>WBNH01001882.1:0-30181 GCA_013401255.1 Urocolius indicus | reverse complement strand
GTTCTGGTTTTTTGGGGTTCTGTGTTTTAGTTGGTATTAAATTGTTTTCTGGTTTTTCTTCCCCAAGCCGAGTAGCCTGGTCTGTTTTGTCCTGCACCTTAAGCGGCAATTAAGCCCTCCCTGCCCTTTAGCAATCCTTTAGTCTTCGGTACTTGAGGCTAATCGGCTAATCGTGGTCTTTTGTTCCCTGATGGGCAGAAACCACGACACAGGGCCACACAATCTCCTAGGAGTTGCAACTGCTATATTAGCTTCCGAGTTGCAACAAAAATTCATCTCATACACATAATATTTGGAAGGTATAATCCCTCTAACTTTCATTAGAGAGGCAAAAGAAATTTCAGAGACGACCTCCACTGATCAAGCATCTTCTAGGAGGAGAAATATGCAATCTTGGTAAAAGCAGAGGCCATGTTTCTAATGTACATCCTTAATGCAGGCACACCTAAGTCTATTTTAGATACTTTTGTAGGAAAAAAATCCAGTCTTCTTAAAATTAACACCTGTAGTTAAAAGTAAAGCTATGAAAGTAGTACGTCTTCCTGGAAACCTTTCTAGGAAGTTGAGGTTGCATAGGATGTGTGTCTTCATCTTCAGGCTGGACAGCCTTTAAAAACACACTCACAATGCTGCTACAAAATTACTCCTCAAAAGATATGCAGATGAATTACCAATTGCTGACAACAGGGCTTTCAGGGATGCAAAGCTGTAGGAGCTGATGATGATCTCCTGTGTGTCCATGGAACAGAATATATCCAGGAACTTGTTTTTGATTTACTTTAAGGTATGTGAGACAATGTCAACATTGTTATTTTTAAGATGACAAAACTGTGTCTGGAGTACCTGCAAAGGATGAGGACGAACCTGCTGTTTCTCCATACATATCTTCCCCCTTCTTCTCCTTTCTCCTGGATTTTGTGGCCACTTTGGAAAATGCAGAACTATATCCAGAGCAGGAATACAATTCTAGATCAGTCAGGGAGATGAGTTTTATTTTTTTTAATTTCCTTTGTGATGTTGTAAACATCGAAGTCAAAAGAAAAATCAACAGTTTAGTACTTAACATCTTTGATGTAATTTTTTTCCATTTAATTTTTAAAATGTGATTTCATTTAATATATTTTTGCAAACCATCAGATTTTTTTCTCTCAGACACTCATATGTCTCTCATTACTACTGGCTTACTTTGAGCACTTGCCGATGAATAGTTTTTTTAGTGCATGTACTGCTTAAGAACACAAAGAACAATAACAATAGAAAAACATACTTCTGTATCCCAAAATAAAGATTTCTCTTTTTTTCCTGATAGTTTTCAGATTTGTCCATATGAAGAATACAAATAGTGTTCATAGAGAAATATATTGCAGTTGTGGTTTTTTTTGACATATCCATGAATATCTCTGTGCTATGTCTGCCATTTCTTAGTGCTGTGATGAAAAGAGCAGCTCTAAAAGCAGTAATAAATTCACAATTTTGAAAAATATTTTTCAAAGTGTTTTTCAAGGTTAATAGTTGCAGATGATAGTGAAAAGATGTTCTATTTCCTATCTCCATTTTATTCATTCCTGTCCATTCTAAAGATATTTCTTTCAACATGAGGCAAAGATAAAAAAAAAGATTTCCTGTAGAGATAGTCTGAATTAAATATGTTGAACTCTGGCACTTATAGGTATTTTTTGAGCTTGGATAAGACATCTTTGGTACAGACCTTATCTGCCATGGTAAAGCAAAAGTCAGTAAAATACACATTTTATTTTGGAAGCATAGTTTGTGTTTGAGAAAATATTTATTTACTTATTTTCAGGAGAAACTTTACAATCATTACTAGTTGTAACTTTCTGTCTGTGTTCTGTTTTAACTCTAATAAAGTGAAATACTTGCTGCCAAATAGTCCTCTAAGACAAAGTATGAGGGAAATCTTTATGTCCTTGAAAGAAAAAAGCGTCTTTTGTCACTGATTCTAGTAGGGTCTCAGTTTCAGCAATGTTATCTGGGAAGTTTTGATCTGGATCTTATGTAGTTGATAGAGATATGCTGTCCAAGCCTTCATCCTATGTGGAAACTTCATAAAGTCAACAAAATGTTGCCTGTGATTGGTTTTGCCATCAGAGTTCCACATGCTTTTATTAGGGACTTGAAGGAAAACCGAACCAAAGCAGGTAACGTTGAGGAGCAAATTTAGAGAATAAGAGTTTAAAGATGTTCTTAAGGTAGGAACGTCATCAATGTTGCCTATATAAGCTTTTTGAGGTAGATGTGAATTAAGAGCAAGAAAATTGAAAAAAGTCTATGAGGATAATTCAATATAAAATTAAGATGATATGAGAAGTTTAAAGAGATCTGGAGTTGTGTCCATTTGTTACTCTTGCATTATTGTTTGGCAGGTCACTATTGTTGGGAGATTCTCTGACTGTATATTCCTTATTAATTATTTATGAAGAACTTGAGATCTAATTTGTTGTATATAAGTATATACACACATATATAAGTTACTGTATGTAATATCAAGCAATACTCATCCATTCATTGTGACTATCTTTCATATCACATATGATATAGCTAAATATCTAACTGTAGCACAGAATATTACAGTTTTTCTATTTGTAAGAAACACAATATTATAAAGAAAATGGATATATTTTTATAAGGAAGTTGATTTTTTTGTAGGATGTTTTGAAGTTGTTCAGAGGTTTCCACTGTTAGTAATTGTTTCTGTAATGATAAAATTAATGAGCAAAGTGTAACTGGAAAAGGTCACAGGTCTAGTACGTGCAGATTGAAATATCAACACAATTTTTGATCAGTTTTGCAAAGATAAGCCTTGCAGTTGACAAAAGCAAAATGCATGAATGTCAACACAAATATTTAATCTGTCAAAATAAAAACTAAAGCCAAACCAAACAGTTATAAACTGTAGGAAAAATTATTTTTAAATGTTTTTATTGATTAACCAATAATAACATGGTACAGATACTGCACTACATTCTGAGGTGTTTTGAAAAGAACTCTGACTGAAGTACTTACAACTAAACTGGACCTTATATAAGTGAAGACACAAGTTAATATGTACACATGATTGCACTCAGACAACTAGTATAAGTAAAAATGCTGACTTTGTTCTAGTCAGAAGACTTTCTAAACATTAAATGTTGTCACTAAACATATGAAGGCAAAGATGGTTTTCAGGGGAGTAAACATGGATCCACCACAGGGAAATTCTGTTTGACCAACCTGTTAGCCTTCTATGAGTGCATAACCGGCTGGCTAGATGACAGTAGAGCAGCAGATGTCATCTACCTTGACTTCAGGAAGGCTTTTAATACTGTCTCCCATAATGTCCTTATCAGAAAGCTCAGACAATGTGGCTTGGATGAGTGGATGGTGAGGTGGATCAAGAGCTGGCTGAATGACAGAATCCAGAGGGTGGTGATCAATGGCATAGGATCAAGTTGGAGGCCTGTGGCCAGTGGAGTTCCGCAGGGATCGGTTCTGGGGCCTATCTTGTTCAACATCTTCATCAACAACCCGGATGAAGGGACAGAGTGTACCCTCAGCAAGTTCGCTGATGACACCAAACTGGGAGGACTGGCTGATTCCCCAGAAGGCTGTGCTGCCATTCAGGGGGATCTCGACCAGCTTGAAAGTTGGGCAGAGAAGAACCTCATGAGGTTCAACAAGGACAAGTGCACAGTCCTGCGTCTTGGAAGAAACAACCCCACGTACCAGTACAGGCTGGGGGTCGAACTGCTGGAGAACATCTCTGCAGAGAGAGACCTGGGAGAGACCTGATTGAGAATAAACTGAACATGAGCCAGCAATGTGTCCTCACAGCCAAGAAGGCCAATGGCATCCTGGGATGCATCAAGAAGAGTGTGGCCAGCACGTCAAGGAAGGTTCTTCTCCCTCTTTACTCTGCCCTGGTGAGGCCTCATCTGGAGTCCTGTGTCCTCAGCTCAAGAGGGACAGGGAACTGCTGGAGAGAGTTCAGCGCAGGGCCACCAAGATGATCTGGGGACTGGAGCATCTTTCATACAAGGAAAGGCTGTGTAACTGAGGATGTTTAGTCTAGAAAAGAGTAGACTGAGGGAGGATCTTATTAACATTTACAGATATCTAAATGGTGGATGTCAGAAGATTGGGGCATCCCTTTTTTCTTCTGTAGCCAGGAACAGAACAAGCAGTAATGGGATGAAGCTAGAACACAAAAAGTTCAATTTAAATATAAGAAAAAAACTGTTTTACTGTGAAGGTGACCCAGAGGGGTTGTGGAATCTCCTTTCTTGGAGGTCTTCAAGACCCTCCTCGACATGTTCCTATGCAATCTTATCTAGGTTGCCCTGCTTCTGCAGGGTGTTGGACTAGATCTCTAAAGCTCCCTTCCAACTCTACCATTCTATGATTCTATGAAATAGTAACGTATAAAGAACTTTGGAGGCAAGCTACTTTAGTGTGAACTTCTCTTCAATAAGTACATTGCTTTACACAAAAATTAGTCTGTTATCTATGCAGTCTGATAAAATTTTCAGTATCAGGAAACGTAATATGGCCATCTGAAACCTTCCCTCTTTATCTTCTTCATCCATTTCTTTTTTACAGAAATATTAGATTACAAATAAATAAGACAAAAGTATGTATGTAAGACATATAGATAAAAGACAAAAATTACCAGCCATGTAAAAAGGTAAAATAATTGGCTAGAACAGAAGATATATTCCAAGACATGATGTGACTATTTTAATAGTAAATACTAGTGCCCTGAAATTGTTGTATAGCCTATCAAGCTTGACATTTGGTTTCTTATGTTAAAGAAATTAAAAGTGAAGGGAGATGAACACAGAGTTTGTAATAAAGCTTCCCCCCCCACACTTTTCTAACATTAGCAACATTTTTAATGTTCAGAAGTACATTCCCAGCACAGGTTTCCCTAAGGTCAATAAGATGCAGCAGTGCAGTTACAGTAATCAGATATGACCTTTAACAAGTTTGTTAGGGTTATTTTCTCACTGTAATTTCATGAAAAAAAAAAAAGAAAAGAGAAAAACATTATGCTTTTTAAGTCTTGCTTGAATCAGCCCATTTTGTCTAAGATAGGATATCATACTCCTTAATTAGGTAGCATATTTAACAGTTTTGTATGTAGTTTAGTTCCCCTTCAGGCTAATGGCTGGGGGATTACAATGTTCTAAGGGATTTATAGCACCAATTTACTGTGCTTTCTGGCTATAAAGATAGAAATGAAGCTGAATGCCCAGAGGTACATCCAGATGCTAGGAGCAGAAAGGAACAATGAGGATAGGGAAACCTCAAAGCCTGTGGAGGTGAGGAAAGGATTTAGTTGGATGTTACTATTTCATGCGTTCCATAACCTGTTCTCTCTAAAAGGTAGGTAAAGACATAATACAATCCAGTTTAAAGTCTTCCTCAAAATTCTCTGCAAAGCCTCAACTCTGGTTGCACTGTCCATATTAATGCCCCAGGCAACTGACCTGTAACAATTAGGACACAGCTGCACTGTTAGGAAATTTGTTCTTCTGGAAAGAAATTTAAAACATTACCGTAACTGCATTTTGAGTCAAATAAATACTTGATAGTGAAATCCTGTAGAACTATAACTCCCACTCTATATAACAATTGTTACCCTATCAGGACTGTAGATACTGACATCTAGAATCACTGAGATGAGAATTTGAGTTCATGCATCACTGGGAGAAAGATCATAACTCACTTAGTGAAAATAGTTTTTGCTTGTTTTACAAAGAAAACAGCCTTATCTATGTGTTCATGCACGTATATGTTCAATATCGAAAACTGCAATATAAACTCAAAACCACCACAGAAACAATAATTTAATTTAAGGAAAAGCATAGACTTAGACTGAAATGGCCCATTATTATTTTTCAATATTTTGACAATCTCATTTTTGTTTTGCTATTGGTGTGATAATTTTCAGTTTGAAATCAAATTATTCACATAATATGATCTGCTTTTCTTTCAACCTTGTCTTTTAAAGACGAAATGGTGACAATCAATTGGCTTTAGTTTGTGAGCCAAAACCTCTCTCATTTTTATCTTCAGGAAGAGAAAGTATAGGAAGTTTATTTTACATTAAAATACTGATGTTATCAGGAAAACGCAGCTATAAGAGGAAGTCTACTTAATCATTCACTCAAGGTCAAAAGGAATACTAGAGCAAAATGTTACATCAGAACAAAGAACTTGAAAGACGAGTGTAACCAAGTTACAAAAATTATGGTTATGCCTCTAGATCAGACTAAACCTGTAAGGTATTTATAAGCATGATGGATTTCCTCAAATCCATTTGGGAACAACTCTTACTTTCTATTCTCTGCTTCCATGGCAGTTGTCACTCATTTCAGTGGGGTAGATTTGGAGGTTTTTGGCTTCACTTAGGTGATCTTTCATTGTTCGTTCTGTACACTTTTCCTCCTAGACTCTGGCAGGGTGGAAATATTATGAGTGAAGAGAACCACTTTTTTTTTTTTTTTTCCCCCTCTTTCCCCAGGAAAATATTTAGCTTCTATGTGGTGTTTATACACAAAACAGACACCTGGTTCTCATGTTGAGTAGCTTTCACAAGTGTCAAACAATGATCATATTCTTGTTTTTTATTTTGCACTGAGGTAACACTTCTAATTGGAAGACCTCAAAGAATTTGAAAACATATCCATTAGCTGTTTCTGTAGTTGGATTTTTCTCTTTGTCAGTTTTAGGAATAAAAAGATACAGTTTTCCTCCGTTTCTCTTTTTTATTATTTATCCTGTTATGAGATGGTATAACAGGTTTTGAATCCTATTAGCTTAGGTAAAAGTAATAGTGAAAACAGGGCTATTAACTTTTTGTGGTGTACATGTTTATTGTGGACCTTGTTTATTCAGTTGAGGTCCTGTCTTCTTGACTATATTAATTCTAATTTTGTGCTGAAGGATATCAGTCTTTCATTCCTGCTGTTGCTGAGTTTGTTGCAGTGCACTTTGAACCATGCAAATTATCAAATGGTATTTGAAATTTCAAAGATCTGATCCCTCTGTCCAGCCTTTGGCCATGACTAGAGTGGTAGTGCTTATATAGGTCTACTGCTTGGTGCCTGGTTTGTTCTGTGGTGCAGGTCTTCCAGAATCAATGCTGAGCTTCAGCTAATCCATAGCCAGTGAATAAATACTTCTTGAAACTGTGTCTCCTGGCACTTTAATATATAAACATCAGATGTGAGGTGCTGAGAACCAGGCCCCTTAATATTTTAAGCCCCCAAGTTTGAAGCATTGATGCTTGAAAATACTGTCTGTTATTGACCAAGATTAGTTAAGCTTCAGTCACTTTCCTTCCTGTCTTACAAACATGGAATATTGCATGTTTTTCTTCCAGATGGGTATGCAGGCATGGTGGTACTTACTTGCTGAAAGACATGCAGAGCTGGTGGAAGGGCCTGAAGCACAATCCAGGTATTAAAACCATGAGTTCTCTGAGCTTTAGGACTCCTTGTAGTACACTCAGAAACTCCACTTGAATTTAGCCATTGGCAAAAACATTTGCAGATGTGGAAATTACATTTTAATTAGTTTGTGTGACTACACAAGGTAGATTTGTTGCAGGAGTTACTATAATTACTAGCAGCAAAACTGATATAATAATGGCCATATGGGTATTTTTCTGTAATTATCATTATTACCTAATCATCTTCTAACCAGCGCCCTGGCTTCTGAACGGTCAGCTATGACTTCTGGGTCTAGATTATTCTCTCATTGTGAGAGAAATGAATGGAAATACACTGAAGATATTCTTCCCTGGACCATTTTGACTAAGAGCAGACACTCATTAGTGCTTTGAGCAATTGATATTTAAAAAAAAAAAGTGTTGCTCAAGTTTTATTGCTGCTGCTCCTTTTTGCTATTCAGTAAAACAGGAACAGCTGTTTCTTTCAGAGAGGGGTCAGCTTCTCTGAACTGTGCTGCATGAAGCTTAGGGCGATGTGGACTGTGGGTCATTTCTTTGGAATGGGGGTTCTCAGCTGAGCTGAGAAATCAGCTGAGCCCTTGCAGGCCTGAAAAGAAAAAGATGCTGCAGAGGGAGCTCAATGCATAGTGTGTCACTTCTACATCTCCTGGAGATGATTCAGGCTCATGAAATTACCTGACAGCTGCCGATACAGTTAGGATGATCCTTTAAGTCTCTGCTTCACTTTCTCCACCTGTCAGCTTCCTCTGCACATGATATGCCTGAAAAGTGCCATCTCCCCAGAAACCAAATTAATACACAGCTTTTGCTTTTGATGTAAAAATGTCACTATTACTTCACAGAGTACTATTTTCTAAAAGCAGTTTCAAATACACATTAAATTTTTATTAAGGAAGATACCTTTTTGAAATAAAAGACGTGAACTAGAAAAAAAAAATCTATTTCTTCTCCCCCAGTATTTAATTATGTTTAAAATCCATACTTACTGAGTTCAATTTTATTCACTATTCCTTAATGGCAAAAATTCTGTCTGAGTGAAATATCTTCTTTAACAAAATCCTCATATGGACATGAGCTTTGCTTCATCAAGATGTGTTACTTAGCTTTCCTCAGAATCTTTGCATTTTGGATTAAGAGTCACTATGGAACCAACATCCCATACTAGCTGCTGTTCTATAAATATGCAAAGAACTCTATCCTCCTATGCTTTTTCTAAACTATACTAATATACAGGACAAGAGGCTGATTTCTTTTTTTCACACCTTCAACATCTGTTCACCATTGAACCTCTACATATTTTGTAGGTTTAGTTACTTGCTGCGTATATGCCTGGGAGATCAAGCAGAAATTCACATCTGTTCTTTTTTCTGTCAGTGTTACTTGCCTGAGAAATCAAGTGGAAATACACATCTGGGATTTTTCTAACTATTCTTAGTACGTCTGCAAGTGTTTCCAAAAGAAAAAGCCAAAACAGTAATTAAAAAGAAGTTACCAGTTAAAAATCACAAAAACCCCCAAAAACCAGGCAGACAAACAAAACCCCCAAAACATGACATTTTTATCTTGTTTTCCTAAGGAAGTTTTCAACTTCTTTCACATGCAACACTTCCATTTCCTTTATCCTTATTGATGATGGCCATTAGTTATCTGCATTGTTTTTCTCAAAACCAAAGAAAAAACTGTCCTTCACACATGTCTGCTTGTAATTCTTAATTTTTGTAAAGGCTATAAACATTGTTCTACTGAAAACAGATATATTTTCAATGATATTTATTAATACACAGTTATTATTTAAGTTTTTGCAAAATTGTAATTCAAATTAAAATGTAAATAGTAAATCAATCTTCTTAATTAAATAATGCTTCTATTAAATGGGCTGTTTGAGATGAGTGAATACGTTTTTTCACTCTAATTTAGTCATATACAGAGTCAAAGCTGTGAGCCCTATGTTAGTAGGCTCCATAGTCAGCAGAACTCTATAATGTCCTGATATAGTAACATTTTTTAAAACATTTGAAAGAATGTCAGAAACATGAAAGAATCTCAGAAAAGTCAGTGCTATGGATCTTCCTGAGGGCTCCAATTACATACACATGCATTAGTCTTTCAGCTTTCCTCTTGACTGACATACATGGAAAAAAACTAAATGTGTTTACGTAGCAGTATAGATGGTTTATAGGACAGACTTAGTCGAAGTCCTGCATGACAATCCCCTGTAAGAAGCTAAAGTGATTAAAGGGTAACAAGAATCTTTGGCCTGTAAGATTACTGTAGAATTATATAAAAAATCCCAGTCATTTCTGTTGTTCAAATGACCACACTCTTTATATGAATATGTTGTTGCTACAAATCCATGACTGAATTCTGCATTCACAATCATCGACTTCTTGACCATGCTACCTCACTAGAGTGAAACAATGACACATCATGTTTTGTGTGGCTTGGACAAGCAGATTATGTTGTTTCTATATCATGTCACAAGTGTCATGATAGAGGAATAAAGGCGAACCTCTGCTCTAACATATTTCATCATAGAGATTTCAATAATGCCAACCTAGATATGAAATACACCACTAACTTAAACACATTCTGGTTTGTGACCTTATGTACTAAAAAGACCGTATTTGCACAGTCCTTTATTAAATTCTTTTTAGGATGGGCTAAATTAAGACAAAATTCTGCTTTTAATTTCATAACCCATTACCTATGTCTTAAGTCAGTTTGTAATACCTGAAATAAATCCCAATGGTCCTAGTTCATCTTTTAAAGAAAACATCCTTATAAAACTCTGTTCTATGATTAATGTGTTAATTAAGTTAAGCACTTAATTAATTAAGTGCTTGCTTCTATATTTACTGCAAACAAGTAACAGAAAATGTATATTTTCCCAACACTATATCATTTTCCTGCAAATGACTCATGTAATTGTTAAGCAAGAAATGCACAGTTTCTTCTATGAGTTCAGAGAAATTAAAAGAATGGAGAAGCCTTACTACAGTATTTTATGAAAAACTGGGCAAATAGATATAGATTCATATTTTCAGGGAGAATGCAAATTTAGCATCAAATAAAGATGTATCACATCTGCTTGGATCTCCAGTGCTTACTGCATTTCTTCAGTAGCTGCGTAATATGGCTGGTAACAGAAGGTCTAGGTTTTATTCAAGATTTGGTGTATCATACAGGAAAATCATGATCATTCTGAGGGCCATATGAATAAGATGATTCAAGTACCATATGTACTTAGTCTCCAAAACTTGTGTTTTCCGATTACTAGCTGCAAAGGTCTTTGGAGAAGACATTAGTATAATATCTGATAACAAGCCAAACATGACATTGCAAAGTAGTAAGCTGTGAAAAACAGAATCTGAAAATATTGGAGAAATGGTATTTCTAGCAGATGGTATTTCTGCATGTGTCACCATACCCAATGTTACCAAAACTTCACGTGGAACAGTCTGCTTACTTACGGGCACTCATATTCAAAAGATGTGTATATGTGATGCTTGGGGACATGGCTTAGCAGTGAATGTGGCAGTGCTGGCTTAAGAGTTGAACTCGTTCTTAAAGGTCTTTTCCAATCTAAAAAATTCTACGATTTGCAAGAGGGAAGACTCAAATTGGAAGATCGTTACAAACAGTTGAATGCAAAGTTGAAGTTAGGGCAGTCAGAAGAATGTGAACTTTAAATAAAATAAAGACAAGAAGGATATGTCTGGTTTTGATTATATCAAAGTAGGTACAAATTGGGAATAGAGAAAAGATAGACTGTAGTAGTTCAGGAAGAGTTTGTATGCAATCAAGTTGGACTACCTTGAGTAAATTTTGACTGGTACCTGTAAAGCAATTCCTTAGCATTGATTATGGAAAAGCCTTTACGTTAGAGGAAGGAATGGGTATATGACATAGTAATTCCAAGAGGGAACTTTCTACATGTGTTACAGTGCTGGTGTCATAAAGTCTCTTCAGCAGAAAAATATGTTATTAGAAAGAACATAGCTTCCAGTCTTATGTTCCAGTAAAATATTCTTCTAAAGGGAATTTACATGCTCAGCATTTCTGAATCTCCTAATTTCTCTGCAGGATAGAAGAAACTTCTAATTGTCATGGGGGAGAACATACATAGATACATTTTTTTCCCCCTTAAGATTAGCTGGTAATGGGTAATGGACTTCCATCTATTATCTTTTGAGTCAAGTGGTGTAGATGGGTATTTTAGATTTGAACATTCCCATGTTCAGTCCTCCTAATGGCAGAGGCAAGGTGTTAGACTTCATATAGAAGTTAAGAATAATAAAATGTTACTCCTACTTTCAGTAAGAGCAGAAAGGAAGATCCATGTTTCTACAAGACAATCTCCACTGTGGAGACAGTTTAGTTTCCTAGAGTTTCTGTCTTTGAAAATATTTCAGGGCCACCTAGGAATGGCCTTAGGCAACCCACTCTAGATGACCTTGCTTAGAGCATGAGTATTGGACTAACTTATATACAGGAGTCATTTTTTGAAGAATGATGTTCACTGGATGCATTAACTTTGGTCTTCACAAGTCCTTTATTAATTTAAGAAAACTGGATATCATGGTTTGAAATTAGTTGGTCTACAATGAGAATTATCATTCTATAGAAAGTTTTATGTTTTAAATTTGTATGTCTGTAACTTGAATACAGTATTATTCCCACCATGGATTCCTCCCCAAAATAATAATATTTGTAACAAATTGACATTAATAGATTAATGAAAGCTTTTCTTAGAAAAAAAAATTTAATTTTTCAAGAAAACAGCAAAGGCAAAGCAATATGCTTTGAATTTTTACTTTTAAATTTCTGTGTAACATGAAATAAATGAAAAGTCCTCTTGATTTTTTTAAAGTTTTTTTGGTTATTGTATTTTTATTTTTCTCTTAAATCTTCCTCATTAACGAACTGGAAAGATATAATCACAAATCCAACAGTAAAAGAGACAGGGAACCCCATTAAAAAATGGTCTATGAATTTTATCAACAAAACATATTGAAGAAAATGCAATTTTGTTTGTTAGTAATGTCAGAAAAATGTATAAAAGTTTTATATATATATATGAAAATTATATAAAACTTTTTGCTGACACTCACTAACAGCAGTGCTCTCATCCTTCTTTATATACGTTCTATGATATATGCTGACTGCTAAAACCTTATTTTTGTACATAAAGTGAGTTGTGAAATGAGTTACAAAACACGAACACCTTGAATAATCACACAGAAGTTCAATGCAGACTCGTTGGTTTCCGACTTAGTTTCTATTCTTTAATTATCCATCTGAAAATAGCGATACCAAGTCTGCCTGCCTTCATGAGGCATATGAGCAAGAAGATAATCTATTAGCTCTGTGATATGATGATAAGTCTCTTAGTAAGGAGCATAAGGCAATGTATAAGTTTTATTCAGTGCAGGGATTAAAGGCCGTGCTGTAAATAAGGCAAGAATTTGATTAAGACGAGAAGAAAGGACATTTATAAGTTGTGACCCAAAAAGAAAGCAGCATCCATCCTACGTATTGATTGAGTAAAGAAATAAACCAACCACAAAAGCAGTCAGTTTTGTAATTAAAGATTGCATCACCATACCTGTACACAAAGGGAAAACTGTGGGTGTTTTTATTATTATTTCTTGAATAAGATTTTTCTTTCAACTTAAACATTAATGGTTGGGATTTTAAGGAGAAGCCCAACTCAAGATTATATTTGTCGAGAGGCAGACTCCCACAGTTTTTACTTTTTCTTCCAACATATCAGAAATAATTCTCTTACGGGCCTTCAAAGACTGACAAAGGCAAAGACTAATGAGATGTAGTATTTGTGAAAAAGTTTAGACCATGAGTTTTGTGCTCCTTTCCCTTTGAATCAATAATGAAATACCAACTCTGACACAAAGTCATGAAACGTACTGGTTTGTAACTTGACCTGAACATGAGAGCCTGGAAAGAGGCTTTGGTAGGTCATATTTTAGGAAGTGGTGTGGTTATGGAGGTGGCTTTCAGCTATGTTGTGTATTCTTTGAAGACCAAGCCCTGCCACTTGGCACACACACAGCACTGTAGTCTCTGTCTTATTCCATGACTCCATCTGCAGTGAATGATGATAATCAAAGTTTCAATTCACAGAGCATAGTAAAAGCCACATTAACATTATATGAGAGCTGCGAAAGAACAGGAGTTGAGGCCAATTGTGTATTCCATCCATCGGTGGGACTCAGCAGGTTTCCTGTGCTCATGATAAGCTTTAGTGGCAGGGATCCAAAAGAGATCCTTAAAGCTTGTGATGCTGAGCATTACAAAGTCTGAGCTATGGCATTCACCCCTGCCAATAAAGTGCACAGCAGTGACTGACGCCCAACGAAACTTAGATACAAAACACAAAGGAATTAAGCATCTACTAGATTAGAATTTAGTACTTCCAGAACGGATAGTTTCTTCTGGAAGCTATGAGTGCCCGAGATTATACAAACATGAGGAAATGATGCAGCACTTTTCACAGCTAAATGGTAATTGGGTGAGAGATCCTCAAGAGACTTCATACAAATGTTGACAATAGATGAAAACCTTACAATTCCGTACTTTTATTAGTAGAGCCACATTTAGGAATAAATTAGGTGATTTTAAACTGAGAAACAGTTAATACAATATTATCTACTCTTTTATCTGAAAATTTTTAAATGCAAAAAAACCCAGCATCATGCCCTTCTTGAAGATAAGCTTGCATTGCTCTACAAATACGTTGACTACGGTTTAACTTTTGTTGTTACCTGCCATCTTGTTGAGGTAACTATCTGCAGGCTGGTCCTAGGAACATTTGTAAAGTGTCTGCTTTTGCTCCAAATATTCTGTCCATTGATACTATGTTTGTATCACAAACATTGTTTTAAATCGTATTCCCAGGAAAATTCTTGGTGTTTCTCTCACTTGGACTTTCACTTCCCAAGATAATACTGAAGATGTTACATTTGTTAAAATAACACTGTGGTAGAAGACTGAATTTATTATGATCCTTGGCTTCTACTCACTCACCCTTACAAGCCTGGCATAAAAGCGAGCTGCTGAGATGAGCTGGATAGACTATACACAAATCCAGTTCATCTGCTGTTGGTAGTAATGCAGACTGTTGTGCCAGAAGGATATTATGGTAGAAATTGGATATCAAAATCAGAAACAATAATTTTGACCTTTGTTTTCAAGGAACAGAAGGGTCATCTGGGGTTCCCACTGTACATTATGGAATTACTTGCACTAAAACACTGAGTGGAAAGACAAATGTGATTAGGTAGTACACACAGTATAAAATAACTACAAGGGTACAGAATAATAATGGCCAAGTGTCAGACTATTTAACTTGGCAGTCACGGCATTTATGTTCAAAAGAAATGTAAGCAATGCAGATCACATGCGTTTGAGATTTAAACAGTGAAATATTATTTCAATAATATTAAGCTTAAAAAGGGAAAACAAAACTGAAAAACATCCCAAACTGGGCTGTAAGTAAGGAAAAGTCAATGTCTCTGGTTATGGATTTGCCCAGGGTAATTTTAGATGCAAGAGATTTGTATCTGGCAGGAAACCAATATTTGGTAGGACTGTAGAGGAAAGGTTAACACAAGTTAATGCATTTCTTTCATTAATATTATATTTGTAGCTGCAAGAGTAGTTGCTTGGAAGGATCACAATAGGGGAAAACAGAAAATTTGTCTCAACTGAAATGTACTTGCTGAGTCCAGGCCAACATAAATAGGAAAAGTATAGAAGAATGGAAGGGAATAAATAGATTCCAGACACATTTATTGTCTTAAGATCATATTTTTATAAATTAAAACAACTTTCTGTGTTTTCTTGAATACTTTCTTGAACACACTTCTCCTGAGCCAGTTCAATTAACTAGTTGCATTGTTGCCTTTCATTCTGTAACAAGAAATCTGGCTTCAAACTGGTCTTCCACCCTGTAGTTACGGGGATTTTGGAGAAATACAGAAGCAGTAGTCAGATCCTTTACAGACAGGGAAGAAATACATCTTGAACTTTCTTCTGCAGCTTCTTGATATGCAGAATTTATTGCCTCATTCTAATTCCTTTTCAACTCTTTCATGGCAAAATTAAACTCGAAGATGAAAACCAACCTATGTTAGTAGCACAAGAAATTATGATTTTGATTAAGATGCCAGACAGGAGACAGAAATAATAAACTATACTCACACCTCACTCAGTTTTAGACAGTGTCTTTTTATTATTTCCTGCTTACCAGGTTTAGGTTGACATATATCTTATGTATTCTCATGCCACTAAAAGAATTTGGTTTTTTACTTCAGTCTGAAATGAACATCTTAATCTAACAATTTGGTAACTCATGATGTTTTTTTGTCTTGGCAAATCTAACTTGTGATCTCCAGATTGCAGAAATGCTTATAGAAAATGCATTATCTGTGAATTTTTCCTTAAAAAAACCCCTGCTTTCTAGAATAATTATTTTTGGGAAAAAAGTGTTTTTTAAGAAAAATTGGAGAAAAGGTAAATAACATTCAAAATTATTTTTGATACAGATAAAGATGAAGAGCAAAGGAAAACTCCTAGCTGTATTTTCATTTAAATAGAAATGTCACCCAATTGGCTTAGGAATTTTTGCTTAAAGATTTAGTCCTTTATCTTCTTCTTTAGGCACCTGCATATAGCCCTATTCTCGTCTTCATGTAGACTTATTTATTACTGATATTTCACAACTGCAGAGAACGTGTAACTACTTTTGACTGCAGCAGTATTGACTAGAATGGAAGGGTTAAATAATTTTATCCTGGTGCAACAGTGAATATTATTTATTATATCTATGTATACAATATATTAAAAACTATGTAAAATATATATATGTATGCACTTTACGATTGTAGAATTCTGACCAGAGTTATGTGGGGCTTTGTTTTGGTTCCTCTCTTCCCCTGTTTTGCCCCTCTTTTAGCCATTACCAACACATATCGAAAACGTAGTACCATACAAGCTGCTATGAAGAAAATTAACGCTCTTCCTATCAAAACCAGCATAGCCTTGTACAAGCAGAGCTGAGCATCTCATCTTCCTTTCATAAACTTTTCAAACAAAGATAGAGATAGTTCTGAAGTTAGGATCTCCAGAAACTTTAACTAGAGAAAATGCAGTGTCTTTTTTAAAGGATGAGACATATTACAACTCTGTCAAAAGTAGTGATACCACCCTTGAAAAAGCTCAGGTGCACCTAGCTTCTAGCAAGTCTTATGCTAATAAGACAGTTTTGTTTTTCTGATCAGGCTTTCAAAATACTGTGGTCGTTTCAAAACTCTTTGCTTTGCTTCTGCACTTACATCACATTCAGATGCCTGCACTTAAACAATTATTTTTTTAATGGGAATTACAGAGTTAGCTTCTATTTTTTCTCCCATCTAACTACCATAAAACTATATGTGTGTTGCATTCATACCTAAGTCACCCTGTCCACAGTCAGACCTTATCTGAAGTACAAATAAATCTAGTGTGTCTAAAATGTCAGGAGATTCTGGTATAGACAATCTAGTAGTTCTAAATTTTATTGGGTGAACAGTGTCTTATTACTGAAAATGTTCTACCTGTAAAGTATTTCTCCATCTTGGGAAGCAATCCACATGGTGCATGGCTGCCTCAGGTGACCGATGAGAACATGACTGTATTTCCAGCTTAAGCAAAGAGCAGAATTTATTTCTTTGCAGCATGAGCATCTTCATTGTGTCTGCCAGCTGATGCACAGATCTAATGCATTTCTTCTCAGCAGTAAAAACAAAGATTCAGAATCTACTTATGCTATGAACTAAATGGTGATCACATTGTTTTCTAAAAGCTGGTTGTTCATATATTCCAACTATTCTCTAGTTTGTCATATACAGAAATTTCTGTTGTGTAAAAAAATAACAAACAAGCTGCTAGGAGTCTTATAGATTAGAAAACTGTGTGGTGAAAGAACTGGGCAAGGGAGTTTGTGTATAACTTCCCATCTTTATGCATAGATTGATCCAGAATACTAAAACATTTAAAAATTATATAAAAAAAAGCCGGCATTGCCAATTTTTAATGTAAAATGACTAACTGAAGTTATATAGATGTAAAAACAGGTGCATAGAAGGCTCTCTTGAATTATAAAGAAGCTCTGCTTCACAGAGCGTTTCATTGGGACGTAACTGAATAAATATAGTAAGTTTAAGAACTATTAAAACATGGCTTTCTATCAGCAGGTTTTGCAGAGGCAAGACATCCAGATGGCACTCGAAAAACACAATGATGAATCAAGCCTTTAGAATGCAATATTCATCACATTATCAGATATAGCAAGTTTTGCCAGCACCTGGTAATCAACAAATTATTCTTGCAGTACAACCATTAAATGGACTAAATAGAAACTGTGGGATACCTGTTAATAAGGTCCTCAGCTGAGGAGAACGTCTGGTTTTCTTTTCTTCCAAGGTTTATAAATCACAGCACACAAAGCAACCGGAATATTAATTTTGAAATAAAATGTTTAAGAAACTTTATTTAATAGAATAATTTATGGAAAAGAAAATTTCAGGGGGGAAAAGCAATTATGAATATTTCTGAACACAAATAGGACGTAAGTGTTCAGTTCTTGCTGGTTTGTATTTATGTTCCTTGAAAAAAAATGTTCCTTTAGCCTTTAACATTTCCATATTAATTTTTCTTTTGTAATCTATAGAAACACAATAGTCCATTATAGTATTTCTATCTAATAACAAAATTTTGGTATAGTTTTGGCTTTTACAGTTCTCAACTCTCACGTTTCACATATAGTCTGAATTCATACTTCAATCTACCATCATTGGAATTTTTGTTCCAAAACTATCTGAATACTACTTGGACAACTTTTTATGGAATGTTATTTAAAACATTCAGCTACTAAATACATCTAAGGAAAAAACCCTATGGTTAAAAACATGAGCATATTTCAGATCAGATTGATCAGTTTATTGCAGTCACACAATACACAGAAAAATACTTGAGAACAAAACTACTAGATGTTGTGGATTTTCTCAGTGTCTCATAGTTGGACATGAATTTCATCTCCAGAACTTTTTCAAGAGATCAGTTTTCCGTTAGAGAAATAAATGTTGCTCTTCTACCTCATTTTGTAGACATAGTACAGACTGCAATATGATTTCCATGGTATGAGTATATCAACAGCCCATTCCAAGAGGAGACTTTCAGAGAGTTGTGACCTCCCATCAGAGTAGACAAAATTTGAAGCATCCATTATGTAACTATTAGAAGGCAAGTGACTCTATATGAGCTTTTGCGTAGTGTCTCCATGTCTAGTATATCTTCTGAACAGAGCAAACATAAAAGAAATATGATAAAAGGCAAAAGAGAAATTCTCAGCAGTGTGTACAGTGTGGTTACAGGAAAGTTCTGTGAACTCATACCCACTGACTCAGGCCAAATAGTTTTACACCTTTAAATAAGACTAAAAGATCTCAACTACAATGTTTGCAATTAATTACATGATTCAACATGTGCAGGACTGAAGCTTTTCTATTGCTGAACAAAAGGAAAGTTATATTCCATTGTAGCCTCTAGTAGAACTTTTAGCCTTTAAATTCCTGAACGTATGCTTTACCACAGTTTTTCTCCTTGTATGATTTCCCAACAGGGATACACAAGTCACATTGTTGGCATCAATGAAAATCTATCAGTGGTTATCATATTCCTTCATATTTCAGCTATGGAAACAAAAATAACAGAAATTATATAAAAAGCCACGGTGACCTGTAGTCTTTGTTTTATCTTTTTATCTGTTTTTTATTAGACATTAGTGTATTCAGTTAAACAATGTCAATTTGACTTGTTGACAGAATAGCAGAATGTTTGTTCTGACACTTTCCTAACAACAAAAACCCCATATTTCTTTCAGTGATGTTTTTCAGTTGTGAGATACTTCTTTTCCCTACATTTATATTCAGGATCTGTGAAAGTCAACACGATCATTTCTACCAAGAAATATTAGTAATCTAAATATTAGGAGGCCTAAATTAAGGATATATTACAAGCCGTTTTTTTTCATAGTCTGTACAAAAATGAATTATTTCAGAAGACATGGACTGCTGTAAAGTTGTAAATCACTGTCTCCCTCTAGTCATTCCCTATTCATGGAAATTTATTAAATTGGTTCCTAAACACTGACCTAAAGCCCATTATATGTTTTCAGTCTTACCAAAATTCTGTCTCAAAAGATGTCATCTCATGGTCTGCTCAACTTAAAACCACCACCACCTGCTGCAGGAAATGTAGCATGCGTATGCTTTTACAAATGTGATTTTGCACATAATTTCAAATTGATTTAGTTGAAAAAGAGAATAAAGTATTTTTATGCTTATTAAACCAGAGTTAGTTAACACTTCTGAATTCCTCTGTTCCATTTATGTTTAGTCATCCTTTCATCTTGCCTAGCCACAGCTTTCCCAGTGGAAAGAAGACTACAGATACTTTGCACCTAGGGCCTTTTGTTGGGTTTGAGTGGAAGCCTTTTTTTGGTAACAGGGTGTCCTGGTTTTGGCTTAGCTGGGAGCAAAGAACCTCGAGCACCTGCTTGCTTATTCCTTCCCCTCCCAAAAGAATAGGGAAAAGAGAAATAATTGGGGGTCTTTGGGACTCCCTAAGAACAAGGAGGGCTCACTCACATCTTAAAGTCCTGGGCAAAACAGACAAGACTACTTGATTTGGGGAAGAAAAGGAAACTTAGTCCACCACCAACCAAAAACACAGCAAACAAAAACCAACACAGAGCGGAATGATGATGAAAAACATGACCCCCTTCCCCTCACCTTTCCAGGCTCAGGTACCTCATCCAAGCGTCTTTACCTCCTCCCACATGAGCAGCGCAGGGGTGCAGGGAACGGGAGGTGCAGTCAGTCCTGTTCTGATGGCTCCTTCTTCTTGTCTTGCCTCAGGGCAAGAGAATTCCACTCCGTTCCCCTGCTCCAGCATGAAGTCTCTCACACACTGGGCGATCCTGCACAGACCTTTCCAATGTGTGTTCATCCCCAAGATCTGTAGCTCCTCTCTGCCTCTCGTGTGTGTCTCTGCAGACTCTCCAGCACAGCCTGTACCACGGCTGCCTCCTCACCCAGTCTCCTGCCTGTCCAGGCACAATCACACCTTCTGGCATGGGGTCTTCTCAGAGTTGTGGGTGACTATCAGCCCCACCATTGCTCTCCATGGGTTGCAGTGGGAGAGCTGCTCCCTTGCTGCAGGCTGCAAGGTCTCTGGTCTGGCACACATCCTCCCTCTCTCACTGACTGCAGGGTCCGTGAGGTGGCCTCCATCTTGTCCTGCTCTTCCACCTCCTCATACATACTACAAATTTATCTTCTAAATAGTGATGGCAGAGGCGTTAGATTGGCCTGGCTGGGCCAGATGTGGGCCCAACTCAGAGCTGGGGAAAGTTTCATAAACTGCTTACAAGGGCCAGTACTGCAGTTCCCTCCTCATGTTACGAAGTAAAAGTGGCTCCACACAAACACAGGGAAGGGGCGACAGTGGTGGCCTCTATAAGAAGTTGCTCAAAATTTCCCCTGTCCCTTTAAGACCCACTTCTGGCCAAGGCCAGGCCCATCAAATAGATCTGCAATCACTATTTAAGAAAGGTACATCTGCAGCAGGAGGTGGAAGGAGTTGGATGAGAAAGAAATGACCATGCAAACCCAGAGAGCAAGTAGAGGAAGAGGTGTGTCAGAGCAGAAACCGCATTGCACCCTGCGGTGAGACGGCAGCTGTGCTACTGCAAGCCATGGAGGGTAATGGTGGAGCTGAGAACTGCCTGTAGCTCATGGAGGACTCCACAGCAGAGGGACTGGCTGTGCCCAGAGGGGCTGTGGAGAGGTTATGTTGGAGCAGAATGTGCCTGGATTTCTGCTGGTGCGGAGAAGACCCATGCTGGAGGATTTTGTGAGGAGCTGCAGCCTTTGGGGAGGATTCAAAAAGGAGAGGTTTGCTACAAATTGTTTTACGGAATGGTTTCCTGTGAGGGCCTCAGCTTAGGAGCAAGAGAAGAATGTGAGAGTCCTCCTCCTCTGAGGAGGAGGAAGGAGTGACAGGGATCATCTATGAGGGACTGACCACAACCCTGATTCCCAGCCCCTCTACACTTCTTGGGAGGGAAAGGACGTAGGGACATTAGGAGAAGGTAGCTAAGCCTGGGAAGAGAAGAAGGGTAAGGAGAAGGTGGCCTTGAAGGGTTCGTTGTATTTTCTTGTCCTACTCTCATTTGTTTTATGTTAGTGCTTTTTGTTGATGGTGGATTAAACAGATCTTGTTTTCTTCTGCAAGTCAAGTGAGTGAACAGCTGTGTGGTGATTTGTTCCCAGCTGGGTTTAAACCATAACAGGCCTCAGTTACTTGATTCAGCTTTATACAATTATAAAAAAGGTACCATATTAGAAACAGAATACATCTATGTGCTTTTAAGTGCTCTGTTATTTTGATTAGATCATAAAGCACACTGAATTTTTCTTCTTTGATAGGAGACTTACACAGGATTATTTTAAATAGTCTAGAAGAAATATTTCCCTTACAAAAGAGTGAGAAAAGCTATAGTAGGTATACATAACATAAAAAGAAGACATACAATCCCAGCTAAGTGCTTCTAGCTCTCTCCTGGTAATTACAATAAAAAAATAGACATTTAAGTAGTTTATAATGAGTCAGATACAGTGACAAAAATTTCCCACCAAATGAGCTACATAAAATCCTATAGGAATAAAGTGATGTTTGAGTTTATGTAAATACTTGGGAAAATTACACAGATACTAATTCTCAAGATGGTAACTAATAAGTTGCAAGGTTAAGAATTCTTCACATCCTCATATTGTACTCAATTGGAAGAATTTAATTTCCATCTGCAGTATCTGATGTTAACTGTTGCTAGACAGAATACTGGACTGGTAGAGCATTGGTTTGTTCTGTGGTAGCCACCTGTGTATTTAGGTACCAGTGGCTAAAATAGACACAATAATCAATTCAAGCAAATAGCTTGAGAGAATGATTGCTACACTTTTAAAGCAAATAAACTTAGTGTAAAAAGACAGTTTAAATAAGTGTTTATATGCTCCATTGCCTGCCAGTCTTTAGTCTGACTGAGAAGTGAGAAGGGCCCAATGTATTATTTAAATAAAGAGAGCAGGTACGGTAACAAACGATAGTGCAGCATGTTTAATTTGTTTCTGAGGATCATTAAAATCACAATATAGCACCTGGTGTTTATTTCAATCAAGACTGAAAATCCTCCACCTACCCTTTTTGGCATTTCAGTTATGCAGTCCACTGAATCTCAAATTTCAGAAGATCAATCACTGAGGTATTGATTTAAAAGAGGTATAAAAATCAAAGCTGAATGAACACATCTGACTTGTTCATAATGCATGGTCAGCTTTGGGGAAGAGAAATTGTGAAATAACGTGGTGGTGGAGAAACAGTTGGACTGTGACTTGAATAAAGCAGATTATACTGGCAACAAATCAATGATAGAGCAGAGCATTCCATTTCATGCCTTTTGCAATAGACAGATGCAGAGAGGTAGTGTGGATGATACATTCCCATCAACATTCCATTTTCTAAACTGGATAGGAGAATAAAAATGCATGCAGGCTCTGAAAGAAAATGACATGTTTAGATATGGAGCTGCAATAGTTATCTCTCTTCAAAATCAAGTTTTGTTTGGAATTGTACACTGCTACCCACTACATTTGATGAAGATGTATTTTCACAGCAAGAAAACTGTACAAGTAGTAAAATAGTTGCCAGAATTAATTACCTATAGATAATAAGAAATGACCTCGTTCATCAACAGGCTATATTTCTTTATTAAACTGCAAAAGAAATAGTATTGATTTTTCTTTTCACTCTCTTTCTTTGCTGCCCCCCTCCCCCCCCCAAAAAAAAAAAAATTTCTACCTAGACCAGCTTTGGGCCGGATTTTATGCAGAAAGTAAGAGAAGAGTTAGAAATGAAACAATAAAACCTCAACATAACTGCTTGTTTAGAACACATGATCCATTCCTGCCCTAAAGACAGCTTCATCCATTCCTTCTCCACAAGCTTGGAGAAATGAGTAATAGAAGAACCTGGGTGTTCTGAGAGAAAGAAGAAAAAGACTTGATCTGATTTGAGTTTGTGACTGCCCTGTAAATTGATTGCATATGAAGTAAATAAAAATATAGGGTTAAGTGATATAAATTTATTATTTAAAGAGAATAATCTTAATAGAGAGCATTCTTACCTAGCCCAGCGTATCATGGAGAAATTAGCAGTAATATATTGCTAACTAACAAATGCCAAATGATCTCAGAAATATTCAGTTGTTTTTTCAAATGGAAGAAATGACTTTTTTATTTTCTTTTTTCTTTGGTAAACGAACTAAAGTCTCTATAAAGTTTGTAAGATAAAAAATCTCCTTTGTACTCCAAAGGTAGAGTGTGGGCATATAGGAAGGCTTTACAGCAAAAATGAGATGCGCTTGAAAAGTGTTTGCTAAAACACGCTTTAGAGGAGTGACAAAAATATACAAAGAATAAACCATTTAAGAAATTTCTGCTTTGTGGGGTTTTGCGTTGGATCTTTTTTGTTATTTGGGTTTTGTAGATTGGTTTTGTGTGTATGTGTGTGTTTCTTCCTTCAAGCAATAGGAAATAAAGGAAAATTTTTCAATTAGGAGAAATAATAGGAATGCAGAGCTTGACACACAATTTAATTGTATTCTGACCCAAAGGCAGCAACATCTGGAGAGTATCTTCAGTATCAGAGACATTTCCTCTCAGAGACTTATAACCTTGGACATAAAAGAAAAAAATCCTCAATTGACATAAAGCTCCACTTCAGGCAAAATGATGGGACTTGGGCCTGTAACATTCATTGTCTGTTTTGATAAGTTTTATCATCAGTATTTGTCTCTGATTGTAGAAAAATATCACAGCAATTGTTGTCTTTAAGAGATAAACAAACCAACAGTTTAAAATTTTGTGTTACCGTTTAAAGCCAGCTAGCAACTAAGCACCACACAGCCTCCCATTCACTCCCCACCACTCCCAGTGGGATGGGAAGAAGAATTGGAAAAAAATAAGCAGAACGCACGGGTTGAGATAACCACTATCTAATAGCTAAACTAAACTAAACTGTAATAACAACAACATTATTAATAGCAATTAAAGGAATATAAAAAGTAGAGAGAGAAATAAAACCCGAGAAAAGACAAGTGATGCACAATGCACTCCCTGCCAGCTCCTCCTGGTTTATAAACTGGGCATGACATTCTACAGTATGGAATAATATACCCTTGGGCTAGTTCTGCTCAGGTGTCCTGGCCACTCTGCCTCCCAGCTTCTTGTATGAAAATGAAAAGTCCTTGATTTGGGGTAAGTTCTACTTAACAACAGTAAAAACATCAGTGTGTTATCAAAATTATTCTCAAACTCAATTCAAAACACAACACTGTACTAATTACTAGGAGGAAAATGAACTCTATCCCAGCTGAAACTGGGACAATGATATGTTTTTTTCTTGCCTTTTGGCAATAACTTCTGATTTATGATGTCTATAATAAGAATAAAATAATAATTCCCACCAAATTACAAGCATTTTTTACTTAACATATTTCTACGTAATATGAGGGAAAAGGGCTTACTTCTGAGCAACGTATATATCAAATATAATAACTTAAAATTCTTGTCATTCAGGAATTTAAGTTGCACTTCAACTCTCTCTCAAAGGGAAAGCAAGAGACTATTCCTGTAGAATCAAGGCTTTTTAGTTCAAATAGAAGAGAAATCCCCAAGTCAAAGATCTTTCCTTGAGAATTTTCTATTGAAGCTCTGCCGTAGAGCATGAATAATCTCGTCTTTGAGCATATCTGCTACCACCAAGCAGTATTATACGATCTCTCAAGGCAGTATTCATAGCTTTTAGAATAATCGTATCATCACATAATTAGTGAGAAGCATGCTTATCACTGCCCTGGCCATGTTACTGATTATTTTTTCAGCTGTAATTTGTTAAGCCTTTTGGGTTTTACATTCTTCATCAGGGAAAAATATTTCTGTTATAAAGCACATAATAAATTAACCGTATAAACAAACAAACAAATACATAAGCAGAAGCCAATTTAAGAAGCAGAACAATTGTATTGCCAAAGTTAAATAGATATATATATATATGTAGATATATATATATATATAAAGTATTCTGGAGTCTGGAATACTCTGGATTATATTATGTTTGCAGGTAGTGAGGAGAAAGATTTGGGGAAACTGCAAGTCTCTACTAAAAACAACTTGCAAATACATGTTTCCTGTCATGTGATGAGGCATATCTGTATTATTGCAAAGTACCACTCCCTTTCAGTCCAAGATCTGAGATCATCTCTTCAGAGTTTAATTCCTATACTTTCAAAATCTCTCTTCCTTGCTGATGGCTGAAACATCAGTACTTTGGATCAAACACAGGGATCAACTACTTATTAAATATATTTTTTTAATTGTCATTATTAAAAAGATTCTCAGCCAGATACTATATCCAGTACGGAATTATTTGTTTCCATAATGACTTTTCTAGTTCTAATTTCTTGGCAGACACCCGTGTATTATTTTTTGCAGTATGTTCCTTGAGGGTACTCAAAGTAGTTATTCTTTGTAGTGCTTCATGAACTCACATCAAACTTCTCATCACCACTACTTCCCATCGTGAGCTCACACAACCTGTGCAAACCACATGGAAGTCTCCACTAGTGTAAGAACAGCTTCTGTTACCACTCACTCCAGATTAAGCATCCAAGTGGCTATGTGCCACGGTCACGAAAATGCCTGTTTTGCAGAAGTTTACAAAATAATAAATAAATGAAAGAAAAGTAGCCTGGGGCAGCTCCTAAGCTTGAAGCTTGGCAAAACTATAAGCAACTGTAAATAGCATTTTGTAATGGGAAAGTGTCACATAACTGTAGGCATCGCTACCTGGGTCATCTACAAGAATAAAAACGTAAATGAAAGCTGTTACTTCTATTTCCAGCTAGAGATCGTTCCCTGGTGAATAACATTATATAACATTGCTTCTTATTTTTCTTCACAGTATAGCAATCTGACTGACGTAGTCTGTGCTATTAAACTCAACAGTTTGTAAGGGCTGTCGATGAGTACGACCTGTACTTGCTCCCAAGTCCATGCTGGAATCTGAAATAGTGTATAGACTGCCTCAGCCTGAAAAGTGAGGGCTACAAAGCAATGAAGTGCTAACCGCATTTGGTAGCATATGTCTTTTCTTCCCTTTGTTTCTATAAATCATGGCTTATGTATCGCTTTGTGAGAACTAGTTAAGGCAGAAAAAAACTAGACTTGCTTTTCCTGTGAACTGTGTGAAACCGCAGGTGATTCCAGCATTAGAGGGGAAAAGTCCCTGCTTGCCATGTAGGCTCTTTGAAAGTAATAACAGTGATGTTGTGATAGAGATGTTGAGTCATTTTTAGATTTGGGCAGTTGTCTTGCTTTTTAGTAATAAATATAGCCACTGTGGACTTTTGATGAGCTAATCAAATTAAAATGAACATTAGAGAATAGATAATAATGCGATGTCATGGTTTGACATGACAGCCTTTTATGGTAAGGGGGAAGGAGCTGTAAAGATGGCACCTGTAAGAAGTTGTTTGCAACTCTCCCCAGCTCTGAGCCAGACCCATTTCTGGGGCTGAGCCAGTTAGACACCTCCACGATCACTTTTTAAGAAGAAGCCGGAAGAGGAGGTTTCTTCCTCCATCTTCTCCCTGTTTCTTNTGACTATGGCTGGAGGAGGCCGAGTCCCGTGGGAGGGACCCAATATTCATAGAAGCTGTAACTGTGGGAAAGAACCCACGCCAAAGAAGCTCATTAAACTTATGCCCAGAAGAGGCCATGTCCCAAGGGAGGGATTCTCTATCTGCAGAAACTGCAACCGTGGTGAAGAATCCACACCAGACATATTCACCAAGGACTGTGTCCCACATAAGGGACTCTGTATCAGCAGAAGTCGCAGCTGCTGGGAGCAACCCACACCAGAGAAGTTCGTTAAGGACTGTGTCCCGGGGGAGGGGCCTCATGTTGGAGCAAAGGTAAAATGCCAGGAGTCGTACTCATCTGAGAAGAGAGAAGAGGCAGAGCCCATCTGTGAGAGACTGACCACATCCCCCATTCCCTGCCCCCCTGAGCCGTTGACAGGGGAGAAGGTAGAGATATCAGGAGCAGTGAGCTAGGCCCGGGAAGAAAGGAGGGATGGGGGAGGGAGATCTTAAAGTGTTGGTTGTAATTTTCTCACCATCCTACTCCCTTTTTGCTTTTATTCTGTTCTGTTTCTTGTAAAAGAAACTTTCCTACTTTCCTTTCTAAGTCGAGTACTGCAGTTTGTTTTGCCCTGAACCATAATTGGCAGTGAGCCCTCCCTGCCCTTGTCTTAATCCACAACAACCTTGCTTATCTTTTTACTGCCATTTTGCTGGGGCCTCCACCATCCTAACGAGGATTTGGGTGAATGGGGGCACCGAGCGAGAGACTGTCGTGGTGCTGCTGTGCTAGCTGGGCCAAACCACAAAGTGCTCTTACAGCAGTACTGAAACTGTCTTTATTGCTTCCATCTTGTTCATCAAGAGATTCTCCCTGTCATTGCAACTATTTCTGCCATAGTTATGCACTACGCAAATTTTTTTACCTCATATACTTGCTAATATTATCACTTCTATAGTTTACATCCTATTTGTTGGTTAGATCTACATGAGGCGTATTTAAAAATTAAGATGGACACTGTTTACTATTGTTTACCATTTACACTATTAATATAGCACTTATCTAATTTCTTACATGTATATAAAAAAAGATACTTAAATATTTTCCAGTAATATTTTAATGGAGCTTAGAAAATTTAAACAGAGATAAATCTATACTCAAAAAATCCAAAAATCAGTTTGCTCATTTATGTATTATTCCTTTTGTGTATTCTCTAATTTGTATCTGATTGCATTTACTTTTACTTTTGTGAATGACTACCTGACATTCAGTGTAACAAAGAGGAAGGGTAAATAAATGCTCTTCAGAAGGGCATTATCTATTAGCAAATGGTTTCTTCCTGTTTTTTTCTGCTGACAGGAGAAGTAGCAATGCCAGCAGTAGAGAAAAGAGTGCTAAGAATAGAATTGAAGTCATTACAAGTTTTATGTCTCAAACTTGTAAACGAAAAATGGATTGACTATAATGGGAATTCAATGCAGTGCCTAAGTAACAAGTAGCTACTTCAAATTTCAAGGATATCTCTGTTGAGGGCATGTGAAGGTGCAAGCATTTATCACATGGATATAAAGAGTTAAACTTTGGAATTTAATCTTCCCAAACAAAAGATAGAGGAGTGAGAGACAGGTGTACAGAAGTCTACAGTAAGTGGAGAGTCAATCAAAAAAGAAAATAATATTGCTTAAAATCTCAACCCAATCTGGATTTGCCCCCACAAACTTTTTCCTGAAGACATGTGCCTAAGTCCTGCCTTCCACAGGGTAAACCAGATTTTATTTCTACCAAAACCCAGCTAAACAGGAGGTTTTTATGCAAGACCTTGGCACTGAAAACATTCAGTCCTTACAGCATTCAAAACTTACTGTTCCATACAGTGCTAACTGTCCAAGTGCTCTCTACTTTGCTCTGAAAAGACCTCCTTGGAAGAGAGGATTTAGCCTAATGTGTATGCTAAGTGGTTAGTGGCTGGAGATTCACAAGACATGGGGAGTCTAGAAACCTGTGACTTTTGTCAACCTGTGTCTCATGGCTTCAGAAAGGGTGTTCCTTTCTTTATCTGCTGGTTTACATCAGAGAAAAAAATACACATACTGGCACTGAGAGGAAGCAGTGGGTAGAAAAAAGGGCCAGAACTGCCTTCTGCAGGGAATGGAGACACATTTCCTTGCCTGACTCCTTATCTCATGAGGTTTGTTGGTTACTATGTCTCAGATCCCAGAAGGTGTAGACGGACTGGCGAGGCCCATCTGGAACTCAGACTGTGCCTCTGCTTGTCATCCACATAGGCACCAGAGATACTGCTCTGAGTGCATCAAGAGTGACTACAGAGCCCTGGGGCCTGTGTAGAGGGCATCATGATCCAAGTATATTTTCCTCTGCTCTGTTGCAACAGAAGAAAGGTTCATGTAAGAACACATGCCTCTTGAGGATCCATATGTGTCTCAAATTGTAGATAACATTTTGTTTTTATGCCTATAGGACACTTTATGAAGATTTGGGAGTAGTGGGAAGAAATAGCATATATTCGATTAAGTGAGGGCACAATGTGTGAACACACTTAGTACCCCAAGTGAGAATGGCATTAGGCTAGGTTCTGTGGGGACAGATGAACAGAGGCTAAATTTGAAGCAGAGAAGGCAGGGAGAAAGTGTGTGGAAGAATAGTGTGATGGATGCAGCTCTCGTACTTGCTTTCTGAAAGCAGCATGACTGGGTATGTATCTCATATGCTGCCAACGCAAGCAGCGTAGGGAACAAATAAGAACTCGAAGTCTGTGCACAATGTCAGAGCTATAATCTCAATGGATTTACAGACACATTGGAATAGCTGGTATGACAGGAGCGCTGCAGTCAACAGTGTAGTTAGTGGTTTTGACCCGGGCCAGGTT
>WBNH01001880.1:201956-488534 GCA_013401255.1 Urocolius indicus | reverse complement strand
GCAGGGAGATTGGACTAGGTGATTTTTCCAGGTCCCTTGCGACCATTAAGACTCTGTGAATCTGTGATTCTGTGACTCTGTGTATCCACATTATTGCAATTATGCCTCCATCTATATCAGATATGATAAGAATAATAGTAAAAGTTTGAGAAGAATACCATCCATTTAAACTATCATTTTCCCATCACCTTCCCTTTAGACTGGTTATATACAAATTATTACATACTTGCCACACTTTTTATGATCTTCACATTGGAATGGAAATAAACAAGGCAGAAATGGAGCAAATCATCAAGAGTTGGAAAAGAAAACACAGGTGAAGCTGTTATTTTTTTAGAAGACTTGAATCTGATCATTTAAACAATTATTATTCTACATATGTTTTGAGCTGTTCTCAAAATGCCTTTAAATTTAATATGCAGGAAAAATGACATCATGTGACAATTTAAGCAGGGGTGGGTGACTTCAAGATTCTGGGAATGTGTCTTTTGTTTGAGACACATTAGACCTTACCTTGTTAGTGGTTGTCAAAACTGGAGCTGACATCCATTCTGGAAACAATTACAAACCTGACAAAACAAGTTAGTAGTCTTCAAAATTGTTCCAAAATGAGACACCAAGGGAAGTACCCTATTTATAATGACAGTAGAAAGAAGTTTATCATAAACAGTGAGTGTTTGTGAATAGTCTTTTTTATCTCATTCAGCATTGTCACTAAATTTGTTACTCTTTGTGTCTTCATTCACACGTTGCTATCTATATACCCTTACAGGTGGCATGAGGTGTCTAGAGGTTTCTTGCTATTTCCTTCAAATCTATTAAGCCCATCCCTTGAGGAGCTATGCAGAGCACTTAATCCTTTCATTTCATATCTCATTACCTGATTTGTGAGTTTTGTGCCACTTGTTTATTAATTAATACACACTCTTGGTTGTATAACATGTTTTGTCAAAGGTACAACTTCTAGCTATACTAGTTGATGCTCAGGGCTACTAGGATGTTCTAGATGTTCTCGTGGGTGCACTCGCAAGTTACATAGTGGCTTTACCTAGTCCAAGATTCTTTGTTATCTTTTGAAATGTCTCTCTTCACAGCCCATTCTCCTTAAAGACAAGTGTTAGAATACCCTATTTGCATGTACTGGTGACTTAAAACATAGACTAATGACATCTCCCACATTGATGAACACCGTGCCTGCCTGACATGGATCAAAGGCATGTAGAAAGACAATATCATGGTCATAGAATGGTTTAGGTTGGCAGGAACCTCCACAGATTATTTTGTCCAATCCCCTCTGCTCAAGCAGGACCAACTAAAGCCAGTTATCCAGGAAGACCTCTGAAAGGTTTTTTAATATCTCCAAGGATGGAAACACCACAATCTCCCTCAGCAACCTCTGCCAATGCTTGGTCACCCTCACAGTGAAAAACGATTTCCTGATGTTCAGACAGAACTTTCTGTATTCAGTTTGTGCCCATTGTGTCCCTCAAAATAGTTCAATGAAGGCACAGCACTATACTGGGCCATTTATAAAGTTTCTTTGTAGCACATTTTTTTTACCCCTTAGCCTAGAGTAAAGCCAGTGAAAGGTGTCAAGAAGGAGAATTCAGGGGAAAAAAATATCAAGAGTAGTTTTATCTCTTCTATGTGTAAGACTTCTTTCAACCTGATGGTAATGAAAACCACAAACATTTACTTTTGGAGGCTTATACCATATGTGAGGTATCTCATATGAAAGGAACATTATTTCCAGGTAGAGTGTCTGATACTTAAGCAATTAAACAAGTGGCCGTTGGATGTGTGCTGTAAAGTTGATCTATGTAACATGTCTATTATATTTGGGATGTACTGCATACACTACTCTAGTTCACTATCTTTGTATCTCATATGCTCATAACTTTTATCAGGATTTCTCAGAAAACAATCCTTTAATCTTTATTAGGAGCCATATTTCCCATATGTGGCAAAAAAATGGGATGGTAGCTGTGAATCACCAGCTGCTGTGCAGCAACTCTGCTGATACTGTTACTGATGCTATGCTAAACATACCTCATCCTTCAGACAATTGTAACTCTAAAAATGTCAAGGACACCCAGAAACACCAAGGACAAAAAAATTTGGCTGCTGCAATCTGGGTTGTTTTACAGAACAGAGCAGCAAGCTGCATTGTTACAGCTGGTGTTTCATGAGCCATGTCTCAGAACAGTGCTACTGACTTTAGGCAATCAACCATGATTTCTAATGGCAAACGAAATATTCCTTACAGTAGAGAACAGAGCTGGAAAAATTAATCTGGAAGTTGTATGTTAGCAGCATGCAAACAATGTGTCAGTTCATAAAGTAAGTATGTCAGGTTCACAAGAACTTTAGTAAATCTGTTCAAATGACTTAAATATGCTTTTTTTTTAATCGATCCTCTCATCTTTTCATATTGCAAATAAAATTAACAGAATGAATGATGTAAAACTGTACAAATTCAATCTGTCAGTCAGCTTTATCAATATGTAAAAACAATTTTATTTTACATGTAATACAGTACCTGACATAGTAAAAATAGAAGTAATTCCTCTTGCATCCATTCATTTTGCTTTCTCACAGACATCACAATGATTTTCTACATTCATTAAAAAAAATCAACCATGTAAAATATTTAATAATACATATGTTTATTCAGATATATGTGTGCTTTGAGTTTGTATCCCATGTGGGAAGTTTTCACTGATAGCTGTAACATTTAAGGAAATCTGGGTATTTATCTTCATTTTTTTAATCACTTCCATTAACATTCTTCCATACAGCAAATGCTAAAAGGCAATGATTCAAGAAGAGCAATTTAAAAAGTGTCTTGCTTGCTGTAAGTCATGCTACAGTGCTCTGAGCCTGGAATGTACTGCAGCACAATGTGATGTGTCTGCATCCTGAAGGTATAAAAAAATAAAATGGTAAGCCAAGTGTAGTGATTTATTGTAATGATAGAGATCTCTCTGATTCATGTTTTCAGACCCACACAAAGCCCCAGGAAAAAGTCATTCAAGCTCCATTTTCTCTTCACAGTTTTGTGGATTAATTTTTGTCAACAAAATTTACATTGAGAAAAATGTGAGAATGACCTTGTAGCCAGCTAGAAATCAGAAAAGGAACAGCTCACACTCTCATGTGTTTTAAATGTTAGCAAAAAGCCATTTCTAATTCCCAGTGAGAAGATTCTTAAAGCTACTGGTTTATAGTAGATTGTCCAAAAGGTAGGCATTGAATGGCTGAAGAGGCTGCTGTCACTGAAGTAAGCCTTCTTTCTAAGATATTGGGTAAACATTTGCTTCATTAGTATGCTCAGCAAGCATCATAATGACTGTGGCAATTCTTGTCTGTCCTTGTAGTCAATTGCCAAGGATTTAGAGCATAGATGATGAAAGCTACAGTTAGAATTATATTGCTTCATGAGTGGAAAATATTGCTTGGTGAAGGATGGGCTGGTGAGACCTGTTATTCTGCTTTGCTAGGTACTCCAGTTCAAAACTCATTTCTGCTGCAGCTGAAAGAATTTGCCTTCCTAATTTGTTCTATGCTGCCTAGAATTGAGACATTGGACATGGGCAGGTAAGTCTTGCCAAAATAAATCTCAATCCAGTCCTTTGTCCATCTCTGAAATCCAATAGATATTTAACAGTCAAATTACATCCCTTGCTCACTCTGCATTTAAGATCACAAGAATTCACTACTGAAATAGTCTTCATTTTCAGGAATTCTCAGATTTGAAGAACCATGTTAGAGCTGTGTCCACATATATGGAGAATATATTTTTTTCCCAGGACATTTGCAGAAAGTTTATGGAGTTTCATGAAAAATCAAACATAAAGCAAACTTGCTGACACCATAAATCAGTCCCTTCTCTCTGTATTTTTAGAGATAGGAGTTATTATATCCATGCACTCTAATGTATATACATGGATATCATGTAAAAAAGACAAAGATTACATGTAATCTCAGAAGCTGGGTACAAATCGTCACTGAGTAGGAAAGCGTACCTTAGGAAAACTTTATAGAATCATAGAATGGCAGAGTTGGAAGGGACTTCCAGAGATCATCTAGTCTAACGCCCTTGCAGAAGCAGGTCCACCTAGATCGGATTGCACTGTAGCATGTCCAGGCAGGTCTTGAAGACCTCCAAGGAAGGAGACTCCACAACCCACCTGGGCAGCCTGTTCCACTGCTCCGTCACCCCCACAGACACTAGGAGCCAGGAATAGAGAAATGAAAACTTTCCCTTCTTCTTCCATGCTCTGGGCCATTTTAATCAACAGGTGCAAGTTATTTCTAATCTATTGCTAGCTCCCTTCTAAGATGAGGCTCCCTGCCAACTTAACTGGGTTGGCATTAGCTCTGTGCTGTCATTACAAAGTCAGATGGGATATTGTTATGTGTGCTAATGTTGGCTAAGATGTGCATATCCTGCTACCATTCAGATCAGGCATAGATTCAAGTTTTCAGATCCTCATGTTTTAACATATTTGACATAAATTATGCCTAAACTCTCCATCCTACGAGAGTCAAACACTTGAAAAGCTCACAATCCTTCTACAGCTTTCCCCCCGTAATGATAGTACACTTTTATGAACATGGTTTCTTCTCAGTGAAGTTCTCTACAGACAGCTCTAAGCTCTAGTTTCTAGGAGAAGAGTTAACAAAAACAAGTCAGCACTGCAACAGGTAATTAACAATGAATGAAGATCTAGTATAATTAATGTCTTGTTTTAACCTGTGCTGTAAAAATATTGCATTGCTTCAGTGATAGAAAAAAAAAATGTATTACATTTGTCTTCTACATTGTATGATTTAAACAAACTATATTGCCTTTTAAAGGTATCATAAAGCTTCACATCATTTCAGGATAGTATGGCATTTGATGATTAAAGTGTTTTAAGTCTTCCTTTTTGTTCCTTTTCCACTTTTGTCAATATTTATTTTTCAATCAGCAGATCAGCTTGGCTCTGAATCACCCTAATTTTTATCAAGTTGACTTTGTTTCACTTTGACTTCTGTCTCTTTATGAATAGATGAAGAGCCATTGATTGTGTTTACTGACTGTGTCTAAACTCCTGTTAAGAGGAAACATCTGGAAAAGCTGAAACTTTTGGTAGAAACTGATGTTTGACTATTGTTGGCAACCAAATCTGTTTACAGATAAAAGACATGAGTGTAATTTTCCATATAAAATTATTTTCTTAAGTTATGAAACTGAAGATGGAACTATCCCACTATAAGAGCATAATGATCCAGGGATCTGCTCCAGAATCACCATTAAGATACAAGAGGTGGCACTTATTCTGCTAAGCCTGAAGCTAATCCATTGTCACAGCTTCAACATCACTAACATATTTGCCCATGGAACATGGTAAATCATAAAATGGTAAGGGTTGGAAGGGACCTTTAGAGATCATCTAGTTCAACCCCCCTGCAGAAGCAGATTCACCTAGATCAGGTCACACAGGAACCCATCCAGGTGGATTTTGAAAGCCTCTAGAGAAGGAGACTCCACATCCTCCCTGGGCAGCCCATGCCAGGGCTCCCTCACCTCACAGTGAAATAGTTTTTACTTATGTTTAAATGGATTTTTTTTGTGTTTCAGCTTCATCCCATTATACCTTGTCCTGTCTTTAGATGCAACAGAAAACAGTGATGCCCCAACCTCCTGACATCCACCATTTGGACAACTGCTTGCCTACCATAATTACATCGTATACTCTTGTTGAGCCTGTCCATGCTGTATATCTGAAGGGAAAGAGAAGCAGAAAAGTTNAGGAACCCATCCAGGTGGATTTTGAAAGCCTCTAGAGAAGGAGACTCCACATCCTCCCTGGGCAGCCCATGCCAGGGCTCCCTCACCTCACAGTGAAATAGTTTTTACTTATGTTTAAATGGATTTTTTTTGTGTTTCAGCTTCATCCCATTATACCTTGTCCTGTCTTTAGATGCAACAGAAAACAGTGATGCCCCAACCTCCTGACATCCACCATTTGGACAACTGCTTGCCTACCATAATTACATCGTATACTCTTGTTGAGCCTGTCCATGCTGTATATCTGAAGGGAAAGAGAAGCAGAAAAGTTTAAAATTGTTACCTGCCTTTCATTACAAAAACTATCACCTTGTCCTCAGTTGTTGTATGAGCAAAAGTGCAATGGATGTTTGGGCTATTGTGCACTGTCAGTACTCATTACTCATTATGTTCTTAATACTGGTGTTATACAGAGTTTAGGAAGATCTTATTTTCTGTACTATCTTTATTCAGAAGCAGAGTAACATTTAAGAATCAACACCAAATGTACAAGAAATTATAATTTTTCATCTCAAAGCGTCTTTCTCATAAGATATTATTGAAATTGCCCTACAATTCTCCTGCATTTTAACATATACAACTGAAACTTTTATCAGGGCAACATATACATTGACTATTTGCATATACTGACCATCTAGTTATCATTTATGTCTCTGAAGTTAGACCTTACCTGAACTTAGATTTGATGATTCTTTTTTTGTTGCATTTATCTGAGTTTTGCATCCTAATGAAATGGCTGAACTGTGCTGGTAACTTGATAAACAGTTATTTCATAATATGAGTATCTGTTTTTAAAATTGGCTGCCCAGGTTGTGGAGTCTCCTTCTCTGGAGGTTTTCAAAACCTACCTGGATACGTTCCTGTGTGACCTGATCTAGGTGGACCTGCTTCTGCAGGGGGGTTGGACTAGATGATCTCTAAAGATCTCTTCCAACACCTACCATTCTGTGATTCTGTGAATATGCAATCTGTAATGCAAGTGAATATTTGAAAGACCAGAGTGTATTTGGGGAAAACAAGGAATGACTTCTAGCATTCAGATGTTTTCTTTTTGTATTTGCCATAGGTTTTTTTTTTTCTGTGTACTTCAAGGAGATGGAAAATGTAAGGAAGCAGAGACCATAATGAATATAAATTTTATTTTTATTTTCTGAAAATAGTCTGTGCATTTTGAGTTTCACTCATGTTTTATGCATTAAAAGCATTTACAACTTAGGAATCTATACACAAGCATACATTCTAATTTACAGGAGGAATTCAGTTGGTGAAAAACTAGTAGTTTCTGCAGTATTGTAATATTTTTAATCAATATTTCTTGATTTTCTAAGGAATTGCGTATTTCATAAAGGGAAAAAATAAATGGACTGAAGGACTATCTGAGGAAGGTGAATGGTAAAAGTCATTTTTCACTGAATGCAAATGAGATACAAAGAAAATTAAAAACCTACTTTTAATGTTAAATGGAAATTTCTTTACCTAACTTTGTCAATTATTACTTCTCTTTGTAACCTTTATAGTCTCATTAGGGCTTGCCATTGAAAGCCTAATAATTGTGAAATAACACCATACAAATTGTTGTAAAATAACACCATTTTCTTATCACTAAAAAAGTCTGAAAACTACAAACAGAGCTCAACTACGGAAAAACATGGTGAAAATGTGGCAATATTTTTCATAAGTAACCTCTCATGCTTTCTGTTGCATTTTAATTTATTTCTTCTTTTAAATAAAGTTTAATTTAGAAATCACACCTGCCCTATGTCAGACAAGCAATGCCATATTCTCCCTGTCCCAAATGAAACTTTCCTTGAAGGACTAAAAAACTTTTATAATCAAAATAGTGGTATTTTGTAAAATCTCTGTGGCCTGAAAGTCTGTCTGTTGTTGTATTGACTGTGGTGCATTTGGTATTGTCTGTCTGCTAGGTGCCCATCCAGCTTCTCAATAGGATACAGGGAGAAAGTAAGATGAAGAGACTCTTCTGTCAAGATCAGGGATCCTAATCACTCACTAATTACCATCAATGGCAAACCAGACTTTACTATAGTGAAAATTAATTTAAATAATTAGTAAATAAAACTGATTTGGAAGGAGAGAAACAATGAGAAGAATTTAAATCCCTTTCCACTAGTTTCCCTTTTCTCAGGCTCAACTTCACTTCTTTACTGCTGACTCCTCTACCCTTACCTTAAAGAATGAAAGGGGATGAGGAATGGGGGTTGAAGTCAGTCTATAACAGGCCCTCTCTGCCACTCCTTTGTCCCTATATTTTTTCCAGTGTTCCATAATGGAGTCCCTCCAATGGACTGCAGTCCTTCAGGATTACCCTACTCTAGCATGGAGCCCTCTCTGTGGGCTGCAGGGGAATCCAGTGCTTGGAGAACCTCTTGACTGGCCTCTCCTCTCAGAGGCCATCCTGCAGCCCCTGTTGCCATCACTTCACCCTGGGCACCCACTATATGAGCTAATAAGTACCAAGATCTACTGAGTTCTGTACAAATAAACAAAAGAAGAGAGAAGATCCGAACTGCTGAAAGGAAGTGAGGTAAGACTTTCTAAGTAAGTGAAAAGTCTTAGTGATAAGTACATATTTTTAAAAGAACTAGTGTGTATACGTAAAGGGGAGAGGCGGGTAAGGAAAACTGCAAATGGTGAGACTAATGGGACACGAATGTTCACAAACAGCTGCAGGGTGTTTTGCACACCATGAACTCGAGATGGAAAATTAACAACCAGAGAACAAGAGGGATTAAGAGGAATAACAAAACAAAAAATGAGGGATGGCTTTAACAGAAATAGAGAATTCATGGAAGGATGGGAGACAACATTGAGAAGGGTCCAAAACTACTGAATGTGTGAAGCTCTGTGTGTCACGAGGGGGCTTGCTGAGCAAAGCTGAGAAGATCAAAGCTGAGGAATAGGGGCAAGTGGGAAGGAATGGACACAAACAGGGAAATAAAGAAGATTAAAGGTCTGAGAAAAATGATGGAAGAATGAATCACCTCCCTCTTCCCCCAAAGATGCCTATAGCAAAGATTTCCCCCTTCAGAGAAAAGAAAAACAATGGGACTAAGTTAAATGTAATTGTAAGACATAGAATGAACCCAAAAGCATAGACACTTCTTCAGCTACTGTTGGCCTGTGTATCTCATATGACACATTGAGAGGACCATTTTGACCCTAATATCTATGCATCTTCACAAAATACGTAACTTGACACAAATAAATGCCTATTTGCAACTGCTAACAGCCTTTTTCAACATTAAATTGTTCCTCAACATTTGGTAAAACAATTGTCCTGTTTTTAATAGAACAGATATTATATGTAATTCCATCTAGAAGCAAAACAAAATAAATACCTATAACCTTAACAAATAGAAGTGGTAATTTAGCTCTCCCTGCAATGTTACATCTGGAAATCTTTGAAGCAAAGCAAAAAAACAAATACCACACGGAACCTTCGCTCAAACAGAATAAATGAGATTTGTCTAGTGTCTAGTTGTAGGAATAGCCTTTTTCTGTTCCATTGCACAATTGATACATAATCTCATTTGTGTATTTCAGAAGTTTACTAAGACTCTCTCTTTTTATTTGCTCTAGGATTGTTTCTTTTCTTGATCTTTTATTTGATTCTAAAGATGAGTTTCACAGGTTTTCTGCACTTCCAACAAAAAATTCCAGTAGGTCGTCAGGCAAGGGTGTCCTGATGTGCTGGGAAATTTGATACAAACTGAACTACACTTAAGTAGAAGCAGAGCAAAACGGCCATATGTGTAGTATTTGCATGAGGATAACAGAAACCCTGAATAACTGTCTGAATGATTGCATGGCTATTGCTTTTGTTCTGGTTGCCACTGTCTTTCAAGTTTTAAGTGAAATGTTGAGGCAATGAATTCTCAGGTCATTTGGCTTTTTTATTTGTTTACTGGGGAAGGTGGCATGATTGTTTTTTTCTCATCTCCCTCTACCCTTCACTATCCCTTTATTTTCATTTTGTTTTGGAATGCTAACAAACAGTTCCTCAACTCCAAATAGTGTGTTAAAACAGTTGTGTTCACATATAGAAATGCTTAGCTTACTTCAGCTGTAGCCCCTCTAGAAATATCAGATAAACACTCAAACCCATAATTGAGTCTCTGCACAGAGGGGACTTCAAAGTTCAAGTATGAGCAAGGGCATTTCCTGAAATAGCTTTTTTCCTGTGTTGATGAATCAAGCAGAGATTTACTCATTTTGTTTTTCAAACACAGTAAATTAAGCAGCTTGAAGTTCACTTGCCCCCTAGAACTGCAGTGGGATGCAGAACATGTAAATGGCTATTTCCTCCATGACTTGTCAAACACAGACACTGGGTAAAATTGCATGCAGATTATGTTATTTCAATCCAATAAAATCTATATTTTAGAGCTGGGGGAGATGTGGGGTTTTGTGTTTTGTAAGGGCTTTATTTTGCTTTATTGATACAATATTTAAACCCATTTACTTCTGAGAACAGTAGGAACATTTGTGAGCTATTCACTGTGGAAAGAGGAGTTTATGCACTGAGCAAATGTATGCTGTTAATATTAGGCTTTTGTCAGCCAAGGTTATCTAAGATGTAACATTTCTTCCACAGTTTGTAGCACTCATTCAAAGAGATGAAGATCTATTGGTTGTGGCTATATTTGAATGGATTGTTACTTCTCCCATATTTGCTGTTACAAAAACCAGGCATTCTTCTAGTCTTGAGTTCAGCTAAAAAAAAATAACCTCTCAAATGATCCATGGTTGTACTTTTTCTATTTCAATTGCATTGTATTTGATGCTGGCCTCAATTTATTTCTTTGGTCAGGAATCAGACTGACGGCGGCTGGTGTATGTGATGTTTTCCTTTTTCCAGAATGTGCACATATGTATGGTACATGAACTCATGTGGAGATCTGGTGTCTGTGTAGGCTTAGCCTGTAAGTATTCTCACAGCTGAGAGAAATATCTTCAGCTCACAGTGGCCTGAGTTCCTGCATGTCTGTCTGAAGGCCAGATGCAGTACAAGCTTCTGGTAATATTTCAAGAGATAAGACACCCCTGAAGCTTGCTTTCACTAGGTAGAGATCCAGTGTTCTACATAGTTTACTGTTCCTGTATTCTGTGATCATGTGGATGCTTTAGATGCCTGCAAGCTCAGTAATTCCCACACAACATGAAAAATAAATTTAGTTTTGATGGACACTTACCCATTGCCCTCCCAGGATCCTGATACCAAATTCTAAGCTGACTGTGACTTGGGCATGAGGAAACTTTCTTCCCTCTTATTTTAGTTGTCCACATCTCTTTGAAAATAACTTTTTGGAGCCCATAAAAAAAAAAATTGGTCTCCTACGGAAATGGGGCTGATGAGAATGCACTGTTATTCTGCTTGTTTGTCAGTCTCTTTGCTGGTCCGTTGACCACTTTCATCCAAATTGGATGAAGCGTAAAAGGCTCTGAGGCATTCAGGTGCTGTGATTTTAAAGAAAAACGTCATCACAAGTAATGAAAGGACACATTGCTCTTTCTTAGTCAAATAATTGGAAGTCGAGAGAGGAAACTGGGATGTTTTGGTGAAAAATACAAGAAGGAAGTGGTACCTTGTGTAGGGATTTTTTAAGGAGTTTGGTAGAGAAATCAGACAGAGATGGATGGTGGACTACTGCAGTGGTATATGACAGCACAGATGGCAACAAATACATACGAAACCTAACTTTATCTCTTCTGCTGTTCATGGAACAATTTTGTCTATGATGTCAACAATTGAAACTCATTTTAATTAAATATACCCTGTTTAGGCTAATAGAGTGACTTTGAAGTGTGTATCCATGTACAGCACATTTATAAATGAGTTTATTTGTGAACACATTCATAAAAAAGAGAGCTAAATCTATCAACAAACTCAGGTGGCCTTTTCCAGAGGGACTTGGTTCTAAAAAGAATCTTTTTTTTTTCCTCTCACAAATCAATAAAATGATGGAAAAATGCCCACTGAATGTAAAGTGAGGTCTCTGTTTCCTTTGCACTGCAATCTCTGAGGGCAAAATTTTTCAGGGCAATATATTTTATGTGATGTAAGTCTGTGGTAAATTTTGACAGTAATTTGGAGAATAAGACCTCATTTTGAAATTTCTTGTAAAAATAGCCATAGCAGCACTTAGCATTAATTACCCAAATACTAATTTATTTTTAAAAGCCAAAAATATTTAGGCCGTTAGCTGTGGATCTCCTAAGGATGAAAATTTTACATCAGAGATACTAGTTTTAAGCTTGATCATGTCTTAAACTCAAGAATTGAATCCTTTATCCTGATGACTGACTGAAGGTGTTTCCCACATTTGTACTCCACATCAAGAGTTTCAGGGAATCATTATTTTGTTGCATTATATTACACCTTTAGAGTCTAAGGCTTATCTGCCCTAGTGAACGACCATAAATCTCAAACAGTTGAGACTAACATGCTCTCAAAATTCTTTAAAACCGTTTTGAAAGTCCATTGTACAGTGCTATTATATGGTCACCAGATGGCCTTATTTGTTTGACATGTAAACTGGCGGTGTGACACAAAGGATCTCCTTTGGTGTTTTGATGTACAAACATTGCATGGATGCCATATGAGCGCTAGGCCTTATGGCCAGTCTATTATGCAAACCAATCACTTTGTTTCCTTGGCTTAATGTCTTGAATTTTCTTTTCCAGTAAGTCCCTTTTGACACAGATGTCCTGTGTTTTACTGCTTGTTCATTGACATCTCAGATAGATTGTTAGACTAAAGAACATCTTGTTTTTTTTCCTTTTTTAACTAGTCAGATGTTCTGTTGCAAAGAGCAATGCTTAGAGAAACACATTGATGTCCTTTATTAACTTATGGAGTTCTGAAATTCTAATGAGATTTCAGTTTCATGCAGAACTTCTGAGATGTCCTCCATAAAGTTTCCTTCAGTCTCCCCTGCAGTGAACTTATATTAAAGTACACATATAATTGATTTTTTTCTATTGTAGTCTTACATTCTGAAAATGCTTTTTTTTTGGATATACAGTTTCTCTTGTCACCCTTCCTGTTCCCAATATGTTTGAAAAAAGTTATAATTTTTTCTGCCTTTTGCAAGTTTTTCCCCAGGCATTTCTTTGACATGCCATATTCAAATGTTATATTTAGTCTGCTTGAGTTTATGGTTCTTTCTGTTTCCCTCATTCTGATACAATAGTCAATTCTATAAGTACACTTCCCTATTTCTCTGTCCATCCTCTTACCTAGCCACATTTTCTTTGCCAACCACGTATCCCCATGTTAGCTTCTGCATTTTGTGTGCTGGTTACTGGATGTAGTAAAAAAAAAAATTAAAAAAAAATTAAAAGACATTAGAGGGAGCCAGAGCTGTCATAGTTTAAAAAGAAAACATAATAGAGATGTGTAGACTGAATGGAGATTTATTTCATGTAACTCTGGCTATCTAAAACTAGAGTCTAGCTTGCTTGGTCATCTCGTCTCTCTCTACAGTCAGGGAAGAGAGATAGTCATCCCCAGAAGATGGTCATTCTTGGTCAAAGTGAAAGGTCTTGGAAATGCATACTTCTCTTTGTAAACTAAGGACGGAGTGAAGGAGAGTGTGTTGAAATTTGGGCTAATTCAATTGTTGAAGTTAGGTGAGATGAGGGGCCATGACTTGCACATGTTAGTCCCTTATTTCTCTTCTTGGATTCATTCAGTCTGAGAAATGAGCTGAATATGTGATTTTCATTGGCTTTGTAAAGCTATAAAGTGAGAAAATACAGTCTTTTCCACTTGGTCTCTTAATTTTCAGCAGACGCACATCTTTTAAAATAGGTCATTTTAATATTTCAGTTCTATGAAATTATTTGCTTATTCAATCAGTCTGCAGATCTAGTTTCACTGCAGATCTCCTGGTGAAAAATTCCTTGGCTGTTGCCACAAATGGGAGCAATGCAATTCAGAAACTTTGCAAAGAAAAATGGGTACCTGTCAGCTGTCAAGACCTCATATCATCAATAAATCCTGCGGAGGAAAGTTTCCCAGTCCCGCTGTGAGATGTCTCAGATTCTCAACCTGAGAAGAGCTTCTGTTCTCTGGCTGCATTTTGTAGTCACGTCAGCTTCATACCTACCAACGAGCAGAGAACCCGGCTACAATGAATCATTCAGCCGTCTGTACAAGGAAGGAAATACTTGGATGGCTAAAGGCAGGATAAAGTTTCACTTAGAGCTGCATGAGTTTCCCTGAAACTTTCTTAAAAAAACGGTGTAATGCTGTTTTTAGTGTGTTCTATTTGTCATTCAGAAACACAACACATTAGCAGCTTTGAACTCCTAGGCGCTAAAAATATTGAAGTTACATAAGCAGATTGAGAGGAGGACTGAATGATGCTTTCAAACTGAAAATATTCTTAAGCATCTTTCCACTTCTCCAGCTAAATAGTGCAGTTCTTGTAAAAAGCAGAGCTATAGACACTGAAACAGCCAATCTATGCTAGAGAGTGTAAAGAGGCAATTGAACCAAGATAAATATTCAGACAGATTTGCAAATTCAAGAAAGAACTATTTTTTAGTAGGCCATTTAGCCTAAGATTTTGCTTTTTTTTTTCTTTGTAGATATTTGCATAAGCTGGTTTATACATTTTTAATTTTTCACCATTAGTCACTTGTTTCACTGAGAAACATTTTAGCTGAATTTTCACCGGCATACAACATCAGAGAAGCAATGACATAATATATCGAAGTTTTTATTTTTAAAATGCCAATCACAACAAAATCTTTGAAAGAGATTTGTTTCTTGAACAAAATTGTGTGCACAGTGTTAATAAAACACATGCTCCAAAAGGGAAGCAGTAATTGAAATAAATCTTTAAGCAGCATTTATGGGCCAACCAAATAAAGTGAATGTCTGTTGCTTCACTCTAAATTTAAACCAGCCTTCTTTCATAGCTTCAGTCAGAAAAACCCCAGACCTCTGCTAGAGAGGAAAAAGACCCTATGTAGCCAAAGCAACCTGAATAGCTATAAATCCAATAATTGTACAGCAGAAGGATCTTGGAGAAAAGTGATATGTGAAGTTGAAATGTAAAATCTCCAAATGCAAATGGAAAAAAGAAGAAAAAAGATGGTCCTAATTACCAGCAGACATAGACATGAAATAAAATGTGGAGGGGCACAGGATATAGGAAACTATTTGAAATATGTTAGCACTTTAAAATGTCAGACAGTTTAAGACAGTTATGGAGAATTTATTACTTGGTTTGGAACAACTAACAGACATACAATAAAATTCACAGGAGCACTACTACAACAGAGTAGAATAGCAAGAAGAGTCAAGTGCAACAGTAATATAATCCAGTATTTAGTAATTTTGTATTTCTATCAAGAGAGTGATTAATGGTATACTTAATGTCTTTGCATTTGCTTTTATATACATGCAGACACGTTGAATCCATATATAGATCAGAAATTCCACGTAAAAATTGATCTGGTCTATTTGAAATTAAATCAAATAACCAAATCTTAAACTTCTGAGGAAAAAATGCAAAAATGTCAAAGCAAGTATTTTGTTGCAAAATTAGCCTGGTAATAGCAACTTTTAGTTTTCAAGAATAAGAGTAATAAATCTCAAAAAAAAAAAAAAAACCAAAAATTCCAAATTTTAAAAAACAATGAATGTTTCACTCTGAAAATCTTGAAAAAGAGTTGTCAGAACATTGGAAAACAATTCATCTTAGAGCATCACATTGATATTTATACACAGTCATTATCTCTACTGTAATACTTGAAGGAGCCTGCAGTTAGATTTTAATATTTGTTTGTAGATATATATCAGCAGAATGTATACATCTATAAATCATTAGTATGTGAAATGCTGCTATAGCTCATTTCTCATTCTGAATGTGCACTGGTCTCAAGGCCGTTAAACATAAAACTTCAGAAAGGCTGAGGGCTGTTTATTTCTTTGAGAAGACAGAGTTTTTGTTCTAATTATGACACATTTAACAATATACTATCTCTAAGCACCAAATGCTTTTTACCTCTAGCATTTTCCTTATTTTCCTAGGGTAAATTGAAAATACTGTCCTCTTCTTTCTTTGAATTCTGGTATCTGGCAGAAGCAAAACGTTTAACTTAATGACCCCAAATATTTCAGACATGTGAAGAGTGTAATTCCCCACAGTTCCTTTTTTATGAGCAAAACCTGTATATCTGTGAGCCAGTGAACTGAAGAAGAGATTTTACTTGAAAAATGTAATTGGCTATACAGTTCTGTAAAAACATCTCACTCTATTAAGAAAGAGAGTCCCTGGAATTATTCTATTTATTTTTTCAACTCAGAGCTGTGGTGAAACATTTCTTCCAGACTGTGGATCCACTTAGGAGCTTTCCTGTTCCCTGTCTGTTGTGGGAGCAGTCAAGCCAGTACCATTACCTGTTCCTTCATTAAGACATGCCCAGTCCTTTATTTCTGCAAAGTGACTGGGGAGAAATTTGTCAAAGGATGGCAGACCCTTCTAACCATTGCCTAGCAAAAAGTGGAACTCATTAAGGCTGGGATATTTTCTAAACCATTTAAGTGATTTAAGAGAGCGAATTTCTGTTGACTTTTGATAGATCATAGAAACAGGCATTATGTGTGTACCTACAAAAATCCCTTCCAGAATTTTCCTCCTGGTAGCCAGTTTTAGCATATCCTAGGTGTACGTTCAGTGGCAAGATTATCCAGGGTAACAAGAGGTAACCATACTGTCACAATTGTAGTGCTAGATTGTATAAACATCTTGCCTTATTTCAATCATTTAATAAATTATGTTGGTGTATATAATAATTGCAAAAACAATACTTTGGAGAGTAGGTGGAGCACCAGCATGGCATGAAGAATAAGTATCATTCATTAAAAGAAAAAAAATATAAAAAAATAGAGAGAAATTGTATTGCTCAAGTTGCTGTTTTAGAATCTCTCAACTACTTTTGTAACTAAACAAGTTTTCAGGAGAAAGGCTCATGAAAAATAATTTTACTGTGACAGTTGCTGAGACACAGGAAGTTGAAGAGTGTTCATGCCTCAGCCTCTGAGCAGCAACACTGAAGTATGGTGAAAATCTAATGCTTTCAATAACAAAGATCCACTGATTTTGTCAAAGACCTCACTGAGCAGTCATGCACCTCAGTGCTCTTTTATTAGCCTTTATTATCCCAATTTTTATTGCTTTTGAAATACCCTTGGTTTCCATTTCTCTTAATCTGAGATTGACTTTGTTCAGGTTTTAAGGGATTGAATAGCACAGGAACAAGGGAACAGAACATAATTTTTGATGCAGAGTCATAAGAAAGTCAGGGATTTGGCTGCTGTGATAGAAGCTTTGCACAAGTTTTGTATGTGTAGGGAATATTTTTGAGAAACAGTTTATATTCGCTGCTCATATTATAGTCCTGAGAATAATAAAATTAATAAAATTAATATTGAGTGTAATGATTTAAGACTTAATTCCACAGCACATTTTCACCACTAATATTGTTTTTAAGTCCAAATACATCAAAAATGCACTTGTTGGTGTGTTGGACTACATTGATTGGTGTCAGCTTTTCCTTGTTGGATCAAAATTTCAGTATGCTTCTAGCAAAATATATCACAATATAAAAATCTGGCTAGCATCCCATCAGCTAACAAGGAGACTGAACCTGTCTGTGTCTTTATTCCCAGTTACTAAAACAGAAGCCTCTCTTTACTCTTTTTATGGGAATAAATATTGAGTATATAAGTTAGGTATTGTATACAAACTGCTGTCCCATTTCTAATTGCATTTGACGTATGGCTTGTGAAATCAATGCAATTCACATACAGAACAGCAGCAGCTCCCATGCCACAATAGATTTCCCTGGCTACAGGGGAAAATGGGCTGCAGGGGAAAATGGGCTGCAGGATTAGGTACCATATCAGAGACCCAGCCCAACATGCATAACCCATCCCAGAGTGGAGAGTAAGAGCAGGCAGTGCTATGTCCTAAAACTGATTCGTAGATTTCTCTCTACTCTGTAAGCCCTTCAGCTCATAGCACAAGTGAAGTCTGGTACATCATTTATGAGAGTGCATCGCTCTTGCTCTTTAGGGTATTTGTGACTCATGAAGCCCTTCTGTCCATATATTTCCTTCAATATCCTATCTATTTAGAGCACTGTGTCTTTGGGCAAGGATCTCTCCTGCAGGATCTGAAAAATCTGTTCCCAAAAGGAGCAAGCAAGGAGATATTTTGCCCTGAGGACAATCCTTTTCATAATCACAGAATTAGTGACAGGAGATTCTGAGACCTCTTTGATAGACAATGTGACCCTGCTACTGTGTTCTCAATGACAGAGAGGAAAGAACATTCCTAAGGGAAATGAACGCCAAGGAAAAAAGTGAATAAATTACAAACAAAAGTTGCCATTGCTTGTGATGAATTGCAGATTTCTGCTCTCCTCCTCCCTATGCATTTGGAGTCCTCAGATTTGCCAGGTAAGACTAATAGGAAAGTTTTATAAAAACATATGTCTATGTGTAAACTAATAAGGTAGAAATGAGTTGCTTTCAGCAGAAATTTTTCCAAGTTTTCATTTCTACCAGTAAAAAATGCTGCAGGATTAATTAGCCCAGAGGCAGCTCTGCTATTGCATCTCTGCAGGGTTCTGACCCAGTCTGAGGCCTCTGCATAATGTTGTTTTGATATTAGTAGACAAACATCTTGTACAGCTCCATCTTGGTCACCTCTACCACAGTGCCTCACCACACAGGAAGGTGTATAGATTTCTCAGAAGCTATCATTCATATGTCCCTTTGGAGATGGGAGCTTAGTGGTGATGCTTTTAATATATCAAGCAGGCACAGCACCTACAGATGCAGGAGGAAGTCTGGACCTTGCTTTGAAAGGATGCATTGTCCCTGTCTTCAAGAAGTCCTTTCTCGGCAGCTTCTGCTATTGCTGGAGTGCGCACTAAGGAGCTCTTGCATTATAGAGATGCAAGTAATCTTTCTGTTTTCTTCCCTACAGATGCATGTCTCTGTAGGGCTAGTTTCATATAAGCCTAGGATTTTAAAAGTCTGATCTGAGCCCAAGACTGCAAACATTATACAGGCAGATCTCCATGGAAGTCCAGTAACAGGCTACTGGCTGAACCAGTTTCCACTTGGCGGCAGATTTAACCATGAAGCAGGTGTGAATGCAGACATTGTATCCAACAGAATGAGGAATATGCAACACTTTCTTACAAAAAAAAAAGTGAGAAATTAATATATGCCACAGCACTTTTGAAACATTTTCTTTGCATTTAACTGGATTGAAAAAAGTGAAATCAAATAAGCAAGCAAGTAATGCCAAAAACAAAAATCTACTGTAGATTTCAGCAACCTGTAGGATTAAAGGGATGGTCTCTCCTTTCATCACACTGCCCACTTCAACCTGCTTGCTCAGTGTCTGCCAGGAAACTGTTTAAAGTTCCTGTGGCTTGAGAAATCGCCAGTCTTTACAAAGAAGATTTTTATCTGACCAGCCAAGATCTTAGAATGTCAATATTTGGCTCAGAATAATAAATAAATAAATAAATGTTCATGCACGTGCACATATCATCTAAGATGGCAGTTTATTAGTGGGCAGCTAGATTTAAATAACAAGAGATTCAAATCCTGTTTTGTTTAAAACATGAAAGTTTCTTCTTGGACATAGTTACTTCCAATGATTTCTTAAACCAAAGCTTTCTATCAATGTTAGTCACACTACAACAAGCATGAACTGTTGTATTTTATTGTGGTAAAACTCAGTAAGAAATGTAAAAGTAAGGAAGAAAAAAATTACTAAAAGGATTTCAGGGAGCCTACAATATTTCATTCTGTTGCAAACACAAATCCAGCAGATTATGGCCAAAATGATGTGCCCTATACATTTCCTAAATGACCTGTGAACTAGCCATCTAGTAAAGTAGGACATGACAGTTCAGATCTCTCTCAGTAGAATCCTTAAGACAAAGTAACTGTACTCCAGGAGGTAGCATCCCCTCTCCTCTGGGAAAAAAAGGTGAAGCCTGGACTCACCATACTAGGATATTTATTTGTTCAGTGATCCTCACCTTTCATAGAACAATAGTGATTGGAAGGGACCTCTAGAGATCATCTAGTCCAACTTCCCTGCTCAAGCAGGTTCCCCTCAATTAAATCACACAGGAATGTGTCCAGGGGTTTTTGAAACCTCCAATGAAGAAGACTTCTCAGTCTCCCTGGGCAGCCTGTGACAGGGCTCCATCAACTTCACAGTAAAATAGTTTTTCTCCTGTTCAACAGGAACATTTTGTGCTCAAATTTACATTCTTTACCCCTTGTCCTGTCACTGCAGACACAGAAAAAAGTGCTGCCCCATTCTCTTGATATCCATCTTTTAAATACTTGTGTTAATGAGGTCCTCCTTTAGTCTTCTCTTTTCTATGCAAAACAGAACCAACTATCACAGCCTTTCCTTATAAGGAAGACATTCCAGTCCCCTGATGATCTTAGTGGCCCTATGCTGGACTCTCTCCAGAAGTCCTCTGTCCTTCTTAAGCTGAGAAGCTCAGACCTGGACACAGGACTTCAGATGAGGCCTTACCATGGCAGAGGAGAGTGGGAGCAGAACCGCCCTCAACCTGATGGCCACACTCTTCTTGAGGCATCCCAGGCTGCCATTGGCCTTCTTGGCCATGAGGGCACATTGCTGGCTCATGTTTAGCTTATTATCAACCAGCACTCCCTGGTCTCTCTCTGCAGAGCTGCTCCCCTCTACATGGAGTTGTTCCTCCCCAGATGCAGGACTCTGCACTTGCCCTTGTTGAACCTCATGAGGTTCCTCTCTATCCAGCTCTCAAGCTGGTCGAGATCCCACTGAATGGCAGCACAGCCTCTGGGGAATCAGCGGGTCCTCCCAGTTTGGTGTTATCAGGGAACTTGCCGAGTGTACACTCAGTCTCCTCATCCAGGTTGTTGATGAAGATCTGGAACAAGACTGGCCCCAGAACCAACCCCTGTTGAACTTGACTGTCCACAGGCCTACACCTTGACTCAACACCTTTGATCACCACCCTCCAGGCTCTGTCATTCAGCCAGCTCTCAATCCATCTCACCATCCACTCATCCAAGCCACTCGGTCTGAGCTTTCTGATAAGGATGTTATGGGACACTTTCAAATGCTTTGCTGAAGTCAAGGTAGATGACATTTGCTGCTCTCCCCTCATCTAACCAGACAGTTATGTCCTTATAGAAGACTATCAGGATAGTCAAGCAGCATTACACCTTGGTGAATCTGTGTTGAGTCCCCTTGATAACCATCTTTTCCTTCATGTGTTTTCAGATGTCATCCAGGATGAATTGGTCCAACACCTTTCCAGGCATGGAGGTGAGGCTGACCAGCCTGTAGTTTCCCAGGTCCTCTTTCTTGCCCTTTTTGAAGACTCGGCTAAGACTGGCTTTCCTCCAGTCTTCAAGCACCCATCCTTCACAACTTAAGAAAGACGAAACAGGTCTCTAATCTTATCCTCACCCACTAAGGTAAGGTCTTCCATTTTCCAGACTGTCCTACTATCCTTCAGGGACTGAGCTTCCCAAGGGCCAGCCTTGGCTGTAAAGACTGAAGCAAAGAAGGTATTCAGTAGTTCCACCTTCTCTGCATCCTCTGCCTCCAGGACACCCTCTGCATTCAACAGTTGGCTCACATTCTCCCCACTGTTCCTTTTCATACTGATATACTTGAAGTGCTTGTTGTTTACCTTTACTTACCTTGTCAGGTTTAATTTCAAAAGGGCTTTAGCCTTCCTGGCTTCATCCCTGTATGCTCTGGCAACATTCCTGTACTCTTCCCAGGCCCTTTTTCTACCGCACATAGACTTCTTTCTTCTCTTTGATTTGCTCCAGTAGCTCCTTGTTCATCCACAAAAGCCATTTACCTCTTTTTTTTTTGTGGGGACACACCAGTCTTGGGCTTGGAGGAAACACTTGAAGATCAACCAGCTTTCTTGGGCACTGTTGCCCTCTAGCATCCTATCGCATGAGATTCCTCCAAGCAGGTCTTTGAAGAAGCCAAAGCTAGTTCACTTGAAGTCCAGGGCCACAATCCTGCTTGATGTCCTACTTCTTCCACACAGGATCTTGAGCTCCACCATCTTATGGTCACTTCAGCCAAGGTTGCCTCCAACCTTGACATCCCAAACCAGATTTTCTTTATTTGATAGCACAAGATCCAGCAGCACACCTCTCCTTGTTGGTTCCTCAACCACCTGTGACAGGAAGTTGTCATCAACATTTTGCATTAACCTCCTGGACTGTGTGCGCTTGGCTGTGTGGCTTTGCCAGAAGATATCAGGATGATTGAAGTCCCTTATGAGGACCAGGGATTGCAACTGTGAGGCAACTTTCAGCAATTTGTAGAAGGCCTCATTCACTTCCTCTTCCTGATCAGGAGGCCTGTACTAAATTCTCACAATATTATCACCCACAATACCCTGTCCCTTACTTCTTACCTATAAGCATTCAACCTATCCCTGAATATTTCACTAATACTGTTTACCATGAGAATTGTGCACTTCAGTTTAGCTTCAACATCAAAAGCAGCATATGTGACGGGACGTATGGATACTGAAAGCTCAGTTTTCTCCCTCAGTTGCATGTGAAGGCGAGTAAACAAAGAATTTTATAATTTTAGAATTCAAAGTCAAGGGGAATAGAAAAAAAAAAAATCAAGCTACTTTTGAAGGTTTCTGAAGTGAGAGAAATACCTTACAAATAAGGGAGTAAGGAAGTAAGGGAGATAGATACCTTAAAAGAGACACCCCCAAACTCAGCATTCGATAAAACAAGATGACTAGCATAGGATTTCATCTGTCATAAAGTGACATACCACTGGCTTGAAAATTTCAGTCTTTTTGGACTTTTAGGATTTTTTTGACTGGGATTACTTCAGAGTCAGAGCAACCCATGACAAAAAGAGACAACAGAAAATTGTTTGCTTGGCTGTGAGTTTTGTTTTCACATTGAGGGAGGCACATAGTTTGCACTATACAGGGGAACAAAAACCATACTCTACCTTTCCAATAGAACACCCAGCAAAGGACAAGTTGGTGTCAGAATAGGCAAGGATGTTCCTCGCATTTTTGGTATGTGACACTCAAAGGTCCAGCATGTTGGAGAGATATCATGGGAAGAAAAGAACAGTGGCCCAACATCCTGTTTCTCTGGAAAAGATAAGGACTTGAAGCAGTATAACTCCTATTTTATTAACAAAAGATAAAACCATATGGTTTTTGAACCTAAAGTAAATATTTCCCTTCTGTTTCTCTCCCTTTGAAAACATTTAATATCTTAAATGGGAATATTTCAAAATATAAAAATAAAAGAAATCCAATCTGCAAGAGAAATGATATGTTTTCATACTACTCAGTGCTGATGGCAAAAGGGAGTAATTTTTCACTTGCTCCTGCCTCACAGTTGAATCTTTTGAGGCAGCAAGTCTTCCTTAAATTAAAAGATGATGTATTCTATAAAGGACTGTTAGTTGGCACATCTTCTGTCTTTGGAGCACACTTAATCTATACCAGGAGAGAAAATTTGGAGTCCAGTAAATGCTCCTGTATCCAAATCTCTTCTACAGGATAAAGCTGCAGCAATGCTATTTGAAAACCAGAACTGTCTTAAGAAAACAGTTTCAAAATTTTGCAGGTTCCCTGTAGGAGCCAATAGCACTGGCTGCTTTTTTCATATTTGCTTCTCCAAGATGAGACAGCACATGGCTGTACCTCTCTCTCAAAAGCTTCACTTCTGATTTGATGTGTTTGCTTGGTTTAAGGTTGCACTTTTACATTTAACCATTGTCGAATTTGATTTTAAATTCTTTTTGGTTCCTTTTTCTTTTTTTCCTTGAAGTTTTGTTTTTTCAGATTTTTTGTTTGTTTGTTTTGTTTGTGTTTGTTTTTTAACAGTCAACTATTCTGCATTAATGTAAATGAGAAGGATATTTTTCCCTCTGCTACAATTTTGTTCAACTGATGTTACTTTAAATACCTACATTTCCCAAAAATATTGATTCCTTGCAATATGTATTTGTTCATTTCACCTGGCAACTGTTTTTCTTGTACTCTTATGTAGAAGAACACTTGTATTTCTGAAGCACTTATTATGGGATCTGAAAGGTCAGCAGCTAATAAAAGTCAGATTTGAATAAAGATCAGTCCATAGAGGCCATATGGGGACACTAGGGGCACTGAATTTTTACTACTTATGGAACTGAAAGGAATGGAAAAGTTGCATAACCACTTATTTGAAATTGCCTGTGATAAATTAGGTGACATTCTGGGAGGACTTGACAATATTGTGTCATTTCCATTGTGATAGTTTTGAATTGAAGCACAAATGGAGAAAGAAAACCAGGAGATTAGTCTCATATGTGCTTGATATGTTTCTGACACGTGAATAAATCAGCCTGCTCTGAGGGAGGTGAGTTTGCATGAGAAAAAGCCTGTTGCTTTTTACGACTCTAAAAATACTGAAGCAGTTGCTGATGCCAAGTGCTCAGTTCCTTTTGTTTTCTTCAAGTGCTCTCACCTTCATGTCCTTTCATGTGTTTTTCCATGCCACTCCCAACGGAATTATTTCCTTAGCCCCAAACTCCAAGATCCTTCTTTCTTCATTTAGGGTCTGATTCAAATCCTATTTAAGTCAATGGAAAGACTTTCATTGACTTTAGTGGGCTTTGGACCAATCCTCACATTCCTCTGGAATATACTTTTCCTTCCATCGTGCTTACAGAAAACTGTCAGTTTTGCATAGTCCATAAAAAAGAAGAAATGCGATCAGCCCAACCTAGAAGAGAAGAGAAGAGAAGAGATGGAGAAGCTGTCTTGGCATTGACATGAGACTGTTACTATTTCTCAATAGATATGTGTAGATACGTTTTATTTTGGGGGAAAAAAAAAAAAAGGTCACTATATTCTTGTTTTCCTCCTCAAGTGTTTTAGTCAGCTATGGTTATGCTGATCAACCTGTCTAAGCAGAAGAGTCTCAAGGTGTCTATTAATGTATTCTTACCAGACCTTTGGGTATTTTATCTCATACTCTATGGACTTTCTGTCTCCTGAAGACTCTGAATATTCCAGTAACAAAACATGGCAAAAGCATGCCTTTCATTTAACAACCACCATGCTGGCTGATTTCTGCAATGCCTGTTGGTGTTTGAGAGGATCTTGGCCACTGTTTCATCACACAGTTGATCCAGCAAAATGTCTATGTGTGCATCAGTCCATTCTTTCTGCAATTGCAAAAAATTTGGGAATTTCAAGAAGAGGAGAGCACTATGTCCAAGCACATGCAATTCCACTTCTAGTCATAGTATAAATAAAGAGTGGGAAGTAAGAGTAGGTAGGTGTCAGCAGCTTGCTAGCAAGAGTCATTATGCACAAGCAGGTAGGCAGAATTTGGGTACAGCCCTAGGAAGAAAAAAAAAGTCCTTCCATTGCACATTAACTTTTCTTCCTGAAGAAGCAATTTTATAGGCTTCAGTTGGGGTCAGCCTTTATGTTTTTGCAGCACTTGTGATTTGGTTTGAGTTTTTGTGGAAATGGAAACTCAAGGCACCATCCAACACACTTCAGGAGTGCTATGTTTTGAGCAGGAGGAGGGAGCTGAACTCTGTATTTACTGACTTACAAAGTAACTTCCATATCATAAAACTATTTTGAAAGTACATAATGCAGCAAATATAATAACTTATTTAGAACAATGAATTTGCAGTAAACTGAACAAATCCGCTACAATTTTTGACCAAGACTTTAGTAATTCACACTTAATCATTTGACTTTTTAAATTGATTCATAGCTATGGAAAAGAAATGGTTTTCATCCTTTATTTCTTATTCTTGGAAGAGAAATATGACTCTGTGTTCTCGTTAGACAGCTGTTTGCATATTTTTCTTTTATTCTTGCTTCAGGAACTGTGACATTTGTTAAAGAATATAGAAAAAACTATTGATGTCTCATCACAAAGCTGTGAAGAGTGATGGCTGAAGGACTCAGGCAGTATCATTGTATATACCTGGTCATGAAGGAAATGCAGTAATCCTATTAGAGATCCATAAAAAGTAGATATCAGTAGATATAAGCCATCTTTGATAACTGCCAGGTATTATATGATAATAAACACCATTTATAAAGGCATAGTGAGTCATCAGCTTTGATGTTGAAGAAGTGAAGATTATGAACTTATGTAAGAACTAATTTAACTTTATCTTATGTCAGTGACTCACCTTTCTCCCACACAATGTAGTGGCTTCTAACTTCCCTACTGTTTTATCCTTGTACAGTGTGTAGTAAGGAAATTTACTATTTAAATGTGTTTTATGTTTATAGAAAACAATACAACAAGGAAATTGTTTCTGAAGACATTTCCAAAGGCAAGGAGCCAAGAGACAAGAAACCAATTCAAACGACATTTTAGGAACATTAACATTTTAATTCTAAATGATTTAGTTAATATAAAAAAAAAAAGAACCAAAGAAGAAAAGGAATATTTCTGCTTTGTTGTCACACTTCATAAAACCTCTCTCTCACTTTGTAACGTAAGTGCTTACACGCTTTTACAAGAAAACTCTTACAATATGCTAAATGGTTGAAGTGAAGAGTTGCATGTCAGGTTCAAGGAGTACATAGAGAAATACATATGTAGAACAACAGGAAACAGGAAACATGCTGGAGATTTTCTTCTCACTTCTCTGTCACCTGCTGACATTAGAAATCTCAGATGGTGAAATGAGGGCAATAGTGTTTCCTCCAAACAGCATGCTTCTCCCAGCCTTGATCTCAATATTATGCTTTAAGGGATTCACTTCTGTGTCTATCTTCAGTCATGTTTTCATTTTATTCTACTTCCTTAAATACTTCTTCTCATACTGTCTATACAAATATTTACCTCTTTTATGCCCCTTTATTTTTAAAAAAATATTCTTTGGCATAATTGCTCTCCATTTTTTTTTCTATTCCTACCTATGTGATATAAAAATCACCACTTTCTCAGTCTCTTTATCAATAAGCTAGCTCCTCATCAGTCCTCAATAAAACGTTTAAAGTAACAGTGCTGAAATTCTGGCTTTCGTTATCCACTTACAGACTTGGCATATCTTATTCTTACTCTACTTTGCAATTATTTACTCTTTTTCTTCAAAGTTCTTCTGAGAAATAATCTTCATAATTTTTATCTTTCTTACACTCGATGTAGTTTGTATTGTTTTGTCAGTCTACAGTTACCACATTTCTTAACCAATCTATAGTATTTTTATTCACCCTAGAATTTAAAATCCTTTTAGTCCACTTACTCATCACAGCAGATTTTGCTCAGAACCCATCTCTGTAGATATTCACGACTCTCCTTTTCTCTGTGTATCCTTTTTCTCCCCTTAGTCATCTTGCTAGCACCATATTTTCAATCTTTTGTTGCTAATACTCTGGGAATCATGTCTCATGCTGCTATAATGATAATCATTCAACTCTCTTGTCCACTTTCCAGTAGTGTGCCTATAGCTCTTGTGTTCATGACAAAGCATCAGCAGCCTTGTGCTTGTGCTTGTTGCATGTGGTGCTCAGCCACAGCCACAATCTGCTGCTCAGCTGTGTTGACTGGGATATCAGTGCTGTGGCCCTGTGCTGTAGCTAGGGACAAACATGGCCAGTACAGCAAGGATTCCTCCTAGCCATGCTTTCTACATGGAAGAACTGCCTGGTGTGGACCTTCACCCATGCCTTGTCATGAACTGAAATAGATTGAGATTTGTCTCAGCAAATTTAAACATCAGCCATACAGATGCCCACGTCTGAGCTAGCCACTCGAGAGTTCCTTTGTAATCATTGGTGAGAACAGGCACTTCTCAGGCACAATTACTATGACATCTTTTAGACATCTGCAGCAGCATAAGATGACTCATATGCTAGAAATGCTTATTTTTCTCTAGTGACTGTAAAGAAAACTTAGACAACAAAGTTTCAGATGTAGGCATGAGCATGATAAATATTCACATCTGACCATAAGGATACCCACACCTCAGCAGGTGAATTTTGTGCATGGAGTCTCTGATGCTGGAGAAGATGAGTCTTAGCCTTGTTTAAGATGAGTTACTCCATGAAAAGAGTCTTAGAAGGACAGGACAACTGTGTTTTGAAGTGGAGGCAGCTGCTCTACATTTTGAGATTTTGAGTTGGAGTTTGTTTTGTTCTGGGTTTTTTTCTCTGTAAGCCTGACTATTAAATTTCAGCAAAATAATTTATCCTGAGATTCAGACTGCCATTAACATTGAGGAAAGTCAGAAAATCAGACTTTCTAAATATCCCTTTTTTTCTCTGTTTTCCACATGAATGGACCAAGATGTAGTAGGGAACATGCCGAGAAGCAGAGCTCTGGATTTTAGACATGTCTATGAGACACAGAAAAGACTGGGCAAAAGCTGTATATAATGGAAGACTATAGTGACAGCTAAATGCTTGAAGAGCAGGATCTCTTCCAGTTTTAAGCAGCTTTTCATAGGATCATAGAATCATAGAATGGTAGAGGTTGGAAGGGACCTTTAGAAGTCATCTAGTCCAACCCCCCTGCAGAAGCAGGTTCACCTAGATTTTCCACAGAAAACAAAGTATTTAATGTTGATGGCTGGGAGGAATCCACCGGATTCCAACTGTCATTGGCTTTAACTGTCATTCTCCAGATGTGAATGGTTTGTTTATAGGGAAATGTAACTTATCTATGTTATGCTATGTACTTCAAGATACAACTTGCAATATATAAGCAGTTACAGATGTACCTATCACCATTAACTGAAACACAGGATGGTTTAGAGCTCCAAGAGACACAAAAAGAGACTGCTACTGATTTATACAACATTTAGGTTGAATTGTGTCCTCATTAACGTCAATGAAAAAAATCCCAGTGACTTCATCAGACCTTGAAGTCCATTTTACTTTGTCATTTGCTGTTAGAAAAGAATTTGTCTCATGGTCAGAAGTGAATGCAATTTAAAAGCTCTGCTGTTTGATGCATCAAAAAAGCCCTTTGACTCAGAGATCGGAATTCAACTTGTTTACATATGACAAACTCAGGAGGACCTCAGTAAATCACAAACCTCATAATTGGAAAATATGTTGGTAGGTGACATAATACAGATCTTTGTGACAATATGACCACATGAAACATAGTTTATTACAAGTAGAAAAGTCTGTTTTTATATACCAAAGTCAAGCACACTATTGGTATAACGTATGGACTCAGTGTTGAGCTGACTTATCAAAATTTCATTCTCATGTGATGCATTCATCCTTCTACATTGGTGTTGTCAATAGAGTGTTGTAGATGAGGTTTATTAGCAAACAGGTGAGGAACAGTATTTTAACATTACTCCTTAGCTATGAGTGATCCAAGTGAACACTGTCAGTTCTTCTCTTTGAACAAAGTCAAATAGCTTAGCTTAAAATTGACATTACAACGTCAATTGACTAACAACCGACTGTGTTAGTTCTTCCAATGCCAACGCCTCTGCTGCAGAGTTCTGGTTTGTGTTTTCCCTTGGTGAAGACATTATGAGAGGCCAGTCTTCAGCTATGCTAGAATGCTCATTTGTGGATCCTGGGTACATTGGTGAAAAGTAAATTTTGAGCCGTGTAAAACCATCTGTGTAGGATTCCAATTAAAAATAAAATGTACTTCCTAGTAAAAGAAGAAAATGAAATGTGAAAATTGTCTATCTGTAGAGCTACTTAGACTAGTTACTAGAGGTGACTGAAAAAGAATATTAGAATTTGTATTCTACTTTAAATTGATTTTATTTTTCTATGCACTTCAAAATTATATATTCAAAATAACAAAAAAAAGCATCAGCCTTTGAATATTTCATTGTTATAAGGTAAATTATTTGCAAAGCTTTCTATTAAGGACTGTTCAGAACATTATATATTCAGAAATGTTTGAGTCAATATGCTGTAAAGATAAAAGAATAATTTGAGATGAAAATTCTACAGTTTTAAAATGTTATTCTTCCACCTGTAATAAAGAATGAGTTTTTGCTACTGGCTGTAGAATTAGTGTATAGTGTTGGAATATTTTGTATAGAACATTTTGCTCTCCCTATATCCTTGCTATCTATTTTCTCATATGTTCATAGTCTATTATCAGACTTGGACTGTCCTTTCAGGTTAAAAATGAAACAAACACCAGAATTAAAGCCAAGTCTTCAAAGGAGGCACATATCCAGCAGCGCTGGCTTTAAGGCCAAGATTGAGAATCATTCCTGTACATGCTCAGTTTTAAAAATGGAGTCAAGTGCTTTACTGAAGTCATAAAGAATGGGAGACTAAAAGTTATAGTGAACAAACATTTGTAGCCTCTGTGAAAACAAAAATGCTTATATGAAATGCATTTGTGACATAAGTTTCAAGGCATCTTGCAAAAATTTGAAGAGTTTTATGGGGCTGAATGTATTCCATTTGTTATACTTGATTTTAAAAAATAACTTGTCTGGCTATGTTGCTTCTTTCATAGCTGTTTTACCTTGGTGTCTAACAGGTTTTTCCAAACAGAGCTTATGAAGTCAGAGAAGAATTAGGCTGCTTTGCAGGGCAACACAGCTGACCTATATCTGCTGTAATGTATGGAATGGCTGAATGTGCACTTGCTGCCACAGTGATGTAAGAAGCAGACGTCCCTTGTGACTGCCATTGGAGCCACAACCGGACAGGCAGTCTCACTAAGGTGAGTGGGGCTGCTCCACGCCCTGGCCTCTGACCAGTATGCTAATTATTCATGCATAGCAGACTATTTGCACGGGGAAAGGGGATACAGTTAGCAATGGATTAGATCAGCTGAAAGTTCAGCAACTTTTTTTTTGCACAAGAATACAATGCAGAAAGTGTTGTTTGATCAGAGTGCTGAGTTTCATCACATTCCCTCTGAAACTACAAAACTAACATATATGCTACAATATGCATTTGTTGCACTGCTGTCAACATTGGTTCTGTTCACTAGCTATCTCCTTTAACTCTGACTTCTAACATGTTAGTAGTGTCTTTGGTTTGAAAAACTATTTTTACACGCCCAGCTGCCTCTGAGACAAGAGGTCTGCAGTGTACCTTACCTCAGCTAGAGAGCAGACATCTTAGACAAACAGCTGTTGGTGATTTAGGTATGTCTCACAGTGCCTTGGGGCCAGCAGATAAAATAAGTGACCTCTTGATGCCTTCCACCTTGCTCTCATTCTGGAAATGATTGTATTATGACATGACCTATGGACGGGTTCTCAAGTGGTGCAGTTCTATGTATCTGATTTAGTGGCCTCATGCTGACTTGCGTTAGGGGCATATGCCCCTGTATCTAGCAAAGCATGCCATAGGGTATTCCACTTTCCTGTTAGAGCAATTCAAGCTTAAAGTAGAATTATACAATTTTAAGTAATTAATTGAGGATGATTAATTCCAAGGTTTAGGCCAAATCAACAGACAAGATTCACGCATACTATCATACTCACTGCTAACAAACCTTTGTCTTTTGCTCCTAAAACTAGCACTCAGAGTTCATATAAGCCTGAAGAAACTTCTTAAGTTAAATTAAGTGGTCTCACATATTTCAGTTGCAACACTGTTTGACTCCTTTTGGGGAAAAGCAAAACAAAGCAGACTGGTTGGGATCTGAAAGCAAGGTCTGAGCAGACTAAATTTACATGTTTAATATATCTCATTTCATGATATGACCCTTGTCTAGCAGCTCAGCACTATACGTTATACTGAAGTATTTGCTGGAAGTAACTGGTACTATTGAAAGGAGGGAGGTATTAGACATACTTTATTCCACCTCCTAAGAAAAATCTCCTGGTGTTAGATGCTGCCTGGGCACTGCATTGATAGTGCTGCTGGATACCAAACTGTCATCACTGACTATAAGCTCTGCCTGGCTAGTGCAAGAGATACAGCTCAAGAAAACTCTACCCAAGTTGCTTCCAGAAGAGTTGATCCTCTCCTGCTGCTAAGTTTAAAGTTATCTTCTCCTCCTTTGGGTCTCAGCTAATGTCTCTGCCTGCCTCCTGGCTTCTGAACCAATCGGCCCAGTTAGTCAACTGTTTATCATCCCCAAAAAAGGGTGATACAAGGCACACACCTCAGTGTAGCCTAATTTAAAAAGATTGATTGCTTTTTTGCAGTGGCTTTTGTGAATCCCCTTGTGTCAGTCATGGTAGGGGCAACCAAATCTTCTTTGAGCCTCTTAGTAAATGGAGCCTTTTGGTCACCATTATAAGAAGACTTTAGACCTCTCCTCATCTCTAGTAATTCCTATACTATGGCTTTCTGCTGCTGCATTATATCTTTCCTAAAAGAAAAAAAGAGAGTGTAGAAAACCCTTTTTCTGAAGCATTCCCGTTCTTAGCTCTCCTGTGCAAATGCTGCCACCTCCTTAATTCCACAGCTTCTGCTTCAGGGAATTTATTTTGGACTCTCCTCCTCTTTTTGCCAAAGAGCTCACTGTTTCCAAACAAAACAACCTCTTTTCATGACCTCTTCAGTCAGGACATTAGCTTTCTCCTGAGGAATAATGTTCGTTGATAACTGGTCTCCTGCTCTGGTTTATGCTGAGTCTGCCTTGTGTGCCCAGCATGCTGCCAGCGCCCTTTGAAGAGCAATTAAAAAGTCAGAACGAGTTAGCAGCATTTATGTGCCATAAAGACCTTAATGGATGAGGAAAACTACCCTAAATCATGCTACCCACTCAATTTGAGACAGGGAAAGCTTTAAAATGTAAGTATTTTTCTGGTGCACTTCTATGTCAGTCACAAGTACATGCTCGAGTACTTGCATGTCTTGTTAATAATCTTAAATAACCTAACACCCAATCCATGACTTGTTAACAACTTCCTTGGAATAATAAGGAATGAATAAATCACTGTGTTTAGGTAATTATGCCACTAACCTTGACAAGAATAAGGAAACAGAAGGCAGAACAAGAGAGACAGGAAGTCCCAAAAGGCTTTGATGTTGAGAATGTGACACCGATGTAACTTTAGGTGTGAATTTATATACAGAGAAATTAAAGCAATGCAGAAATCTGAGTCCTTTTCACAAAGTATCTGAGAGGAACAGTGACATTTATTTGGGTTTGCTTTAAATAATTTCACCACAGTTTAAACTGAATCGAAGTTAAGCCAGTCGTAGATAAGAGAATGAACACAGATCATTCCATATAAACGCTGATGTGAGCTACATTAGTCCAATCTTTTCTTGTCTGTGAGCATTTAGTGAAGGCAAATGAGCACGAGCATATGTGATGGAAAAGCTGAAGCTGCAGCAAATTGCTTATTTACAGACCTTTTTTTTCCCTTGCTTTCTCCTGGTATATCCATATTACTGTTAGCAAAGCAGAACAGATCAAAGTGCAAATAGCAGTATTTAGCTCAATGATAGCTAACAGGGATTATGCAGGGTCAGTGGGATAGGAAGAAAACATTTAACTGCTTGGGACTCAATGCAGGCTGGTTCAGGTTGGCCTGCAGTAGGTGGCAATGTGTTGGCAGAAAGTCTGTCAATTCATTCAGCTTTCTGTCTGTATGTCACATCTCCCATCCAGGGTACTATAGATCAGAATTTATTCTGCTAGTAAGTGTAGTTATCTTTCGTATTTTTTTCATATAGAGATAAATGAGGCTTCCCTCAGCCACAGACTCCGTAACCTATATGTTTTTTCTTCTTATAAGTTCTGTGATATCAGCGTTAAAATACCTTTGGTGGTTTAGCCCTGGCTGTTTGACAGATACCCACCAAGTCATTTTATCCCTCCCCATCCAAAACTGGACAGGGGAGAGAGAAATATAACAAGAGGTTTGTGAGACAAGGACAGAGACATCACTCAGCAATTACTGTCATGGGCAAAACTGACTCAACTTGGGAAGAAAAGTTATGATTTATTAGTGAATAATCAGAACAGAACAGGGAAATGAGAAATAAAACTGAATCTTAAAACACCTCCCACCACTCCTCCCCTCTTCCCGGGACTCTCCTTCCTTACCCTCAGCAGCACAGGGGATGGAGGTTGAGGTCATTTAATTACAGATGGAGTTTGCTGCTGCTGCTTCTCATGGGGAGGCCACCTCACACTTCTCACTTCTACACTGTGGGGACCCTCCCATGGGATACAGTCCCTCACAAACTGCTCTAGCATGAGACCTGCCAAGAGGGCAGCTCCTCACACCCTACCCCCACGTGGGTCACCCACCAGGAGAACAGTCCTTCAGATACCAACCGCTCTAGCCTGAGTCCCTCACAGAGTCACAAGTCCTGACAGCAAACCTGCTCTGGCCTGGGCTTCTCTCTCCCCACAAGCTCCCAGGTCTTGCCAGGAACTTGCTCCAGGATGAGCTTCCCACGAAGTCCCAGCCCCCTTCACAGTCCACCTGCTCCGGTGTGGGCTCCTCCACAGGCTGCGAGTGGATCTCTGCTCCCTGATGCCCTCCATGGACTGCAGGGGCACAGCTGCCTCACCATGGTCTTCACCACAGGTCACAGGGAAACCTTTCTTTCAGAGTCTAAGCACTCTCCTCCCAATCCTTCTCTGCTGACCTTGATGACTGCAGAGATGTTTTCACATTCTCACTCCTTTCTGCTGCTGCTGCCACTTAACAACTGTGCAGTAATTTCTTCCCCTTCTTAAATATGTTAATCACAGAGGCATTACCTCAATCATTACTTGGCCAGGCCTGGGTCAGCTGCAGGTTCATCTTAGAATTTACTGGCATTAGCCCTGTCAGCTACAGGGGAAGCTTCTGGCAGTCTCTGTTTAAAGAAGCCATCCCTGTAGCTCCCCGCTACCAAAATCTTGCCCAGACAAAACTACTACAATACATCTAGATGGGAATCCTACTAATGTGATCTTTTCTTCTGCTGACAAATGACTCTACATAACAGGTTTCTCAGCAGGGAATTAAAGAAGCAGCTGAAGGAGGCTGTTTTCTGCATGCAAATGTGAGGAAATGAGACATCTCCCAGGCTACCAACATGAGTAACAGAAATTGAGAGAAGCTTCCAGTTAGTATCTGTGCATCCACAGTGAAGATTTTTTTTTAGCTCCTTAGCTGCCTATATCTCCTGATATCTGCAAGAATGAGTTTCTGACTCCTTTTGAGAAGGAAGTTCAATAGCAAATGCAATGCTTTGTTTTGCAATTTGTCCCCTCTATTTGAAAACTGCAGATGACATGAAGAGGTTTGTATTTTCAGTCTTTTCAGAGCTTTAATGGCAAAAATGATAAGAAACCAAAAGCACTGGAGAAGTAAACCTGTCATGGCATCCAGCAGCAGTAGCGGGGAGTCATGTCTACCTGAGACATCAGACTGCGTGAATAATAACTCAAAGCAAGCTTCAGAATGTCAATAATCACACATTGCAAGTTATCAAGCACTCTTTGTAGTATTGGATTTTAGTGACCTGTTGTATTATTAGAAAAGTAACATTTACTGCTGGTAGCTGAGTAGGGCTGGTGAGGTTTGTGGACTATCATGTGATTTTGCTTATTTCCTATAAACTGGTCTATCTGCAGCAAAGCAAGTTAAGATTAATAAAATAAATGTTATCTGGAATGATCCACATCACATAATGCCTTATAATAATTCATTCTGGTAAAGTCTAGCACACTGGTAAACAAAAGTGTGCAGAATGTCTTGTCATTTTAGAGAAAATATCTAAAGATTTTTGTTGGTCATTAGTAGTTTCTCACTATCTTTGCATGGAATTTATGTGATCTGTAAATGCAGTTAATGTACAGTTAATGCAGCTGCTATCTCCAGACTGTCATTACAAATTCATGATTTTCTAACAGCTGATGTCTTATCCAATCTGTAGGTCTGGAAGGTAGAGAAAAGGGATTGGAATATTGCTTAAAAGCCAATTTGTATTTAGCTCAGGTAAAGAGATTCAAATCTATTCCAGTGATGTGCTGTAGCTAAGTACAATGTTTAGAGATTGAAGTGATAAGGCAAACAAAATATTTTCATTGACTCGACTGTATTGCTGTGAGGTATGTAAACATTTGCATTCAAATCTCTGGTTCCCATCTCTGCTGCTGCAGATACCTCTGCTAATAAGTGATTTTCCATCTTTGTAAATATCATGAAGCTTTTTTCTTGCCCAGTAATTTACACACTCTCCCAGTCCGTTATTCAAGAGAAACAGAAGAGATTAAACTATTGTACATGTAGAGTAGAGCTGGGTTTGTTCTTTTGGGGTTTTATTCATTTGTTTGTTTGTTTGTTCTGAATTAAAATTTAGGAAAATCTTTGTACATAACCTTTGTGGAAATTTTAATTGGGAAAAGAATCCCAATACCTATAAAAAACAAATCTATTATACGTAGGCTAAGATACAGTAGTTTATCAGAAGAAAGTTATTAGACTAAATTTTATTCAAATACTCTTCATGTCTGGACTTGCTTAATGAATGATTACAATTAGACTCTTTCCTTCTGGGAGAGTATTGTGGCTAACAGAGCTCAAATACCAGGAATGAGCAGGATTATGAAGTCTGAGGAGCCACAAAACCTCGCCTTGATATGTGTGCATATACAAATCTAGCAGATCTATCTTGCTTGTCTTTCAAAAGTACTATTGTGAATTAATATATATAGTCCAGCACAACTAATACTATGCAGCAACTTGCCTGCTGGTACCTCTGTAATCTGTTTTGGATGCCTATTTTTTTGAGACTGAGTCTAGAAATGGGTATGTTTCACCTGTGTGTCAGTAAGGACCTCAGTAATTTCAAGATGCTCAATGACTTCAGTGGGAGTTGAATTTCAAAGCCAATCAAGAAACTTATAAAATATTAGTTAGATTGTGGTTCTCAGAATATATATTGAATATAAGATGAAGATGTACTGCCAGAGGTTTAAAGCAGAGGTTTAAAGCAAAAAGCTTTCAAGCTTTCAGTGTTGGAAAGGTTACAACTAAGGTTACAATTAATGCAGCAAGCCACAACATGAACATTTGATTGTATCTTAATTAGCTATAAGTTATTTCTGACCTATGACCTAGTCCTTTTCTATTAGGTATTTTATAGGCATAAGTGATTAAAACAGGGAGATTGTGCACACACCTGAATGGCTGGAGGCTGTTCAGATGAGATCCAAATCCCTTAAACATTGTTACCACATTCCATTAATGCTATGAATTCTGTTTAGTTGATACCAGTATGGTTTTATTCTTATTAAATTTCTCAAACCTTTATTTGCCTGGCTTAAACAAAAACAAGAGTTTTTCTAAGCCTTCCAAGAAAGATCCTTAAAAGTCTGATTTTGAAGTATGAAAATATGAGTTGTTTTGCTTTTCCAAGAAAAACTTCAAGTTTGGCTCAATTGGAATACTTAATATGTCTAAATCAATTTTAAGTAATTACTTTATATTAAAAATAGCTAAAGGTTTAAAGGTATCAATTACATATTTTAGAATCAATAATTTCCTATTTAATACAGAAGTAACTTCATTTAGAAACTTGCTATGTTTTGTGATGTCTAAACATCTTGAGTATCCTAAAGTTTTGATGGGCTAAATATTCTTGCTCTATGCATTTTTCAGAAGCAAGTTTTCTATAACCAGGTCACTTTAGTGCAGTGTTACTGCTTATGTTTTCCAGCACCATAAGCTACAAAACTTTGTCTCATTGTGAAACCGTAATGATGGACAACTAAACAAATACTGACTAGTAGCATGGATGACTGGAGCTCTGACTCTATCCCAAGGTCAGGCTAACAGGTTTTGATATATTAAATGATCTTTTGCATTTACATCGCTATCCACTTTACTGTGTAAGAGGCAGCTGGGAGAAGGGGATGTCTGAGCCTTGGGGTGGATAAAAACTAGCATCACCACACAGCTGCTGTAGAGGGAGTGAGGAACACAGAATCTTAAGGGTTGGAAGGGACTTTGAAAGATCATCTAATCCAACCCCCTGCCTGAGCAGGACCACCTAGAGTAGGTCACATAGGAACTCACCCAGGTGGGTTTTGAATGTCTCCAGAGGAGTCACCTTGCCCTTTTCTCAGAAGACTTTTGCAAAGTGACCATTACAAACGCTCTGCTGCAGCATCCTCCTGCTGCAGTGAAGAACAACCAGATTTTCTCTTTTCAGAGACATTAGTAGGAGTTTAAGTAAATGAAGCAGTTCTGCAAATCCCAGCTATCCTGTCCTCCTGTGTATTTCAGCTAGAGTAACCATGCACAGTTCCTATCTCTCTCCACTACAATTAACTTTATCGTAGTGAAGCAGTACACAAGCAGAAGCATGTTTCTCACTTGTTAAGCATCAGGCTCCCTCAATAGCAGAAGTACAGGAATGCAAATATCAATAGCAAGAACATTTGCAGAAGCTTCCAATGCACTATAAAAAACAAACTAGGCAAGTCACCAATTCCTGCAATTTTCTTAAATAATACACCAAAAGACCAGGCTCCATTTTGTGTTTCTTGGCTTTCTCTTTATGACACTTTGATGCAACCCCTGCTCACTAACAGGGAAAACTCCTGTGTGCCCTGAGCTAGAGCTAAAGTCCTGCATTCAACTCTCAAAAGTCAGTAGACTAGTCCAAGTGCTCCTCAAAGCAGCTCCTATCCTCATCCCATCAGAAGACTGATACTTGTGGAAAAAGATTGAGTTTCTATGTGTTTTCTCAACACTGTGGATCTTGGAGCACCTAAAAAAAAAAAAGGGTGAAGCTCCATCTGAAAGGAAGGTGGTGTGTGTCCCCAGACATTTGGCATAGATGGGTGCATGGTGCTAGGAGGGGCAGAAAAGGAAATGATCCAGGGTCTCTTTTGCTAGCCCTCCTGCCCCTAGTAAACAGGCCCTGAAAAGGGCTCTCCAGAGTGTGTAAAAACACAGGCTTGTGAACACAGTTGCACCAATCTGCACTGGATAGGTTAGTGCTGGAGAGGAGTACAAAAATAGTGTAAAAAATGAAAGGTGAAAGAAAGCTAGCCAAGTCTTCACTGAGGAAGAAGAGCCACACAGCAATGACAGAAATCAGGAGAAATTCAGAGATCATTTGGAACCTTGTAATGATTCCAACATTCATTTGTTTAATTTCCTTATATTTGAAACAACAAAAAAATCCATCTTCTTTTTCATTTGTCCTTTTTTTTCTCTTTCAGTTTCCTTGCAACTGATACCAACTGAGCTTTACACTTAAGCATGCTGCTGAATTTTTTTCCATTCCAAAACTCTTTTTTTTCTGAGTGACAAAACAACAATTTTCTAACTTCATTTTTCTTAAGCTTCCCCAGGTGTTTGCAATGGCACTGTTGGAATCACGAGCTATGAAATATTGTGTAGACAACTGTACTCTTTTCTTTTTTCCCCTTCACCATGTCTTTATAATTTATTTCTCCAAAATCATTGTGTAGGGATGATTGTCAGAATGTGCTGACTAAGAGCAATACCTAATGGATGCATCGTGCATGCCAGTAGTTCTAAATTTGAAATGATTTCCAGCTGTCTTTTCTGGAATATGAACAGTACTTGCTTTTCTTCTCTATATACTGTATTTCAAATTCTTGCCTGAGCAACCCAAATATACCCTTCCTTAAGAACCTGCATGAGCAGTAAATCTTCAAATTCACTTCTTCACTTCTCAGTCGAGTCAAAACTTTACATAACTGCCCAGAAGTTATTTTCTTAGAATGAATATGAATCTTAAGGGAAATATCTCAGTCCAAAGTCCACTTGTCTTCCAGTTCAAAGGTCCTATTGAGTCCATTTCCATGTTGTGGGGCCAAAAAACCTTTCATGTGTTCACTGTTGACTAAAACATTAAAAAAAAAAGTTTTAAAATATTCCAATAATATAGTCAAACCAACAGAGTGGTGCTCTGAATATATGCAGATTTTTTTTTTCCTGAAGGAATTTACAGACAGATAGAAACACCATTTTCTCCAAATGGCACACCAAGTGAATAATGCATCAAAAGATAGGATTTTCCTTGATTTTACTTTCTAAAATGGGAATGAGCGACAACATAAAAGACTATAGAAAACAGCTGCTTCTCCAAACTGCTTCTTGACCTTAATAGTGAAGGCTGGATGTTCCTTGTCTGGAATACGAATGCTTCATAACAGGTCCTTTGGGTGATTTGTAGCAAAATTAGTTACAGAGATTACTGAATATTATACAGAGCCTTATTTTTTGTAGGCGACAGAGCCAAGGTTATGGTCTTAACAGGTTCCATAAAGGCACAATCGTATTCATGCTGAGATGAAGCAATTATGCAACTTCTACAATTCAATAAAGTAACCATGGTAAGCTGAAGCACCACGTGAGTTAGTCGTTTGGATACCTATCAAGGTCTTGATGATGTCTGTATGAAGTTCTTAGGTAGCTGGGTAAGTCGGGATGGGCTATACTTCTGGTAATGGCTGTTTGACTCATACCTACCAAAGTGTGAGGGATGTTTCAGACTCTCTATCTGGATATATAGATAATGAAGGGGTATTTTTCTACTTTGGATCATAGAAGTAATGTACTAAAATTAAAGTTATATTAGAAGCCTGTCTACTCCAGGGAGATTAAGTAGTTGAGAAAAATAATGAGTACGCATTAGCTATCCTCCAGAATATGGAGACTTCATCACTTCCAGACAAAAATCTAATTTTCTAAAGAAATACCTATCTGTATATAAGCTGGACACTACTGGACTCAGAAAGAAGAAGAACTTAGAAAGACAGATAAAACTTGCAAGGATGTGGGAAGAGGAAAAATATGATCACTGAACTTCTTGAGTTGGAAAAATAACCACTGGATACTACAATAACTGGACAGGAATTGAGGTATCTCAAGTGGTAACCGAGGACCATGATCTCCAGAGCAACTTCCTTTGCTGTCAAGTAAGGATGATAGTGTAACCAACGTGAGGGAAGCACCATGTCAGGGGACACTCAGCAGGAGGTTTTGAGCTTTCACTCCGCTTCAAGCTTTTGAAATGCTGAGAAATTTACAGGTCTTACTCAAGAGCAAAATGCTGCAAGGACCAGAGGTTTAGCCTAGAAAAAAGAAGTCTAAGGAGGAACACCTAAAAGGACCTAAAAGAGTGGATGTCAGGAGGATGGGGTGACATTTTTTTCTGTAGTGTTCAACAGGACTGCAGTAATGGACATAAGCTGGAACACAAAAGGTTCCATTTAAACATAAAAAAAAATTATGTCAGTGTTGAGGTGAGGGAGCCCTAGCACAGGCTGCCCAGGGAGGGTGTGGAGTCTTCTCCTTTGGAGGCTTTCAAAACCCCACCTGGACACGTTCCTGAGTGACCTGATCTAGGCGGACTTGCTTTAGCAAGGGATTGGACTAGATGATACCTAGAGATCCCTTCCAACCCCTACCATTCTGTTATTCTGTGATCATCCACTGTGAACCCATCTAGCTTTTTGTCTTTTTTCCCCAAGGTATTCTAACAGTAATCTTAAGGCCTGGGGCTTTGCCACTTGTCTAAGAGATGCCCCTCCTTGTTGGGTTTTATACTGATGCTTCATAAAGATGTTTGTGTGTTGCAACAGATGAGGCCATAAAACTTAGCATTTGTCTCTGGCAGAGATGCTGACAGCAGAAGCTTAAAATGGACAAGCTCCAACTCAGATAGAAAAAGAAAAATCCAGTTCTTACTCCCTTTGAAAAACTCATCCTACTTCCTGGAATCAGAATATTGGTTTTATTTTGGAAAAGTATATTTTTATCATCCCTAAATGCACTCCTTGTTGTGGTATATGCTAAAATTGAATGTCTAGCCAATACAAATTTTATTTAATCAAAATGTCTCCAGTAGCTAGTTCAATAATACTACAGTCTTGACCGAGACACATCTCATAGGAATGTATTATATGTCTGCTCATCCAGTCTGTCAACATTTCATTTCAGGAGAGCAATCTCAGTGCCTTGTTCCTCACGTAAGCATAGATCTTTTCTGTATATTTGGCATACATGAAAAGATACCAGTGATGCAAGTAAAAGTTTTGCTCTAAAGCATTTTATGCTGCTTCTGTGCAAGTGTAACTGAATAAAAGATACACAAGACAATTTAAACCCCATCATTGTCATATTTACAGTGGTCATCTTAGTTATGCCACCTTTTATTTTACTGACTACTCTCCTGAATATATGTGTAAAGAAAAGTGGTAGATCAAATAGAAGGCTTCTGCAGCAGTATAAATGGATCTCTTTGGTCATTATAGTGTAAAACATCTATCCCTTATTTCAGCAAAGTAGAATTGTCCGTGACTAGTAATCAAATATTATGTCAAATTTAGTACCTCTGTACCAAAAAGGGATTTTCCTGACACAGTTCATCTATCCATAACATGCATCCTCTGGTATTTCAAATTATTTTCTGAAAGTGGAAAGTCAGATTTCTTTGAGATTACAGTTATTTTTCCCCTTATCCTGCCTCTTTCAAGTGACTCCTTTTGATTTTATCTTTTCTGTTTATATGCTATACAGAATTAACTGCTACTAAATCTCACTGAAACAATGATTGTCTTGGCTCAGCTCCATCTTGACTCAAAAGATTGCGCCACCTTAGCTAATTGCTTTTAGCTAGATCAGTGCACACAGTGATGTTCCTACTCCACTTTTATCCTTTGCTTTGCAAGGCTGGAAATGCATAATTTTATCACTGAGGTGATATCACTCGTGAAAGACTTGGACAATATGATCTTCTGACAAGAGACAATAACTGAATACTTAAATTAGTATTTAAACCTACCATAAAGAGTCTTTATTTTAAGTAGAAATGTATTTACAGCCCAAAATATCAAGTTTTTGCTGTATCGGTTACACACATTCCACTCCTGTGGAGTAGAACTGGGAATACGGAGCACTACAGTTCCTTTCAAACATACTTATCACCTTGTGCTGAGATCCATGAATGCCCCAAAGTGTAATTAAGACCAGTTTCAGAGAGATCATAGCCTATATTCCATTACTCAGGGAAGCAATTAAAAGTTGTGTTTCCCTGTAGCTAGTTCAAGTCTCCTTCCGCAGTAGCTACAAATTATGTTACTGCCTATGCCTGAGAACAGGTCTCTGTGATGTAAAGATGCTCAAATAAAAGTTTCTTAAGAAGAAAAAGTAGCATGAAGTGACTTAGTGCTGTTCCATAGTACACATAGCTTTTGTGCCAAAGTGTCTGCAATAAACACTGTGCAAAAAAGAAATAGGTAAAAATCACACAAAATCAAATGAAAGTAATTTAAAATATGAAATATGTTGTCCTGTGGCATTTCCTAAGACTTAGGAGCGAGGTGAGATTTTCTTGAGTCACTTGGCTTGTTTCAGGAGCAGTCAGCTGCCTAATCAATGGTGATGCCAATGCAGATTTTCACTTGGAGCAAATATCTCACTGTCAGAATTACCTGTGAGTATATAAGCTGTTTGATTTTCAATAGGTAGTAAAAGCTGTGTATTTAGGCTCTTAAAAATGCAAATGAGGCACAGGATGTGATGGTGACACAGGGGAAAATCATTAATCCTGAAGGATAATTCCAAGAGACACAAGCCTACAACTTTATGTGCCTCAGGCTTAAAACAATTGTTATACCATGAACATTTTTGCAAATAGCATCTTCCCATTCATGCACAACCACTGAACACAGCGGGGCTTTATGTGTTTCTGGGGGTTTGTTTTAACTACATCTAGATGAAACCTGTGGTTCCCTAGTCACTTTTATACAGAAAGTGCAAGTACATTGAAAGAATTACAACAGCTTGTCCTTGCTGCTGGTCTCCCACACCTGGCATTCACGTCTGGGAGACAGTGTGGGCAGCTGAATGGATTTAATTCAACACTATCTTAGAAAGGAAAAAAAAAAGGCTCATTTTTAGCTGGATATGAGTCTTTTCTGAGACACAGTATAGCTGTAGGGACAGTAGGAAGAGGCAGAATGAACTGCTGTGATAAATTAATTTGGAGGTAGTGTAGATTTCTGCTTTGTTGGTGAGGAATCAGGGTCCCAGTATCAGATAAACATCACCACTGTCTGCAGTAGTCTGACAAGCAACCTGACAAATGGAATGGCTGTAATGTACTGCAGATTCCTTTTCTTAGCCTGTGCAGTCAGGATTGCTTCTTATTACAGCTGAGACGGGGAAGAAGAATGTGAATTCCCAGGTCTCCCTCTAAGATAGGATCAAGATATGTCCAATGGTGCATGGTGACAACTGGAAGCTCCTTATGTCTCTGGCTTGCTTTTTGCAGGGTTTAGCTTCTTTAAGTATTCTGGAGATCAGCTCTACAAGATTAGGCTTGCTCAATGGGAGAATCAAAAAGGGCTAAATAAAATCTTGTCTTTTAATGAATGCTTTTCATTTAATGTACCAAAGATAGTATCAAACCATCGAGAAGGACATAAGCAGGCATACTTATTTGTCATACTCAGTGCATCTGAAGTTTGTGAAATGGACTTCACATCTCAGGCACCTGCAGGCAGTGGCTAACACCTCTTGGCTCATACACAAAGGTCTCATTATGATGCTTATGCTCTTTATAGTTAATAAAATCCCTAATGTTTCCATGTTGCCAAGAAAACTTTGTAGCACTCGTGAAGTTAATATGCTCTAGGGAAGGCTGAAGATGAATTTGCACCTTTCTCTAAGTTAAGACCTTCTGTGGTGGGCTTACCAGCAGAGGGGTGAAGAGGTACAACCTGCTGCAGTGTGCATGGTTCTGTGTTCCACAGTCCATTTGTGGCTTCCTGGCCACATAACGCTGCCATTCAGACCAGGCCTGTATCTGCCCTTTGGGCAAGCCAGAGATCATAATTTACAGGCTGCCTTAATTAGCACTTGGCTGTCAGTAGGGCCCATCAGTATATGTACATCCTCAGGGTGCTGTCAGCCAGCTGTGCTGATCTGAGGTTTGCAGGAGACATCTTTGCCAGAAGACTTTGCAGGAGTTGCACTTGCAGCAGCTGCTGGCAGCTTTCTCCTGCCTCTGCTGTTGTCAAAGGGGCAGCGATGAGGCACAAGGACTCTGTCCTGGGAGAAAAATCCGTTGTACTTCTTCCCCCATGCAGGTAAACAGGATGAAGTGGAAAGCATGGCTTTACTTCAGGTGCTGATTTTGACAGAACATTTTAGTCAACCATGCTGACTGGTTTCTGCTCACAAACAGAAATGGGTGCCTGCCTCTGCCATAGTTTCTAAAAAGAAGCCCAGTCCTTACTCAAACTGCAGCACAGAGTAAATACAAGCTCATGAAGAGCCTTAACAGTGTCTTGCCTGTGGAAGTATTAGGAACCAGCAGCAGTAGAAATCACTGATTTTTCCAGGTCGGGCTGGTTTCACATGCTGCCCGCAAGTGAATTGTGTCTTTCATAGGAATGTTCTCATTAAATCCAAATGATCATGGAATCCCAAATAGCCACATTACTACAGTGCTTGAAACTCAGAATCACTGCAGTCCCTTTTGGCCTTTTAATGTTCATGTATTTTAAGCTAAAGAGTAAATAAAATATCTAATTAACCCTTAAGGTGTGAACTTGGCTTTTTATCATTTCCATCCTGGCTGGCCTGTCACACAAGGGCGCTTGGACTGGATGTCTGGTACCACTCCTCCTTTCTCCTTCAGAGACAATACTAACACCTCCAAAACAGCTGTACTGGTACTGTCACGAATCACCACTCAGAGACGGAGGAGAATGTCATTAATTTCACTCACTACTAAAATGTCAAGTGGAGCTAGTATTCGTTGCTTTAAGAGGTTGAAGTAGTTAAAATGCACTATACAGTCCTATTCTAACCTTTCTGATGCCTTTGGAAACTGCCTCATGCTATTTGCTGTTACACCAGAGCTGTGTGCTGTGTCGTTGCATGACGAAGGCGACTCCCTGCTTTCAATAAGCTTGAACTCTATTCATTAACACTAGTCTTATGGGTGACTAGTGGCTCAAATATCTTTAAAAAATGCCTTTAATCTCGCTGACTTTGAAGAGCTTAAATGGGGGGGAGGGGGAAGGAAAAAATCTCCCTAGTACAGCCCACAAAGCACAGACACAAACTTGCTCATGCACAGGAAGAAGTATATTTCTTATTCCCCCTTAGGAATAACTCCACATTTAGGAAGAATACACTGGATTTATTTAGTTACTATAGCAGTTCAGATTCATAGCTTCACTGTCTTCTCCCCTTTCCTCAAAACCAAATTCTAATAAATAGACTGAGAAAGCACTCTGTCTCCGTGCCAGGCGGTTATTTATTCAGCAGGAGTTAATGGAGCGCCAGGTGATGAAGACCCACATTCAGGACATTGGTTTGCCCTGCAAACAAAGCAGCGTCAGCTTCTCACTTTGTCTGTGCTTTGCTTCCACCCCGCATGTTGCATTCTTGCAATGCCTCACACAGGCATGCTTGTGTTCATTTGAAGCTATCAACGTCGGTTGAGTTCTGCAAGGAAAGAAGTGACTATAAATCAGGCTGAGATTCATTTGAAAGTAACCTTGCAAAAAAGATGCTCTAATTTAATGGACTTTAAGAAATGCACTTTGTGTGTCTTTGTGTAAATAAAAAAATCTAGTGATTAAGACCACAAAAAATTAGGCAACCAAGTTCTCAAATCCCAGCAAACAAAATGAATATTTTGACCAGGTGGACATTAAAGCCTGTACTATTAAGACCTACTGTAAAGACACAGTTAATATAGTCCAAAACCTTAGAGAGCGGGGAAAGATGTGTACATGTGACAGGTAATGTGACTGTGCAGCTGCATCTGTTTGGCTGGCACTGTTACATGGGATTCAGCACATGCTCCTTGTAGGATGTGCCATGAATACTAATGTCAGTGAGCTTCCAGTAGCAAATCTGAGTTTGCTGCAGTGGCAGGGAGGAAAAGGAGAGTGATGCAAGGGTATTGATTAATGCCAGGGAGGAAGGGAGGGTGTGGAGAGGCCATTAAGAGAGGCTGGGTGAGGGACGGGTGGGTGGGTGGATGGATGGATGGATGGATGGATGGATGGATGGATGAAGGCTGGTAAATTTCAGGGAGGTCAAATGCAACCAAGGAAGAGTTTAATGTGTATGACTTTGGGAAGAACATAAGGATCTTACCCTTCTGTCTTGTTCCCAGTACAGTCTGCAAATTAGGACACTAAGTAATAAATAAAAGGGTGTTTGAATCTCTTCACCCTGCTCATATGTCATAACTAAATTTAGGCTCCAACATTTAGATTCTTTGGACCTTTGAGGAAGTAAAATAATCAGTTTGATAAAAAAATGCATATACAACTGTTAAAAATTGTGTTTTCCAGAGGGCATTTACAGTGTAATGTTTTCCTATATTGATATCACATAGAAAATAATATCTCTCTGGCACTGGATAACTACTGGGGAGTTTAGATATTTTGAAGCCAAAGAAACTTGCCAGGTTGTTTTTTCAGTTGAGTTTTCTTTTTTTTTAATTTTACTCATGTTCTATGAGCAGGACAAGAATAATTCACTTTTATTGTATCTTGTTTCCTGGCCTGGAACCTAGCAATGATTTGTTCTAAGAAAAGGCCTTTTAAGAGCAAACATTGAACAAACTTTTGAAAGGAAATGTTGTGTTTGTGTGTGCAGTCTGATGAAAAGTTTGGAGAGAAAAAAAGAGAATGAACATGGAAGTCTTCCAAATGCTATTTCATACATAGTGAATTTGAGTTTCTCTCAATTTTGCTTTAGAAAAATAAATTTAGATTATGGTATATTCAGGATAAAAGTGTAGATTAGCCTCAAAATAGCCCTATCAATTCAGAACTCTCTTTTTAATTTTCTTTTAATTTTTTTTTTTTGTAAACTGAGAGTTGGATCTCATTTCTTATTTCTAATGATAAGAAACCTTGTCTTGAAAACCTGTTATTTAATTTTGACTTACAAGCATCTGGGGATTTCATATTCATTTTTTTTTTCCAAGGCATTTCTAGGAAACATTAGGGGTTTTGTTTTGTAAACTTAGACACACATCCATAAATCAAATATTTCTACTGCTCAAGTTCTGTAAAAAATAGGGTCATGAGTAAAAATGAAATGCATCACATATGGAGATATGTCCTCTCTATTTATAATATTCCGTATTTGCATGTGTTCAAGTTTCTGCTTATGAGGTTTTTCTTCAAATTTATTAAAAATAACAAATGATAAGGCATATAGCTTGAGACTGTTAAATACACCCAGAAACTATGATTCCGATTCCCTAGTAATTTTTAAACTTAAAAAAAGCCTTATTTTAAAAAAGAAAATATGTTTTACTCACCCTCTCTCTCTTAGCCCCATTTTAAAAAGGAAAAAAAGCAAACAAAAAAAAATCTTCATTTTCAATAAGTCAAATGCTATTTTATTTCCACCTTTCAAACCAGTTCTGCAGCCTGAATGTTTAGTAGCAATGATATTTCAATGTGCAGAAAGCCAGACAAGTCCAGAGTCTGGAAGTCACCATCTAAGAACAGAGAATCTGGCCAGCAGACTCTGAGGCCATCAACTCCTCAGTCCACTGGATTGATTGCTGGGGAGTCAGGTATCCTGATGTCACTGCAATCTGCCTGCCACCTTAACCTTCATCTGTCTGTATCCTGGTGATGTTTTTCTACCTGCTGAGCTTCTGGGGCCAGGTTAACTTCTGTTCTCACAAGTCCCAGTAAGGCAAACATTCCCTTCCCAAATTCTCTAGGATTTAGAAAGAGTCAAACCAGATACAGGCATAAGAACCTACTCAGAGTGAATATTGAAACTAATACATTTCAAAGAAACTACTTCATAAAGGACAACAAGGTGTAAATCACATTGAGTATCTCAAAGCAAACAAAATCTTCTGACTCGTGAGACTCAGATAATAGTGAGAAGCAGAGGAAAACAGCAACTTCTCCACCAGTGAAGAGACCACAGAAAGAGGTATTGTTTTGTCTCTACAACATGACACCACCACCTGTTGTCCTGCAGGCTAGTGCTGAAATCCCAAGCCGCAGAAAGAGGACAAAGATCACTTTGGAGGAGCATCAGGCTGTCCATATCTCTCATCCAAAAAAATTGAATCCTTCTTTTTTTTCAATCTCAATCTTCTTACTTCAATTTGTACCTTGTGAAAGTGATTTGGCAGAAAAGCATAATAAATGTGCAAGTGCCTCCTATCAGTCTTGTTAGCAAAATTGCACTGCTGTAAGTGGCTAGCTGAATGTCCTACCCAGGAATCACAGTGAAAGAGCATTTTCTTAAAAGGTACAGAATAGCATGATGTGGAACACAATAAAAATAAACACTTTATTGGGAATAAATTAATTTTATTACTAGTTTTTGTCTCTGAGGTATTCAAAACAAGTGAAGTCTGCTATTTTGTTACAAGAAAGAGACTAACACCTTTCCATTTGTTAGCAGGCAGGGAAGATGTCTAGGTATTTTGAAAACTCCAGCAGTAATCTGTTGGAAAAACTATTAACTTGTACAAAATCTGTTCATTTCTTCTGACAGTGCATTTAAAACAAATAATAAAGGCAGACACTTATTCTCCATTTGCTGTGTATAAATAACTCCTTCCACCACTAACGGCAGTTAGGTTTATAAACCACAGAATCACAGAATGTTAGGGGTTGGAAGGGAGCTCTAAATACCACCAAGTCCAAAGCCCTTGCTAAAGCAGGTCCACATAGATCAAGTCACTCAGAAACACATCCAAGTGGGTTTTAAAAATCTCCAGAGAAGGAACCACCACACTCTCCCTGGGCAGCCTGTGCCAGGGCTCCATAAAAGATTAAACGTGTCTGCTACGTAATTGTCTTTTGCTTCTCCTTTAGACTTCATTTATGACCTCAATCAGTTTGCAGTTAACTTCCTGTTCAAATGTGTAATCTACAAGGCAAAAAGAGAAGTTGAAACAGTCTGAAACAGTTATCTGAGCTCCCTCTTCATACATATTTCCATTTCTGAAGTTTTACATCAGTTTTGGGTGGAAATAAAAAGCAATTATCAATTAATGCAAAGTATAAACAAAGTTCTAATTAAAAGAAAGGAGATTGACATTAAAAAATCTCAAAAATCTGGGGTTTTTTTTTTCAGAATTGACTACAGAGAGGAGAAAGGCTCATTGTAAAACCATTCCCACAAAATAAAAATATCCTTTCAAAGAGCATAATTTAAGTGTTGCTAGACATCGGCAAACTGTAAGCATCAAACTCATTTTGATATATGCCTGCTCCTCAATGCCAGGTTTCCCATGCACTAGTTCTACTGTGAACTGTTCTGTTCTCTGAAACCCACGGAAGGAAGTACTATCAGTATGTTCATGTAGCTCTGGGCAGAGGAGGCTGTTGACTATGTCAACTGTTTGCTAATCTCTTGACTGAGTTGGCATTTGTTGAGCATAGCATTTTTAGGAAGGGATCCAAGATGACTACACTTTTATCTTCAGATAGCTCCTCAGGCTGACCTCAGGTTTTGAAGTGCTTTGTCATCAGATATCTCACTGTTAGAGCTGCATTTTTTCTAGCTTATCTGATTAGTTAATTGGAACTTTATAGGTCTTTTTTTTTAAAGATTTAATGGTGTTTACTGTTTGACTTTACCATATATATATATATATATATACACATATATATGGTATATATACACACACATATAAGTATGTAATCATCTGGTAGAAAAAGCCATAACTGAAGATTGTTTTCAGAGTCTATTTACATTCTAGTCAACCAGAATAACATCTCTGCTTAATATGAAAATGTTGATAAAGATAATATATTGAGGACTGCTGCAAGGGGGGATGCAAACTTGAGACAGAGTCAGTGCAAGAAAGAGTAACTGGTGTGTACACAATTGTGTGCCACAAACCCTGGCAGAAGCCTGCCAATGTTTGTGCTGGATGAATGCAACAGTGATAAATGGAATCAAGGAGATTAGCCATCACAGGACAAAAATGACTGCTGTCTGAATGGACAGGAGTCTGTAGTTAGTGTTAGCACAGGATAACGCTAAAAGTCATGAATGCTTATCTGAAAGGACAACTCTGAGCTCTCATTTTTTTCTGTTAAGGAAATGAACAAATGAGACTAACCAGGTCTATTTTTACTCTTCCAAGCCAAAAAAAAAAAAAAAAAAAAAACCAACCCAGAAACAAGACATGAGCTCATTTTTTTCCTTTATGTTTGGGGTAATCCAACTGCATTTTTCTGATTAATGGGAGAGATGGTAACTCCTGGACTCCTGAGGAGAAGCAAAGCTTTAGAAATGGAGAAGATCTGGTAGGCATTTGGAACTGGCCTGAAACTCTTCTGCTTTACACTTTTCCCCAGTATATTCATCAGGATGTTTCCTTCAAGACATCTGTGGGTTGTCTGTGATTGATATCCAAAAAGGTCTTTAGAAGAACTATTCAAATGGTCTCTTTCACTATGTGTAACTGTCTGAGCAATATATCCATGGCTTGTGGAAGCTGATGTCATACATGTGTAAGCGTTCTCAGAAGTACATGGAAGCTCATGTACGTGAATTAGTGTGCATGCACATTAATAGAAGCGACAGAATGAGCTGTCATGTCAAGAACAGCTCTGAAAAAGAAAGAGTGATTCCAACATAAAATTAGTATGAATGAGAGAGAAATTGAATTTGACAATTTTCTCTTCATGTGATAGACAAGCTTATTTTGATTGGCACAAATTTCAGTATATTAGTAGCAAATGCGAATTGTTTTGTGAAACGGAAATGCAATCAAGTGCACCCATTACCATAATCTGTCATTCTAATTGAATGCATTCCTAGGAATTTGTTTGTATAGTATTTGTGGGTAAAATAAAAAATGTACTCTTCTATTTTTGTAATTACCATGGGGAGGCAGGCAAGTTAAATTATCAAGTTAAAAATACACTACTAAGATTCTTAAAAGTGCCTATACAATTATATAGCTGTGTCTAATATTATTTTTACCACTTTAATGCACTGCCCAAATGTTGTATTTTTACATTGACAACTAGAAGACTTAATCAAGTACCTGAAAGTCAAGCTGCATCATTTTCAGTACTTCTGACTCTATAGTTCTTCACCTCTGACTTCTGGCTCTAACATCAGCCACACATAATGACAGAAAACACTGTTTGTTCCCCTTATCCCTTGAACATCTGTGAACAACCACACAATTTTTGGTAGATAACATCTGAACAGCAGACAAATCACTTGGGAAAATTTTATGGAGTTTGTGAAGATGTAAATTGTGAATTACAGAATTGTTTCTTCGTCTCCTGTTGCTTTGCTTCTGACTCACTGGCTGCGATTCATCTGGCCTGAATTAGGTTTTCTCCAGGGCTGGTTTGAGCATCTACTTATCTACTGTTGACTTTTATGACCTTTCCATGCTCTTACTGCTATTAAGATACCTAAAACTAGATGCTAAAGATGTCTAGGTACACAGATTGTCTCTCCTGTATATCTGTAGTGTAGGCATCTATGTGTTTATGTGCATGTCCTCTTTCTTAGAATCTAGGAAATTTAGAATATAGGCACCTAAATTCTACATACAGTGTCTTTAAAACCCCAGAAACCAGTTCTCCTGAAGCAGTCTTCTTCACTGGTGAGAAACTAATTAATGATCTCATCTGTGTTTGTCTTGGCATGAGTGAAGGATAGAGCAAGAGCGTAGATTGTCACAGTCTGTGTTGTTTAGGATAAGGCTACTGGTCAAACACATAGGGACTGATGAGAAACAGGAGCAAGACTTCGCTGTTACCCATAACTAAAACAGACAAGAGGCTAGTACTAGTTTTAGAAGCTTTAAGGAAATGTTTATTCAGACTTGGTTTGGGCAGAGATTGGACTAAGGAGTGGAAATGAGTGGACAAGTTGTGGTAAACCCTGAGACAAGACCTGAGAGAAAAATCATAGTATCTATACCAAGGTACGTTATCACAAGAGCTGGCATAGACAAGATTTTTTTTTCAATTAATTGATTTCCCCAAGGTCCTGAGATAGTAAATACTCTGCATCTCAATATCCAAAATTTGCCAACTGGTAAATCAAATAGTTATTTGCTACTGTTTGTTTCACTGGCATCTCTGCCAGGTTTTTGTGGCCTGTTCATGATGTGCCTATTTGATGCAGCCTGCCAAAACTGTGAAAATGGGTGCTTTCCTGGTTAGCATCTGCTGGATAACTTCTTTGTGTCTCCTAGATGCTACACCTTTCCTTTCCTTTCCTTTCCTTTCCTTTCCTTTCCTTTCCTTTCCTTTCCCTTCCCTTCCCTTCCCTTCCCTTCCCTTCCCTTCCCTTCCCTTCCCTTCTCCTCCCTTCCCTTCCCTTTCCCTTTCCCTTTCCCTTTCCCTTTCCCTTTCCCTTTCCCTTTCTTTTCCTTCTCTTCCCAGGTAGACAAGAGATGCAGACCTCACAGATACAACATCTGGCTCCCATATTCCCATCATTCTCTCATCTTTTACCCTTCTGTTATTTCTGCAAGAAGCTGTACCTAGCCTCCAACAAACAGAAAAATTACATGCATGGGAGATCTTGAAAGGAGTGCCCTTGATGGTGAGACATTTGAAACAAATGTGTGGTAGGAAAGATGTCCAGGAGTGAGCAACATTTCAAAAAGCAAAGACTTTGTAGCAGCAGAAAAAAAAGGAGTCAGCACAGTTAGCCTTTTAAGAGCCAGGAGATACAGAATCACATCATATCATGTCTGTGGGACCGGCCTTCATGACAGTAAGAAAGGTAGAAACAAGTCTAGAAATAATAGTTTCTTTTAAATCTTTTTAGATGACTTCCCCCTCCTCCCCAGTTACTATTTCCTTTAGATATGGACACAACCATAGATGCCATTCTCTGTACTAGTTGGCTGCTGGGAAACAACGCTCTGGCAAACAGAATGGCTATGTGATATGATTGGAGCTTTGTGCCTGAGTTCTTTTTTGATTAGTGAAAGATACACAAGTGAGACCATGTTCTGCACAAACAACAGCACCTAGGTATACTAATGTTTAGAGCTAAAATTACTTAGATAACAGTAATGAAAATGCCAAATTTAAGTATGTACTTAGTAAAAATGGAAAAGGGAAAAAGTAATTAAATCAGGATTGTTAATTTTGTAGGAGATGAGATGGAGAATGGGAATTGAATGGTGCAGAGTCAAGCAGAGTCAAGAGTAGGAAAAAGGAAGATGTGGTGTACAAGAGATGTAACCGTTGCTACATGACAGTTCCCCACACAGAGAGAGAAGTGTAAGAAGTTGTATGTGGAGTTGAATAGTACTTCTGGAAAGAACTTATAGTGGTCTTTCAGTACTTAAAGAGTGCCTACATGAAAGTTGAGGACAGACATTTTTAACAAAGCCTGTGACTATGACAAGCGGTAATGATTTTAAAGTAAAAAAGGGTGGATTCAGACTAGATAAAAGGAAGACATTTTTTACAATGAAGTTGTTGAAACACTGGAACAGATTGCCCAGAGAAGTGGTAGATGTCCCATCCCTAAAAACATTCAAGGTGAAGTTGGACAGGTCTTTGAGCAATCTGATTTAGTTAAAGATGTCCTTGCTCATTGCAGGGAAGTTGAACTAAATGACCTTTAAATGTCTTTTCCAATCCAAACCATCCTATGACTCTGTTCTATAATTTTGACACAGAATCTGCACAATTTGGGCTGGTTCTTTGAGATCAAGGTGCAAAACTGGAAGAAGCCTTAGACGTGTGATTAAGGTGCCACTTGGAGACAACATTCTCTTTTTTGAAGTTTAGAGATAATGGACAAGACAAACTAAGTCTCAAATGGTGAGCCCAGTGCTTCAGGCTGGACTTAAGTTCCTCATCTGTAGTTTGTGAAGAACTGTCTTCAGTAACCTGTAGAGTTAATGAACACTTGGACTGTGGAAGGAAGTGGCAGAGGTATAGAAGGATATGAAGAGGGTATACAACAAAGATAAGAAGCAAGATGCATTACCAAAAAGGGTAAGAAAATACTTGTGTCCTGGATATTCTTCCTGAGCTAAGCCAGGTATTTAGGAGTCATTTGAGAAGCTATGGCCTGTTATCATGTGATCACAGAAAGATATTCATCCTGCTTCTTCCTATTCTGCTTCATTTTATATCAAGAAAAGTCTACCTTCATGGCTTAGATATGCTATTGCTTCCAAGGACAGCTGGATAACACAGATTATGTCATGGCCAAAAATGATCCCACTGTCCACAGTTTTTATCACATGAAACACAGGTATCTAGCTGGGCACCAGTGTTTAACTACATTTCAGGTGCCTAATCACCTCAGACAGGTTCACACCTTTGAGTCCTGAAAAAAGCTGCATTTAAAAGGCCTGCTTTAGTTTACCACTTAGACTAATTTAGGTAGTTTCACTGTCTATTGACGTGCAGTCTGAAAACAAAGCTAATTGATGTCTGGCTAACAGTTGTTTCCAATTGTGGTCTCTATACTACATTAGCTATGTTTGGCTAAATAGACCACATTGTTCAAAACCCAAAAATCTTTCCTACTGTTTCTTAAACAATTCAGGGTACTTGAAATGTCTCAATTTAAAAAAAGAAAGCAGCAAACAAAGGGACCTGCTAATAGAGATTGCTATTGCTGACGTTTCTCAGTTTTCACTCACAGCAAGGATGCACTTTTTGGAACTTTGCTCAAAGAAGCTAGACAAGTATTTTATTTACACAGCTCATGATTTATATTTGATGCCATAGACATCCTTTCATTCCTGTATAGGCTCCTAAATCCCTTCAAAGAGAACTGCAGATGTAAGCGGATGCTATTCTCTGATCCTAACAAGAGAATCATACTTCAACAGTAGAGTCCTACAGGGAAATTTGATAAAGCAGACTGTTAACATCAGTTCTGCAAGTCCCATTCTCCATCTTATTTTCAGTCTTTTATAAAATCTCACTTCCAAGTCATAGGAATGTTTTTGACATCAAGTTGAGTTTTGGCTGACTTTCTGAGGCCGTTAAGTTCATCTCATTAACTGTGAGAGAAAGAGACCCCTTAGAATCAATCTTCCAAAGATCTCAGTTGCCCTCTGAACTATCTCCACTCCACTAACTAGGGAAGGAGCCCCTGCAACCCTAAACATCTCAACTGCCTGGAGGTAGGTCTACCTTAGAGTCCTAGTTCTAATCAAAATTGTATTTTTAAGGCAAATATCTCTAATATGCTTACTTGCTGTGCTTTGGTTCATGAGCTGTGTCAGAGCACAGGAACTGGATTAATTCTGATTATACCTGAACATACTCTCCAGAATGCACAGAACATGCATCAGTTGCTGATAGCTGTTTGGTCCATGAGATATGGCCAAAATGAAATACTCTGAAAAATGTGTTGCATGTGCAGACTTTCTTGCACTAAATGTTTTGCTTTACAGATCAACTTGTGTTGCAGTGCTAACATAGCCTAAAAGTGTGAGGAAGACATGCAGGTCAGTGTACCATGACAGTGTTATATTCAGTATCTGAACCTGTGATTCAGTGGAATTTCATAGAGCCATTACTGTTGAAATTAAGATTGTCGAGTTCAACCACTAACCTCACACTGCCAAGCTCATCACTAAAATAAACCATGTCCCTCAGCACCTCATTTATACATTTTTTTAATATCTCCAGGGATGGTGACTCCCTGATGTCACCTCCCTAGGCAGTCTGTTTCAATGTTTAATAAACCTCTTGGTAAAAATGGTCTTCCTAATGTCCAATCTCAACCTGCCCTGGCACAACATAAGCCCATTTCCTCATGTTGTATCATACATTATTGGAGAGAAGAGATTGACCTCATCCTCACTACAACTCACCTTCAGGTAGTTGTAGATATTGATCTCATCTCCTCACACTCTTCTCTAGGCTAAACATCCCCAGCTCCCTCAGCCCCTCTTCATCAGACTTTTTCTCTAGACCCTTCATCATTCACTTCCATCTCGTCCTTCTTTTCCAATGAAAGATCTTCTGGAAAATCTCTCCCCAGTTCTGTATAACCAGGGGGAAAATTAATATAGTGTCTTCTTCTCTCTGAGTCAGTGACATTTCCTTAAGACTTTTCCTAGAAAAATCAACACATGCTAACAGAGCAGAATACTTCCAGTGAACACTGGCTTTCTTGAGGTCTAGGGGGAAAAATAACAGGAAATACTTTGTACTTTCAAGTAAAAGAAGTAATAAATCTTTTGATGAATTCAGTGAAAGTGGGTTTTATAGCTCTGGATGGAATGCCTTGAATGAACTTGAGGAAAACTTGGGTGGATATACAAGACACCTGACTTGCTGACAGCAAATGGAATGCACCTATCTCAGAGGGGAAAAAGGATTCTGGGGCAGGAGTGAGCAGAGTTCATTGATAGAGCTTTAAACTACTTTTGAAGGGGAAAGGGGATGTAACTAGGCTTACTATAAATGAGCCCAAGGGAAGCATGCCAGGGCTCACAGGATATGCAAGTAAAGACTCTGCTTTCTCAGTGGAGACAAGGGATAGGCAAATAATGAGAAACGAAAAGGCAAGGGCTATGGATTATTTGGAAGTCAGAGAAATACCTGAGAAGCATCTGGTAGGAAACAGCCTTCATACTCACAAAAAAAAAGTATTTGGATTATAATCTGAAGTACATCTATACCAATGCACAGGATATGAGCAAAAAACATGGGGAGCTTGAAGCCATGATGTAACAGGAAACCTATGACATAATGACTATCACAGAAACGTGGTGGGATACTTCCCACCACTGGAGTGTCACAATCAATGGCTACAAGCTCTTCAGGAGGGATAGACAAGGAAGGAGAGGCTGTGGGGTGGCCTTATATGTTAAGGACTGTTATGAATGTTCAGAACTTAAGTATAGTGATGAAAGGGTTGAGATTGTTTAGATTAGGTTAAGGGGCAAGGCCAAGAAAGCTGATATTGCTGCGGGAGTCTGCTATAGACCTCCCAAACAAAGTAGTGAAGTATAGATATATGTTAATTGATCTGTATGTTAATTCTAAACATTTTACAAAGAGGATGAATCCTTTGAGCAAAGTTGAGTCAGGAATTTTTTTATCAACTGTAAATTGGTAAAAATAGTTCAACAATTTGTTCTTTGAGCACTGAATTTTCTGGAGAGGAATCTCTGAACACCAAGAATCTCCTCACATTGCCTGTACTGTCTCTCTTATGAAAGGACAACATACATACTAGAAGACAGAGGTAATAGGAAGAAAACACAGGGAGGTGAGAACACTGCTCAAACATTTGTTTTGAAATACATTACAGTTTAGTCTGTTTCATTTAAATCTCAGAAGCTACTGCTTCCACAACAAAATAAACAAAAATAAATTGACTTTGGCTAAAGACCACCACAGATCTGGCTGTTTTACCAAATGGTTTTCACCTAAATGGATGAGATCAACATTTGGCTTGTGAGCAAGCTTTCCTAAAGACCAGCTTATTCAGCTACTTTATGTCTTACTGTGCTGATGGTTTTAATATTTCAAGAGCAGACACCAGGAGAAATGGTGAGCCTGCTAGTTTAGTGGCAGGTATAGGCATATTGTTATGATAGTCACTTTTGTGGCCTCCCATTTTTTACCTAACAGGCCATGCAGTGCTGACCTCTGATGTGTTTTCAATTTCTACAGAATGTCTTTAAATCAAGACTAGCTTAATTTTCAATCCACCAAATGAATAAAATTGGATTGAGAAATGGATTGTTTCTCTGATGGTGATATCTCAAAGATTCAAGAGGACACCTCATATAAAGAGGCAAATAATATAATTTTCAGCTGCTGCTGTTGTTTCATGAGTGAGCTCTGGTCCCTAAGAATAGCAGATAATTTTGAGAAATGGAATTAGGGACCAGATGGCCTGAGATCTCCTTTGTTAGTATGCTAGTAGTAACGTTCTGGTAATCACTGTTTCAGGACTTCCACCCAGCAATGCAGCAATGCCTTCTCTTCTCCAGACTAAACATCCCCAGCTCCCTCAGCCACTCCTCATCAGACTTGTCCTCCGGACCCTTCACCACCTTCGTCGCCCATCTCTGGTCACACTTCAGCACCTCAATGTCCTTCTTGTAGTGAGGGGCCCAGAACTGGACACAGTATTTGAGAAGCAGCCTCATCAACACTGAGTACAATGGAACAATCCCTTCCCTGCTCCTACTGGTCACACTATTTCTGATACATGACAGGATACCATTGTCCTTTTTGGCCACCTGGGCACACTGCTGGCTCATGTTCAGCTGACTGTTGACCAACACCTCCAGGTCCTTTTCCTCTGGGCAACTTTCCAGCCACACATCCCCAAGCTTGTAGAATTGCATGAGGTTTTTGTGGCTCAAGCACAAGACCTGGCACTTGGCATTGTTGAACCTCATGCAACTGGCCTTAGTTAATCAGTCCAGCCTGTCCAGATCCTTCTGAAGAGCTTTCCTGCTCTCTCGCAAATCTATGCATCTGCCCACCTTGGTGTCATCGGCAAATTTATGGAGGGTACACTTAATCCCTTCATCCAGATCGTTGATAAAGGTGTTAAACCAAACACATCTCAACACTGAGTCCTGGAGAACTCCACTGATAACCACCCACCAAGTGAATTTAACTTCATTCACCATCACTCTCTGGGCCCAGCCATCCAGCCAGCTTTCCACACAATGAAGGATACATCCATCTAAGCCAAGGACAGACAGTTTCTCCAGGAGGATGCTATGGGATACTGTGTTCAAGCCTTTGCTAAAACCTAGATAGTCCATCAGCCCATTGACCTCAGAAGGATAAGCTCCATCAAATTCACTTGCATGGTGAAGATGGGTGCAAAGCTAGATGATATGTCAATGACATAAAGTCATTCTTGTGCTTCTTGTGCAGATTTTATCCAGGGAGACACACCAGGGAGCAGCGCATCAAGCACTGGCGAACATGAGTCTTTAAGTGATGTATTTTCTTTGAAGAAAAAGAATTACCCTCAAGGCTTTCTAATCTGCTAGTCAGTCTTTTCCTTTGTAAGAAATCTTTCCATCATTAGACTAAATGAATGACATGGGTGAAAACCACAACCACTGTTGGTTCTGTGCTAAAGAGCAGAATCTAACTTCTCCTCAAAGAAACCTCAGCACAAGTATGCCTTTGAGTCTTTCAATTAAACTGAAAGCACTTCAAGCTATTTACAAAGCAGGGGATTCCTCTCGTTTATCTGTGGTGTGCCTCCCTGGTGTGTTCTGTCTAAGCATGAATGCATCTGTTCATTCTAGCCTACATTCACAGCAGTTCCAGCAGAGCGACTGGAAGAACTATTATAAGCAGCCAAGTCTGGAACTGTTTGGATTTATTGTCTTTTCTGGCCATATGGACATCGGTCCATTAGAAGGGTTGGAGTTGCTTTCTTTAGTTTGCTCTGGGTTATGCAGACTCTGTGGTGATTCAGCTGGAGCCACCATATACTTGCTTTCTCTCTTCTGTAGTCCTTGATGTCTCTCTGGCCTTGGGTTCTGCTCAGCTCAGCTATGTGCAGGACCTGATGTGAGCAGCTAAGATGATTTGAGTAGGTTCCTGTGTGACCTACTCTAGGTGGCTCTGCTCTGGCAGAGAGATTGGACTAGATGATATTTCGAGGTCCCATCCAACCCTTAATATTCTGTGATTCTGTGATTCTGAGAAGGAGAGGAAGCATCATGGCTGTGAAAGAATGCCATGGTCACCTCACTTCCTCCCAACTGCCAGTTTCAGTGTGCCCCACAGTAGAGCACAGAGATCCAATGCTAACCTACGGGCACAGTAGATCAAGAGACCCTCCGATCCGGCTCTTTCGCTGTGTCAGTTGCTGCTTTGTAGAGCTAGTATAGTAAGACAATTTAAGGAGAATCCGTTCTGAAGGACTCTTGAACATTAGGAATCCACGATTTAAAATCTGAATGAAGGTAATGTCTCCAGTTTACGTGCCATTTATATACAAATATAAGTAAAATATGTGCATCTGCACTGGATGAACTGCACACTGTGTGCCCTGGCTCTCTTGACACCATGTTAAAGATGTGAAGGGTGTCCTAAAGTTAAAACTTGGCTGGTTTTTTCAATACTTATTTTGATTCTTCAAATCTTGTTTAACGTTAACATTATAGACAATAAAAGTTAACAGGACTGAACACTTGTAAACAAAAGGATCTGGCTATGAAAAACTTAATTATTGAATAAAATCAAATATTTAATCGTGTAAAATGCAGTTTACTCAATGTATTTTTTAGCTGAACAATCCATGCAACAGAATTAGGCCCAGAAACAAAACATGTGACTTAATATCAGCACTGACTAGTTCTTGTGAATTATCTGAGAGATGTAAAGGTATTGAAAAGACCAAGTCAAAAACAACTCATAAACTAAAAATGAAAAACTCTATATTGTAAGTTTTCCATTCAGTTTCTCTCAGCAAGATTCAAAAGGAACGTTAAGAAAATTAAACCCCATCAAAGACTGTAGAGAAGAAGTAGATACTGCTGCACAGGTTATTTTCTAGTAAACACCCCACTTAAATTTTAAAAGCACTTAGGATTTGTCTTTTGGGATTGGATTTGATTTCCCAGGGTAGCAACACTTTTACAGATACATAAGCAGTTGGCTTAGAGAGCATTCAATCATATGTAACATAGTAACTACAGGGATTTGACCCAATTTTCTGTCTTTACAAAGTTGGAATGACAATGTCAAACAGGGAAAAGAAACATTTTAGACTTCACTTCTGCAACGTGAAAGCGGGGTTATTTCCAGTGTAGTTCTTGTGGAAGGAAAATATTATCCCGGTTCTCATCCAGATAAGTGCACCCTTCCTTCATCAGCCTTTACAAGGATACTTTTTGAGTGACAATGCCATATTTTAATCAACCAGAGGAAGAGGAATATTACTATTCATCCTGGACATCCTGTCCTGGGTTGTGGTCTGCAGTAGGTCCACCACATTCTCAGTTTGTTCAGTGGTGCAGAAACTGTACTAGAGTCCTGTCATCTTGGGTTCATTGCCCACAGACATGAGGTTACTCTACAGAGGAACCTTGGGGGGTATTCAAGGTAACTAGACATCTGAAATCTGAGGTAGACATTCCAGCTCTGCTCAGTGGGAGGAGAAAGGTGTTTTACAGGGGAAAAAAGAGACTATACTGAGGGAAGCCTGGTTCTATTGAAGACCCATTCCACCTTGGTGATTATATGGGCCTGTGTAGTGAAAAAGTGCATGCAGTGGCAGATTCAGCAGCTGATAAAGGTCTCTGTGCAAGTGCAGAGCATTTCCCTTTATGATGTGTTGTGGTGCTGGGCTTTGTATTAACATGTATATTGTTTGTGTCTAGTTCAGAAGGGAAGTAAGACTCGGATTTTATTGAGGATTACAAAACTCCAGTGGAGATAGACCCTACTATCCCCAAGGTAAGAACCATTCATAAGTGTATGAGATGTTTATCAAGAGCACACATCTCCTTTAGTGTTTATAACTGCACTCAGCAATTTTACAATGATACATGACTGTTTACTGTTCCCGATTTGCAATGACACAAGCTTTTTCAGTCTTCCCGACTTTCATTAGATACAACTCATTTAAGCTGAAAAACTAGTGTGGACTGTCCAAATTATTTCTGTTCCATGATCTCATCAGATCTGTGGAGTTTGTGCAGCTCTATTCACTATTTGCATCCCAGCATAACAAGGAATTATGTACTTTAAGACTCTCTGGCAATGGAGCGCCATGCAGCCTCTCACTTCACTCTCACACGTCTCCATCTCCTACAGGATGATGGAGGCTCCAGTGAGATAGGAGGAGAAAAGATAACCAAGGGCCTTGTGGATTGAGATAAGGACATGGAGGGCTTGCTGCCAATTATGGTTCTGGGCAAAACAGACTCAACTGTTGGACTTAGGGAAGAAAATAAGAACAATTTAATCTACTACCAACTAGAATAAGAACAGACAGAAAGCGAAAAAAAACCAGGATGATAAGAAAAATACATCCAGCATTTTAAGATCACCTTCTCCCATCCCTCTCTTCTTCACAGTCTCAACTCTTTGCTCCCGATGTCTCTACCACCTCCCTCCTCACTGACACAAGGGGAAGGGAAATGCGGTCAATCCCAGTCTTCTTTTCCCAACGCTCAAGCCAGCTGAGATCTCCATGAATGGCAGCAGAGCCTTCTGTTGAATCAGCCAGTCCTCCCAGTTTGGGAGGAACGCTCCTCTTCTGGCTTCTTCTTCTTACAAAGTGATCACAGAGGTGCCCAGTTGGCTCAGCCTGAAATGGCTTCAATTACCAGAAATGGCTTCACACAAACCAATACAAACAAGTGGTTCATTTATTTTGTTCTTTTTTTTTTTTTTTTTTTTTTTTAAATAGAACAGCATGATTCCATTTAATGCAATCATCAAGTCATCAGAGGAGGTGCTCATGCAGGTAGTCTTCATCTACCTTCTTGTCTCCTGTGGAGGGGAGCCTGGGGATATTATCTAGTCTGAAATAATGTTTCATAACTATGAATGTTTGATTATTAATTACTGGCACCAAAGTCTTGCCAGTTGTCAACATTTATTCCAAGTCTAAACAACAAAAAATTCATGGGATCAACTGCTTTCAATTGATTTGAAGTTTTGGCCACTACCAGAAAATGTAGTAGAAAATACATGTTGTCCACATGACTGGCTTTACAGTGGGAAATCCAACAGTCAAATCCAACTGCTGTCCTTGAATTTCAGAATTTCCACATGGAAACTATATCTTTTAACTCCTAGGAATGTCCTCGCATAGTTTGGCCTCAAAATGAGGTGCAGAGTCTTCTGTGCACTGCTACAGAGATACCAATGTAATAAAACCCAGCAGGGGTTCAAGCATACTTGTGATGCCACTGGAACCTATGATTCATCTTTGTGGGTTATTCTTAAATGGACTTTTAAAGATAATTCTCTAAGTACTTTTACAAAACTACATGCTGAAATCATCAGCTTTAGGCATGTGTGTACAAAATATATGGAGGTATGCATGCACAATGTAGCAGCAGGAGATCACTCTAGTAATTGCTAGCAGTAGCAGCAGCAATAAGTTGGCACTCGGCAGTTAACAGGAAAGTAAACTGTCAGGAATTAGGTCCAGAATGCAAATACAGAAAGAATGTCACATACCGTGCTGTTGGATTGCAAGTTTCCAGAAGCTCTTCCAATTCCATACTATCCTTTCTGTCTGCTCTCAACTCCTATCACTCTTTCTGTGCTGATGTTCAGAGGGAATTTTGCCATTTCATTTGACCATACCATTCATTCAAAACAAAATAAAACAAAACAAACAAACAAATATTAAGAGTCAGTAGGGAAAAATCCCTCATTGCCTAGTACAGTACAAAATGTACTCTTGTATGTACAGTGAAACACTACATTAAACCAGAAGGTAAACTCTTGTGTAACCTTGGTGTAACAAAATTATCTGTATATTAAAAACAAGCCCTTATTTATTAAGACCCTCAAATCCCAACATCCATTTAAAAACTGGGCCTCTTTCAAAGTCTCTGAGTCATCATGAGGAACATGATTCATTCAGTAACCTCAGCTCAGCACAGCTCTCTGAGCAGTAAGAACAGATTCATTTTTAAGCTTCCTCTGGCAACTTGAAAACCAGTATCTGGCTACCAACCTCTGTTTCTAATCTTACAGAGCATTGCATCTTATTGATAGTTCTGCATTGTTACCCTAAAAATGAACTTTGCTCTTTCTTCGGAGTAATTTGGAGTATAGTCTTCTTAAATGCCTTTTAAGGAGCCATGAAATTCTATTTTCCACATCAGACGTTGCTATTTTAAGGACTTGCCTTTCCAGGAGAGAGAGTTTCACAAATATTAGTCCTTTCATAGAGCTAGGAACTGGTGCTGTCCAGCTGTGATCTCCTGGCCCCAGCCCGAAAACTCCCTGTTACATAAAACCTCTGTTAACCAGAGACTGAAAAGATTCCTGCGTCATGGAACACGTTTGTTCCAGGAATCCTCACCAAACACAGGTGTCTAATGAATTTCTTGTTAGCATTAGGGTCACTCTATTGATTAAGCTCTTGTGTCTTTTCACAAAGCAAAATGCTAGCACCGGCATTTCACCCTGTACTTTAATGCACATATGGAAATATTTTCAAGCCAGTAGTAAAATGAGGATTTGTGCCTTTCTAGTTTAAGCTGTGCTTTCTGGTGACTGTTTGCTTAGGAAACTGGGCCAGCATTCAGCAGCGTACTTTTCTTTATGTTAATACTTAGCGACATTACTCCATACCTTTTGTATTCCATAACACACTTTGTATTTTCTTGTTGCTTTCCATTTTTTATGATACACTATAGAGTGCTCTCAAAAAAATATAATACATGAAGTCTTCTTGGTACACACCAAAACAAACCATGTGAATTTTCACCAAACCATCATGTGAATTATTCTGCTTAAACAATCAGAAAAGAGACTACAAGCTCCCGATCCTTTTCTTTTGGGAATTTTCCAGCTTGCCTTTTCTTTTAAAAAAAAGAAATATAATTACAAATCATCCAGACATTTTACTGAGATTACTCATTTCACACAGGTTATTAAATAATGACTTACAGACTCTACAAATAAAAACTGAATTTGTTGAGTTTTATATTCAAGGCTGACAGTTTGATTAACAATGAATTTGTTTGCTTTTCTCTGCATGTGATTTTGTGGGTTTTTTTTTAATCTGTACAGAGAAATGCAGATATTCTTCTTTTTGCTCAGTTTATTTTATTATTGTGGCCTTCTCAAATGATGCTGAATTATTTAGGGTCTGATTTTGTTTTGTTTATGAAAATAAATTCTTGACGTTATATGTATCTGATTTTTTTTTTTTTAGAAAGTCATCCTCAGCAGTAGTTTACAGTCTATGGTCTGAAACCTTGGGAATGCCTTTGCTGTTTTTAAGTGGTCTGCAAAAGCATAAATAAACCTGTATTTGGGAGGCATAAATTTTCCAAGCAGGAGTCTGCCACTTGATTAAAAATTACAAAGGCTCAAATTTTTAAGAAAATTGATTACAATCATTTTTCTACCATAAATCATGTTAATTAGTTTCCACGCTTTCATTGCAGGACTAATAGTGAAATATGTATGTTTGTTCAGGTATTCATAAGGCTTTTTCTAGGAATAATGGTACTGTCTATAGCTATGTCATAAGAGAAAGCAGCCATTGGAATGCTCACAGAAAAATGAAGAGCAGTACACATAAGAAGATGAAGCTCAGTAAGTCAGGTTAATTTTCCAAGTATCAGCAAGTGTTCTTCCTGTTGTAGGAGAGCATGAAAAGAGAATGGAACATCTTAGGAAAGAAATATCCCTAAATAATTACTTTTTTTAAATTAAATACTTTTCTAATGATCAGAACAGAAAAGGAAAAACAAAAGATCTTATCTATGTCTCAGAGAGATCAGTTTCCTGAATTACCACTATTTTAATTGTTTCTTTGTTCATTTGGTGAATGCATGATTCTTCACTAAGTTGATAAATTGATTTGGAATACCTGTCAAATGAAAGAATCACAAGGATTGACAGCAAAATTTAAAGGAGTTAAAAGGGATTTTTAAGCTATTTAAAGTGCTTGAAGTGTTTGGCTTAACTCAGTTTCAATGAAAAATGTTAGAACATGGACGTTTCTCCTGAATGTCACAGAATCACAGAATCTCAAGGGCTGAAAGGGACCTCAAAAGATCTTGACCTCCTTTGGAGATATAAAAATTGCTATCCAGGAGAGATAAAGTTATGCATACCTACATAAGCAGATACATAAACGTATAATCAAGAAAAAAAAAAAAAGGCACTTTAAAAGTAAGAAAATATTCCAGAAGTTGTAACTTGACATTTCGAAGCAAAAGGAAGCACGAATTGAGGTGACTTTGTGTAAGTCTGTCATTCATTTCTGCACAATGAGGATATTGTTCTATATTATCTTGAAGGCTACTGAAGTCTACCTGTGATAAAACTGATGCATCTTCTCACAGGGCTGGCCATTACTCGATATGATTGATCACATCATATAGGATGAGTGTAAAGATAAAACTATAGCTCACTGATGTAACTAAAGGAAAAATTCTGTGTGGTGGTGAAATATATCTTTAGCAAATGTCTACTCCAAAATATTCCAGAACCTTAGTTCACAGATATCTGCAGAAAGGATATATTGCTGCTTTGTCACTACTTAAAAGATGAGAAATTTGATCTTGAGAAATAAGTTGAAGATGCTGCCACTTATCTTTGAAAGATCTTCACTATGGAAGATCACGTTATGCACCAGTGATAATCATTTTGGCTTTAGCTATGGGGCATCTGTCTGTTCAATGATAACGCAATCACAGTGCTTGATGAAATTGGTAGGATAACTTGTAGTAGGCTAGTAATGGACTGGCTATCTGGAAGTATAAAAATAATAGGTCTAAAGGACTTCATTGTCTGAAAACAAAATTACTTATTGTTTTTTAAAGCAGCTCAGTAAGTTCTAATCTTAGACTCATTGCTTAAATATCCTCTTAAGGGATCAACAAAGTGAAGAAACTTGATATGAAGCTAAAGTTTGACTGAAATGAGAACATGTTGCTCATGGATTTCATCGGCTGTGTTGCGTGAAATAGCCTCATACTAGGCTCAAAGCCAAAAGAGCTGCTTGTTTAAATTCCTTGCCAGCTAGAGCACCCCACTGCCTCTATGTCAGCCCTCAGACTGGTATCCAAAAGTAAGGGAAATGATTCCTTAAGCACACAGTCTGAGACGTCTTTACCTAAAGGATTTGACTTTGTGTCATTCAACTATGCTACTCACCCTTGCCTGAGATGACAGCAACCAGCAGCAATGATCCTGACTCCTTCCTAGAGAGATGCAAGTACTGATAAGATTGGTGGCTTGAGCACCAGTTGCCTCTGAGGGCAGCGCCTTTTGTGCCTGGAGGGTTTTGGGAAGTTCGGAGTGTGTCTGGGTGTGCTCTTGCTGGGATGGTGAGGATGCAAAGGAGTTCTTTTGAGACACTGTACAAGGGATAACACACTGACCTAATCATAGTAAATGGTAATAATCCCACTGATTTTCCAGAAACCAGGAAATCACTAGAGAATAATTTGCTACAGGCCCACTTCCAGACAGTTCAGAGACCCCAATACTTCAGCATACAGAAATTTTTCATGTTAGCCTACCATTCACTAAACCATAATTTGGGGTCCTGTTCATTTCTGTATGAGTCAGTGGCATGGGATTCATCACGTCATTTTAGATGAGAGACCTGCATGTTTCAGGATATACTTATTCACCCACATAGAAATGAGTGGATGTTTCTAGACAGTGATTATCTCTAATCTTTTTTACAGTGGCACGAATATTTTCTCAGATTAATGGAATCCACTTGAAACAATACTTTATTGCATGTATGTGAGGTCTTGGCTATAAGAAACATCAGAAATAAAGCTGAGTTTCTTAATACTGAGGTTGTAGGATCCTCTCTTACTAGATACCAAAAGGTACTGACAGATGACTCCAGTCATTCACTACAGGCTTGAAGAAATAATTGCAAAACTTAAAATGTAAATTGTTTCCAAGTTGCATTACTTCTAAGAAATATTTGGATGCCCAACTTACTTTTATTTTATTTTGGCATATTTTAAAACATGACATAATTTCTTCTTTGTTTCCATTATGTAGCTGTGAAAATGAAACAAAACAAGTTCAGAACCTGCTGTCTGCTTTCCTGTCTGACAGCTGCTTTTACATACAAGCAGGCATTCATTCTTCCCTGACAGAGGTGCCAACTTCTTCTAACTGCTCTTTCAGCAGCAGCTCTGAATAACCACCTTGTGTTCCTGTTTATCTGGTGCTAAGCATCCTCACTGTGAGCTTATTCAGTGGCCCTGCATGCTCCTGTCTATCTCTCTCATACATTGAGAAAAATACCCACTTAAAGCATTGAAGGTGCAGATGGATGCTGTTTGCTACCTCCTTTCAAAAGCTGCTAATGAATATATATCTGGATCTATGTCTTTGCCTTCACATTCAGTCTGCCACCTACCTACTTGGGTCAGGGAGTGTGAGGTGACAACTACACATGCTGTCTTGCAGATCTGCTGGTGTAATAGGACCTCTTGCTTGAGGCCACTGAGCAGTATCTGTTACAGAAATGTTAAATAAGCCTATGTGCCTAATTTTCTCCAAATGAGAATGACTTCTTTCTTTCAAGCTCATGCCCTTGACTTTCCAGAGACCAGAGTACTCATCACCCTGAAAGCTATGCCTGTTTTTTGTAACAAAGGGGTTTTTTCTTGCATTTTAAAAGTACACAAGGTTATAGTTCATCAACATAGCATCAATAAAAGTGTATGAAATGAGACAACACTGTGACAATAGTTTTTCTCTTAGTTTGCAAAGGAGCACTAATTAGAGAGGATTTTCAAATATCCGCCTAGGAAGTGTTTACTTTGTGAAACAAAGATCCTCAGAATCAAAGCTGAGTCATAACATCTCAATGGCCCTGAAATTTGTTTTTCTTAATGGAAACTGTGTAATACGGTTCAGAGCAGGAATCTTGTTGAACTCTCTACACTTGAGGCTGGCAAACAGCAAGCATGAGGAATTACATAAGCCACAGTGAAAGCTTAAAATGATACCATGGCTGTGGAATTTAAGAGTCTTATAATTTCCAGTTTAAAATCTCTTTTTGGAAGAAGAGACCATGCAGCAATGAATAAGGACATATTTAATCATAAATCATAAATTTTAATCATAAAGGGAGCCTTTGCAAGGATCTAGTGAAACTTGAAGGAGCTGTAATGGAAATCAGCTTACAGGGCTACAGACAATCATGTGAGAATAGTACCTTCCCTATCAGAGAGACACATCCTGGTGCCGTCATGACAAGCAGCTCGCCAGGACATTTGTACTGCCCTGATGAAGTGAATGGAACTATTCACCAAGAAATAAGCTGCTGGGCATAAGAAAATAGATGGAGCAACTAGAATTTCATTACAGCAGGACAGAGGGCTCTATTTTGGGGGATGTATGTGGTATGTGTGACCCTTGTGTTGTCCATTAGGAGTACATTTCACTCCTCATAGTTGAAGAGTAATCCAGACGTATTCATGACTCATTGCAGCCAAAAGCAAAAGAAAAAAAAAATGCAGATGAAGCTGATAATTATGAATCATCCACTGACTTTAACACAGATATTTTAAAATATGAAACCAGACTATTTGTTTTTACTTGACCTCAAAACCTCACGGCTAGTGTAGTTGGGACGCTGTTAAGCAATGAAAGGCAGTCTTACAAAATCAGATTTGCAAAGGGAAAAATATTTTTCATAGCTGAGTACAAGATTGTTTTTCATTATGAGAAATAATCAGATTAAGGGAAAGGCTTTGAAACTTGCACATTTTCTAGAGCAGGACATGCCATCCACTATATGCTTGCATATGGAGTTACTATGGAGGGCTACTTTTCCAGATAATATTATATGTAGGAGCATAGGCTTCTCTCTTTAAGTAGCCAGGTCCCTATGCTTGAGTGTTTGAATCTTCAAGAGATCATTTGTTGCACCTTATGTTTCAGATAATAACTTCCCACCAGGCTAGAGATTCCTCACAGTTTAATGGATGAGGACATACATTTCCTTAACCTGAATGTTGAAGTTTCTTCCTTAATCCTTGGTACACCAGATTTTCCAAAAGAGTCCAAGCTTACATTCCTCACAGCCATAAGAGAGATGTCCTCAAGCTTTACGTGTTTACATTAGCTAAGAAGCTCTTCATAGCATTGTAGAATGACAGAATTCCAGGTTGGAAGGCACTTCAAGGATCATCTAGTCCAATCTTGGCAAAATCATGGTCTAGACAAGATGACTCAGCACTTTGTCCAGTTGAATCTTAAAAATATCCAATGTTGAGGAATCCACCACTTCACTGGGGAGATTGTTTCAACAGCAGATTGTTCTCACTGTGAAAAATTTGCCCCTTCTGTCCATTCAGAAACTTGAATCCATTACCCCTTGTCTTTTCTATGTGACTTCTTGTAAAAAAAGAAATCTCCATCTTTGTAGCTACCTTTCAAATACTTGGACATGGTGATAAGGTCTCCCCTAAGCCTTCTTTTCTCAAAGCTGAACAAACCTGTTTCTCTCAGCCTTCCTTCATTGGGCAGGCTTCCCAGCCCTTTGAGCATCTTTGTAGCCCTTCTTTCCATCCTGTCGACACCTTTTTAGCATAGTAGCAGGGACCAAAACTGAATACAGTATTCTAGATGTGGCCTGACAAGCCACAGTAGAGTGAGATAACAACTGGTTATAGCTCTTGATGCCCTTGCTGATACAACCCAGCATCTTGTTGGCTTTCCTTGCCACAGCAGCATACTCTTTTCTCATGTCAATCTCATTGTCCACCAGAATTCCCAGATCTCTTTCCACAGAGCTACACTCCAGTCAGATAAATCCCAGCCTGTGCTGCGCTCCTGGATTATTTTTTTCCCAGTTGCAAGGCCCTGCATTTGTTCTTGTTGAAATTCCTAAGGTTCTTGTTAGTCTACTCTTCCAGCCCATCCTGGTCTTCCTGCAGGGTGTCTCTCCCTTGCAAAGTGTCCATTTCCACCCTCAGTTTGTCATCATCAGAGTATACTTGATCTCATTACCCAGATCACTGATGAAGATATTAATCAGTGTCAGGCCCAGTATCAGTCCCTGGAGGACTCTACTTGTGACAGGTTCCCAGTCTGAAAATGAACTATTTACCACCACTCTCTGGATGTGACCTCCCCAGCCAGTTCCCCATCCACTGTGCAAGCCACTTGTCTAGACCATAACACATCAGTTTATGAGAAGTCTGTGGGAAACTATATCAAAAGAAATCTTGTAGAAATTCAGATAGACAATGCCCACTGCTTGCCCCATATCAACCTGAAAGATTACTTTGCTGCAGAACACAATCAGTTTTGTCAAGCATGATTTGCACTTGGTGAATATATGTTGGCTTTTCCCAGTCACGTGATTCATTTGGCTTGTGATAGTCCACAGGAGGATTCGTTCCATAATTTTCTGTAAGTATACTGTAAGCAGTGTATGGCCAGAAAAGAAGGAAAAACATTTGTTACTGTATGCTCAATGAAATTAATTTAAATACTGTATCACAGGGTAAAAGTCACAAAGTAAAAGTCACAACAGTACAAAGTACAGTCACAAAGTAAAAGTTACAACAGTAAAAGTCACAAAGATGTCAGGTATTAAGACATTTGTTGTGGTTGACTGTGTGGGTTCCTGCTGACTTCAGGAGTTATTAGTTCAGATCTATCGAATACTAAAAAAACATAGCTAAGGAGAAAAAAAATGAAGGGAAACTACTTTTCACAGCATGGTCAATGCTCTGGTACATATGAATTATTAGAATAATTAGAATAAATTAGAAACTAGTGTAAAGGAACAGTGAGAACACAAGCAAGTACACAGACAGGCTTTATGAAGGCTCAGTGTGGTCTTAAACAAAGAGCAATTATTAACAAAAATCAACCACAGTTTATTATCTCTGAGAGATTAACTAATTCTAATCATTACAATAATTTTCAACCAACAATGCATTACAAATTAGAGAATTTTTTTTGTCTGAATTTCTCACCTTCCTCAACTTTCCCAGGCAGTCATGTAGGTTTATATATAATTTCCTTTCTATTACAATAGTTTACCTGCACATCTTCCATAAATAAGATGCTGAGTTTGTGTAAGTGGCTTTTCAGGAGGCTGCTTTTTAATTTTGCACTCATGTTAAACCTAGTCCTTAAATCATGGTCATACATGAGAACATAAGGATATCTATGTGAAACCATGAAACAAAGACCTACAGTATCTGGTCTGAGCAATTGTATCAATTCACCATCCTTCCCTCACATCTGCAGCCTGAGGGATTCCTAAAGCAGGAGTATGAAACTTCTACATTTAACACTCTTAATGGATTTTCTTTCTGACAGTTTGCCTAGAGACCTGACTGAGATATTTCCCTATTAACAGTTATCAGTTACAATATTTTGTGAAAAAAGAGTTGATGTTTTGTTTTGTATTTTTCTTTTCTACCATCTTATTTCCCTTGTCCATTGAATTCCTTATTGGAAAATATGCAAATTGTTAATGTGTACTCTATTAGAACATATTATTCTGGAAATGCAATCCATGTGATAATATTGTGCAGGGACCATAAAGAAGATTAAAAGAAGAGCTATGAGATAACTGGTAAAGTAGCAGCTTTTCTAGAAAATACATGCAAATCATATGCACCATGATCAGGACTATTTTTAATCCTGGAGTTTGCTTCTTGTCTCATCCTTCACTTTTGTTTCCAATCCCATTATGTACTTTTTAGTTAGTTTTGTTTTGTTTTAATAAGACAACAGTGCTGCACTGATAGGCTCATTTTTCAACTAGACGTTTTCATTTCTCTAATGTTTGCTTTAGGTAATTGTATTTGCAACTGAAAAGTGTAATTTTTTTGTCTTTTTTTTTTTTAAATGATGCAATTTATCTTGATCATTTTCAAGAGAAAGATATGCATTTGCCACGAGGATGGTCCAGTTTCAGGAGGCTGGTTGAGACACAGGTATATTTCTGCCTGAGTAGGTCCTGCTGGCTTCTGAGGGCCCAGTCTAATCTGTCCCCCTCCTGCATCAATTCACAAACATGGGCAGCTCTTGAACTCGTATGCTGTCACTAGTGTTGTTGTTGCACAAGTACTAGAGTACTGAATCTCTGGGCCTCTTTTGAAAGTGGTGAATGTGTCCCTGTCCAAGGCTTCCAGCCATCCTGACCATCTGGAGCTACATACTTGTTGCCAGCTCTGGCAGACAGCATAAAGTGTTTAGATCTTTGCATTCTGGTTGTTGTTCATGCATTTTTTCTGGAGGAAGGATGTTGAGCTAAGTAGCCACATTGTACAAGACATTCGTGGGAAAGGGTTTTTAAACTGAAGGACAGCTTCAAAGCTTCAGCTTTCGAAACATCAGAATCTTTATAAGGACAGTGAAACATCTTCTTCCCTCTTAACTTTATAGTAAACCAAAGTGAGGAAAACTCTTCATGTCAAAATTTGGCTTAATCAGATCATATTTCGAATTTGATTGATGATATCAGCAATTCAAAGAGATTGTAGAACACATTCAGGAGAGCAGTGCAAGGATTAAGTGTGTGTTGAAAAAACCTTCCTTCTTGGCCAGGGAAATCTTCCCCTCTGTAAACCTGTGCTGTTCCACTAATGTTTGCAAATGATACTACATAAGAACTTGTGTTAAATGGGGCTGTTTTGCCTCTGAGATAATATAAAATACTTCAGCTCAACTATTATCCAACTAACATTTCCTGGATAGTAAATCATTTAACTATCAGAGAACAGTGCTGTGGATACATCTGCCCTCTTTATGCCTCTCTAGAGCTGGAAGCATCTGTGTCAGGTATAGTTTCACAACCCTATAACAAAGCTTTCTGTCCCTTGAAGATTTCACAGCTATAGCACTCTTTTCTTATATATTTTTTACTGATTTCTGTCACAGTTTTCTATCTTGCTCCTTGAACTCTATGACATGATTACTGCAAAAGCAAGAATTTCCATCATGTTCAATGTATTCATTCTGAATGATCTTAATAGTGTTGAATCTCTGTAGCCTTCTCTACAGCAACTGAGCCCACATCCTGCAAGGTTTTTATTCTAAGAGAAGCATGAAGAGTGTAGCTAAAAATGTTATCATTAGTGTTGCCAGCTCTGAAATTGAGTATATTAAAATTACTTACTCAGAGATTCATAGGAAAAACTGGTATCAATGTAGGCATTGAACAAGACTTGAGCAGTACAGAAAAAATGGAGAATCTCGAAAGCTAATTGCATTGCATAATGACATTCCATCAGGTTTTGGTAGTTTTTCCCCTCCTTCCTTATATTTGGCATTTTAATGTGATTTAAATGATAGCTTGATCACATGATCAAACATTAGGAGAATATTTCCCTTAGTGGCACAGTGCACTTGTTTCTTGACTCAAGGAACATTAATACAGAAAGAAAATTTAGGGCTTAAAGATGGGAATAATGTGTATTTTTTATGAAAACCATGATATAATAGCTATGCACTGGATGACAATAAACAAAGGAAGGATTTTGAAAAAATAAAGATTTTCATTGTAATATTTGTATATATCGTGTTGTCTGCACCATGAAATAGAGCAATAACAAAATAAATACTTATATCTGCTCAATATGGTCTCTAATTAAAGGAAACAGCTAGAAATCATAGCTTAGTAATTGTAGTCTGTGGTTCTATTTCTGCCACAGTGTTTGTACCTGGTTTCCACATTGTTTTAAAATAAATGTAAAGGTCTTCTATATTCTCATAGACTGCTGTTTTGGATCCTTCTGTGTTTCACCTTGAACAAAACCAACAGAAAATTGTTACTAACAAGTAGATATCTCCCCTTAAAACCAAAAAGCATTCTGGATTCTAAGATACAGATGTATGGGTCACTACCTGTCCAGCTTAATAAATTGCTTTGCACATTTATTGTTCAGAACCAAAGTTTTAAAGATTGTCAATTTGCTAAAGATTGCTGAGCAGAATGATCAACTACACAGTCAAGTTTCTACTTCATATACTGTTGCCTGATCTCAGCTTCTGATTATTCTGAGCCAGCAAGAAGTGTACACACACTCTTCTGTTACACAGTTTGCCCACTAAAAACAGGGGAAAAAAGAAAGTAACATATGAGAAAATAAATGTTATTGATGAGAAAAAGCAAAAAGAATACACAGACATTTTCTAAAGTCCATAGGGAGCTGAAAAAAAGACAATAAAAAAAGAATTACTTTGGAATAGAGGACTTACCATAAGACCAAAGTGACTTTCTCCCATGGCTGAGCTGAATACCATGGAAGTGTATACATATTTATGGGCCATAAGAAAACACTGAATATATTGTTTTATCTGGGTAATATTCTCTGCTATAAATGTTTTCCTAACACTTGCACTGGCAGAAGTGAAAAAGCTGTGGAAATGGAACGTATGTTAAAGTTTCCCCATCATGGCATTTAAACTCTGGAAGCTCCAGGTCTGACTGGAGCCAGGGCTTCTGTGATGTCAAGCAGCAGTTTGTTTAAATTGAATAGCAAGGAAATTGAACAGAATGGTAGTGCCACCAAGTAGCTGCTATAACTGCGAAGCATGCACTACTTTAGAAATGCTCTCTGATGGCATTTCCAAAATACATATTTTTAGAATTTCCAGGACTTTTTAATCTCACTTAATTTGGTTAAGCTTAGTTAAATGTGAAGGAAGCTATTCTCTTCCAGACCAGTCTGTTTGTGACATGTTATACTCTCTGTTTGCTATTGCTGCTTCCGTCTTTTCTTAGTCTTTATCTACTGCATAGTAGTTTTTGATTTCTGAGAATTAAATTATCCCTGAAAAATGTGAAGGCACAAACCTCTGTGCAGGAAAATCATGTTTTCAGAAATACAGTCAATGAAACAGAAAAAGTATACAGAACATTAGGATGTAAAAAGAAACACAGGGAAGGACAAGGGGAAGAACTTCCCCAAAATAGATGTTCTCATAGTCTTCCAGAAAAATTTTTACCTGTCATCATAGTTTATGTTTAAATATTGGAAAAATGGTTTATCTACTTTTTGTGATTAAGAGCTATTAAGTGGAAGTCATACTTCAACCTCAAGTCTGAAGAGATTAGTATGATTTTCCAATAATATGGTTTCAATAATGCAAAAGAGTTTCCCCTGTGAAGAATTAAATATACAACATCTTATAGTTTTGATTTGGCAGGTTTCCCAGTGCTTTGCTGGCATTTATGTGGTATACATTTTATTTGAGCCATGGATTAAAAGGGGTGTAACTGACAATGCTGTCCACATTTTATTGCAATGTATCTTTTGGAAACTAATCTAAAAATGTTTCAGTTGTCATCAAGCAAATAAAACGTCTGTAACCTAGATTAATTGGTCTTTAAACGTTCTCTAAAACTTGAAATTATGTAAATAGAATTCCATTTTAAAAACACATTTAGAAAACTTTGCTTCCAAATGTGTATTTACTTCATTAAAAGCATGTAAAGTGTTTGACACAAATAGAAGCAAGGAAGAGCAAGAAGGGAGGAATGTGAAAAGAAATATCAATAAAGAAGAATTATAAGAGTTTTCATCTTTTCACTGCTTCCTTCCCCCATCACTTGTTATCCTTTGGCAACAAAGACAAGGAAGCAAAATCATAATCCTGGAGGTTAGGAGAGAAGACTTTGGACTGTTCTTCCTGCTTGGAGGAATCCCATGGGACATGGCCCTGGAGAGAAGAGTGGTCCAGGAGAGCTATTTGATTTTTAAAGATTGTCTTCACTAAGCTCAGGAAGCTGTTAGGAGTCCTACATGCATGAATAAGGCTCTTCACTGAGGTCAAATGTGCAAACAAAGCATATAAGAGGCAGAAGAAAATAATTCAAGAGACATATAAAGATTTTGTCTGATCATGCAGGGATGGAGTTCGCAAATCTCAATCTACCTGCAACAGTACCTGGCAAGAGATATGAGTCTCAATGAGAAGGGTTCTACAGCAAAAGGGTATCAACAGCAAAAGCAAGTTCAGAGGAAACATGGGTCTGATAATGGATGGGGCAGGAGACCTAGTGACAAAAGACACAAGGAAAGCTTACGTACTTGATGTGCTCATTTCCTTGATCTTTACTGATGCAAATTACACTCAGCCATTGCATGTCCATGTGGAAAAATCTAGAGTAAGGAAGACTGTTCCCTTGGAGGAGGAGGATCATGTTTAGGGAACATATGTAACTAGACGTACATAAATCTGTGTGACCTGACATGATAAACTCATGAATGCTGAGGGAGCTGGCCAAAGTCACTGTGAGCCTGTCGTCAATTATTTCTGAAAGGTTATGACAATTGGGAAAGGTCTGTCTTAGAGAAGGACAAAAAGGAGGATCCAGTGAACTACAGGTGTCCTGGATTTGGCCAGGATAGAATTAACTCTCCTCAGCTGCCGCTGGGGGGTGTGGCCAGGCTATTCAATCCCATGTGACATCATGCTCGGGATATAAGGGCAGCAGCCGGGCTGGGATGGTGCTGTGGCCAGTGTGGGAACTGCAGTTCTGCTGTTGGGCTGAGTGCGGTGAGCAGTTACGGTGGGCATTGCTCGTTTTTCTTTGTCTTTTGGCCATCATTGTAACTGTCTACTCATTGTGGTGTTCTATGAAACTGTCCTTATCTCAACCCAGAAAGATCTAGAACTCTCTCTTGATTCTCCTCCCCATCCTGCTGAGTTGGGGAGAAGTGAGTAACTGGGTGGTTTGGTTATTGTCCAGTTAGGGCTAAACCACCACAACAGGCTGATCAGTCTCCTCTCAATCCTCGAGAAGAAGATGGGGCAAATAATCTTGGAAACTATTTGCAGACATATGAAAGACAAGAAGGTGACTGTCAGCAGTCCACATGGATTTAAGAAGGAGTACTGGGCTCCCCAATACCAGACAGATATGGAGCTACTGGAGTGACCGGTGAAGGAATGTGAAGATGATGAAGGGACTGAGATACGTTATAGAATCATAGAATGGTAGGGTTGGAAGGGACCTTTAGAGATCATCTAGTCCAACCCCCCTGCAAAAGCAAGTTCACTTAGACCATGTCACATACAAGTGGAGGGTGAGAGGATTAGAACAGTTAGACCTGGAAAAGAGAAGATGTCTAAATACTTGATGGGAGAAAAAGAAGACAGACTTTTTTTTGTGGTGTCCAGTGGAAGAGGCAATGAGTACAAATTGAATACAGGAAATTGCATCTGAATACAAGAAAATATTGTTTTACTGTGAAGACGGTTGAACACTGAAACAGGTTTCCCAACTGGACATAGTCATGAGCAACTGTCTCTAGTCTGCTTAAGCAAGGCCAGGACTAAGTGTTCTTCTCCATGCTTTTGGTGATTCTGTAATTCTGTAAATCTCACCTTCATTCTTTTTCTTCTGTTGTTTTTGTTCATAATGCCTTTTACATATCATACATAAATTTATTTCCTTTTCTAGATTGTAGTACACTCCTTTTTTAATCTTTTTTAATTTTTTAATGGATGTTGTCCTTTTGCATGGCCTTGGGAAAGAAAACAATATAATTTCACTCTGACCTGTCTCCTCCCTTTTCATTCCAGTCCCTAGGTATACTTACAGTATTTTCTTGTCTGTTAATAGTCTTTTCAAATCTGTGGAGTCAAATTACAGAGCAATAGATGATATTTTTGCAATCTCAGTTCTTAGTTATCTGCATTTTTCCTCAGTCACGAGTTCAGCAATGCCAGCCTCTGACACAAGTCTTCTAGGTGAGTTCAACATAAAGGCATTGACTTTACACAGGTGGCTTGAAATATCTCTTTAAATTCAAAAGCTGAAGGCAGTTAAGGGGGAAAATAGAATCAATGCTTTAGAGCTAATGTTATAAAAATCAACTGACAGAGTGTTAAGGTTCTTAGTGATTGTTTTTCCAATGGCTATAAACTTGAACTGTCTCAGCCTCTGGACTGTTGTAAACTCATCACAATAAAGCTCATTCATCTCTCAGTGGACCTGGGACCTTCATTGAATTTGTCTTGCAGTTTGATAGCTAAGCATTTCAGGAGAACATTTATCATATCCTTTGATTCTAACTAATGTCCTATGATGTACTCTTCATAACATTTACTTGCTGCAGGTATACTTCATATGAACTGCACAGCACATCAAATGGTCCATATTCCTTTTTTTTTTTTTTTCAATTCCCATAATGTGAATCTGCTAACATTCTTTAGACTTCTGGAGTATAATCTCCAGTTTATGTTAGTCTAGTGAGGAAGAGGGCACAATCTGTCAGGATATGTTTGGCTGCATGCAGGAAATAGTATTATGTAAGTTTAATGATAGATTGTATGAGGACTGGAATCTGAAAGCTTAACAACTTTAGTCTTTGTTCTAATAAAATATGGATTCTTTTTGTGTAAATGGTTATTACAAAGTTAAATTAACAAAGCTGTCCATGGTGGGAGAAAGAAATCATTTTTTTTATTTGACAAAGTGACAAAAGAGCTTTTAAATAGTATGTTTTCCTGTGTAGTTTTTATTACTGATAGACCTGAATTTCAGTCTGACGTTACTCAGTTTTGTCAGTAGAATTTTTTTTTTTGGTACAATATGAACTCATTACTTTGCCTCTGTGTTTGAAATCTTCAGGTCTGCTTATTTCACTCAGGGTGCTGCAAACCAGGAGCACCTTCACAGAATGATGCAGATCTATACCAGTTTTGAAATAATAACAAAGATCTTGATATATTCAACATGGTTTAAGTGGGGCACAGACAACATTTCAAGAAACTGCCAAATGAGCTTCATGAGTTTTAATATTTTCTAATGTGTCAAGGCCATCTTAGAGTCCAAATTATCAAAAGAAGCTGATAATTGCTGAGGCTAATATGATCTCCAAATCTAGCCCACACTTAGATTTTACTGAGATTTCTAAACTGATTAGAAGTGTATAAAAAAACAGATTTATGACAAATAAGACAATGCTAACAAAATTCTAATTCTAAAAAAAATGCTAAAAAAAAAAAAGAACAGGTTTTATCAGACAAAACAGTCTTTGAAAAACAACATCCTCATTGAAGGAGTTTAAGATCATAAGGTACTCCAGCAAAACAGTAATTATTCTAGTTTAAATTGCATTTTAGTTTACATTCTGGTTTAATTTTCTTATTCCTTGTGTTAATTAATACAGTTTCTGCTTTCACTCCTTGAACTCTGTCACACGTCCTGGCTGATGGACTGGAGAACTCACAATTATCAAAAGTAACTTTTCTTGCCTTCTGTTTATAGGGATATCAAAATACAACAGCCCTACTCCAGCTCAGAAGCAGGATCTGTCAGGATCCTTCATTACACTCAGAAATTTCCTCATTCCTTTTGCTCCAAGCGTTTCACAGAAAGTTATGAGTCAGCTGATTGTCCTATAAACCCAATGCTGTTTTCAGAGTCACTGTTTCCTATGTTGAAAGTCTCACTTGTATTGTGGTTTTCTGCATATAACCCTTTATTTGTACTTTCCTTAATTAAACAACATTTATATTCCATGTAGCATTTGTTCTGTACTGAAAGCCTCTTCTTTTAATTGATTAACATTCTGATAATTATTATGTCCTCAAAGAAGCCATCAGAAAAGCAATTCTTTCAAAACCAGTCTTTTGGGGTTTTACACTGGAAACAAATACCCTCAATTAGCATTGTTGCTCTTGAAACATTGACATTGTTCAACAAGATAATCACTGTTTTCTTTTTGTATTCTTTCTTCTGTCTTAAATAGATTGTGATTAAAAATAGACCTAACAATACATTAATACCATAGCTACACTAAGCTAACCATTTGAGTGAATCAAAAGTACAGTAATTTTATCTAACACTCTCCCTGTAGTTTTAATTAACATGAGCCCTTTTCCCTTAATGTAACATTTTGATAAATAAAACCTTCTTCATGCATTTTTTTGGGATGTGCCTGATGACACGGCTTGTTATCTTCCAGCCATTCTGGAGTCTACTCATCAAGTTTAATGAAAACTGGCATTCCTGATCCTCAGTCAGCAGTCAGCTCTTTCAAAACTCCAGAATGCACAGTTGGAACAACGACTAACTTAAAAGTCTGCACTTACAATCTTTTGTCTCTCTTCTTGTCAGGCCCCACCCTCATCCCCATCCCCTTGGTGTGAAGTAGTCTATCATGTTTCTGTAGTAATGGATGGAAATCACTCCATAGGCTATTCGTAGAATCACAGAATCATAGAATAGCAGGGTTGGAAGGGATCTTTAAAGATCATCTAGTCGAATCCCTTGCAGAAACAGGTTCACCTATTCTCCTAATTTAGTACTCTAAAGGGCAGTAGGTGATAGAAAGAAGAGAGTTACCATGCACAGAGTGCTCTACTATCCAAAACCCTTTATCCCACACAGCATAATTACTCATGCTATAGCTTCTAAGTTCTGTGCAGAACGATGCAGCATGTTTATCTCTTTATTACCTATAAAGAGAAGACTCATTTAATTACACACATCAAGTACTGTACTAAAATGAAATCCTTCAATCATAAGCCCCTAGGGCTGAATATCAGCATGTAAAGCATAACCTTCAGTTATAGGTATGGTATGAAAGTGTGTTGCCTTGCAAGTGCTTTGCAAATTATGTTCCATAATAATTACTTTTTTTAATTATTATTTGGAGGAATTAACTGAATCATACTCAACCAAATTAGATTATAAATTTACCCTTGTGCTGTGCTGTCAGCTGTCACCGAGCCCAGAATTGTTTTCCAGCTTAAGCTTTCTAATAACTTTCTTCAACAAGCCATGGGGCTTGCCTTTACTGTGAATATATAATCTAGTTTATTTAGACATTAATTTTTCACCATGAATTCAGGTATAAAAGACTTATTTGACTTGCTATGTTTTCAGAGTTATTGCTATAAGAGACTATAGCAGTTTCTTTTTTGTTCTGGTAGCAAGCCTCTGAGGCTCTGGCTTTGTTACATAGCACAGGCAGAAAGTAACTTTTTGTCCTATTTAACTAGCTTGTTCAGTGCTAGTCAGAATCTAGTCAGAATATAATTGCTTTAGCCCTAGAATATAGGATGAAGTTAACAGCTGTTTACCTTTTCACATTCATAAATATTTATAACTCTGGATACATTATTCCTTTCTGTGCTATTTTCTAACAATTTCTCAAGGATTTTTATTGGGTAAGGCTCAAAAAAGTTTAGGAACTAATCTCTAAATGCTTCTATCCTACTTTTCTCAGAATAAAGTTCTGCCTTAGGCTTAATCTGTGTATCTTTGATGCTTTCATTTCCTCAGTATCTCCAATACTTTTAGCAGAATGATAACAAAGAATTAGAAACAGAAGCCTTGAAATCTTTACTCTCTACCTCTATATGCTGAGACGTTGGTGATGAGTTGGATGAGACAAAAAAAAAATTTAACACTGCCTTCATTTAAGGAGCAACTAGAAGTAAGCCCATGTCATGTTAGACTCCAGACATACTGATCTCTGGAGGTTTCTTTTCCCAAAAAGCTTAAAAACCAAACCAAGTGAAACCAAATCAAACCAAACAAGACAAAATAGAAGACGTGAAAAACAGGAGTATTATAGATGAGCAGCCAGAAAATGTTCTGAGGAGTTTCTTTGTAGAGCATGAGCTAAATGGGTGAAAAGGGAGGGGAAAAGACACTGATAAGGCAGACACAGGGATAAATGGTCAGGGAGAGATCAAGCATGGGGTGCAGTTGGAGTTATAGTTTTGTTTCCTCCTTGGTAGACACAAGAGAAGGCTAAGAAAACTGAGGTCACTTAACCCATGCCTGACAATGGAGGGAAGTTAGGGTAAGGATGTCATGAGGAGCAGCAACAACCTTCACATATAGACCCCATCATGTGAGTTAAAACAGTCCTGCTGTTGCTAGGCTAACAATGCATACTGCAGCCCCCTCTGCTACTCACTTTCTGTTTGGGAAAGGTTAAGTTTGCGTAATAGCTTAACCCAACAATTAACAACCAGGTTATAAGATAGTATCAGCTTTCAGCACGTGGTGTTTTGGTCTTGCTGGCTTGAAAAACCAGTACAGCTTGAAAGACTGTTGTCTGAGTGACTGTCAAAAGGAGGATATCCATGTGAAGGGAACATTTTGTTGTTGCTTCTAGCTTTTAAGAAGACTTTACTTTTCATTCATTTGCAATTCCTTTTCCAGCATCATATAAACAAATAGGAATGATTGTAACCCAATTGAAACAGTCTAATCCTGGCTGCACTAATATCTGATGTTTCTTACAGGACAAGCTCTCTTGTTAGTTTTACTACGTGGTGAGAACAGGACTTGCCTGAGTCAATAGTCTTCTTGATATACCCTACATCCATCTAAAAGGTGGCATCAACACATCTGTTGCTAATAGTAAGTGTGCTGTTAGGCTTTTGGGGGAGTAAAATCTCTGAAGGTGTGAGACATACTATAAATACATATACTTTTTACCACGATACTTTTCAAAGCAATGGCAAAACATGCAATGAAATTAGTTCTGAGATTCCAATTACTAAGTCCCATCTGGCTTCATTGTGATTTGTTCAGATTAACAAAGGGTGCCTTTAGCATTGAAATTTTTCTTGGAATGTATAGATGACATCAGAAGGAAACATAGATTTGGTACAAAGATTACTCAAAGCTTTGAATTAACATGGTAAAAGAAAGTTTACGTAAAATGAGTCTTCTGTAAGACTCAAGTCTCCACAGAAAGAAGCAGTTTTGTGTCTCAGTTTTGAGGAACTTACTGAAAAATTCTAGTCTGTTCTTTGAATTTCTGCAATTCTTTGGATGAAAACAGACAGCCTAAGATGTTTCATAATAAAAACATTACTGACTGGAAGGCAAGGTTTAGGTTTAGTTTCCAGCAAAATGGAAGTACAAAATCCATTTCTAAGCATTGCTGAGCCAATGGTAATTGAAGGTCTGTTGGAAACAAACAAGAAACTGTGAATGCCATTGCAGCTTTCCACATACACTGAAATCTAGCATGGCATTACTTGTTTACCAGAGATCCAGCTCATGCAGGCTGGAATAATCACATTTGGAAGCACTTACAACTTAACAGTAAATTCTAAGAATAAATAAATATTCTTTGTGAAGTTATGCAACACCTATTTCATTTATAGTATGTTTTAAATCTGATTGCAGTCTTGAGCAGCAAAGCTATTAGAGCGATTAAAAACAATTGCTTGAACAAGAAAACACTTGCTAATAAAACAGCATTAACAGCTCATTAATAAGCTAGGTTATGATATTCCTTGGCACATGAAAAAAATTAAAGAAACTTGAAACTTTATCCATTAAGCAGTCCGGATGCAAATTCTCTTGGTCTGAAGTAGACAAGGACAAAAATATTTTCTCAAGTATCAATGATATTGGAAAATTACAGTGATTATATTCAAGAATCTTTTATTTATATTTCTTAATATGAAAGGAATAGCAGGAGGCCAAGCCTTTCTTTTAGTGACCATTCAAGTTCAGCTACTGCTGAGGAGGACTGCTCATTTCAACCTGTGTCAGCAGTGTAAGCACTATTAAAACTGGAGCTTCCTGATTGTTTGAGAAAGTGATGTGAACACTACCAGCCAAGTGAGAATTTGACCATGAATGACAGCTTTCAAGGGACACATTAATTTTACAACATTTTACATTTGAGAGATATGCTAACTTCTTAATTGTTCATGAATCATGCAGTGACAAGTCAGACGCCCTGAGCTGACACATGCTTGACCAGACTGTTTTGTATGAAAGCCTGACTGCTTTCTATGGTTATTAATTTTTAATGTCACAAATGTTCTGTTCCTATTTCTGTAACTAACACAAGTTATGATGCTGTCATATATATAACAGAATAAGCACTTGTCACAGGAGTTGTTTCCATATATTGCTCGCATTAAAACACACAGACTACATCATCTGTGTATTTTTGTTCCTAGGATGAAGAATATTTGTGTTGAAGCTTATTTCTTTGCAAGTGATCCTACGTCTCAAGTGTTTTCTCTTTCCTCATAGCGTCCTGTAAACATTCTCAAAGTCATCTATCTCAGAAGTGTTCTTTTTTAATTACTTCTGTGGAAATTCTTGTGGTGAGATCTAAAGGGAAATTATTTTCCAACAATATATAATTTCCTTAATTGTACAAAATCTTTCTAAGAAGGTTCAAGTCACTACTGCATGCTAATCTTTTTCCATATATGTATGCTCGCCCTGTTACTTGTAATATATTGACCTCATTAATGTTTACAAATATGTAAAGGGTGCATGTCAGGAGGATGGAGCCAGGCTGTTCTCAGTGATGTCCAATGACAGGACAAGGGGCAAAGGGTACAAGCTGGAACATAAGAGGTTCCAAAGAAACATAAGGAAGAATTTCTTCCCTGGGAGGAAGACAGAGCNCAGGCTGGAATAATCACATTTGGAAGCACTTACAACTTAACAGTAAATTCTAAGAATAGATAAATATTCTTTGTGAAGTTATGCAACACCTATTTCATTTATAGTATGTTTTAAATCTGATTGCAGTCTTGAGCAGCAAAGCTATTAGAGCGATTAAAAACAATTGCTTGAACAAGAAAACACTTGCTAATAAAACAGCATTAACAGCTCATTAATAAGCTAGGTTATGATATTCCTTGGCACATGAAAAAAATTAAAGAAACTTGAAACTTTATCCATTAAGCAGTCCGGATGCAAATTCTCTTGGTCTGAAGTAGACAAGGACAAAAATATTTTCTCAAGTATCAATGATATTGGAAAATTACAGTGATTATATTCAAGAATCTTTTATTTATATTTCTTAATATGAAAGGAATAGCAGGAGGCCAAGCCTTTCTTTTAGTGACCATTCAAGTTCAGCTACTGCTGAGGAGGACTGCTCATTTCAACCTGTGTCAGCAGTGTAAGCACTATTAAAACTGGAGCTTCCTGATTGTTTGAGAAAGTGATGTGAACACTACCAGCCAAGTGAGAATTTGACCATGAATGACAGCTTTCAAGGGACACATTAATTTTACAACATTTTACATTTGAGAGATATGCTAACTTCTTAATTGTTCATGAATCATGCAGTGACAAGTCAGACGCCCTGAGCTGACACATGCTTGACCAGACTGTTTTGTATGAAAGCCTGACTGCTTTCTATGGTTATTAATTTTTAATGTCACAAATGTTCTGTTCCTATTTCTGTAACTAACACAAGTTATGATGCTGTCATATATATAACAGAATAAGCACTTGTCACAGGAGTTGTTTCCATATATTGCTCGCATTAAAACACACAGACTACATCATCTGTGTATTTTTGTTCCTAGGATGAAGAATATTTGTGTTGAAGCTTATTTCTTTGCAAGTGATCCTACGTCTCAAGTGTTTTCTCTTTCCTCATAGCGTCCTGTAAACATTCTCAAAGTCATCTATCTCAGAAGTGTTCTTTTTTAATTACTTCTGTGGAAATTCTTGTGGTGAGATCTAAAGGGAAATTATTTTCCAACAATATATAATTTCCTTAATTGTACAAAATCTTTCTAAGAAGGTTCAAGTCACTACTGCATGCTAATCTTTTTCCATATATGTATGCTCGCCCTGTTACTTGTAATATATTGACCTCATTAATGTTTACAAATATGTAAAGGGTGCATGTCAGGAGGATGGAGCCAGGCTGTTCTCAGTGATGTCCAATGACAGGACAAGGGGCAAAGGGTACAAGCTGGAACATAAGAGGTTCCAAAGAAACATAAGGAAGAATTTCTTCCCTGGGAGGAAGACAGAGCAGTGGCACAGGCTGCTCAGATGGATTGTGGAGTTTCTTTCTCTGAGGACATTCAAATCCACCTGGATGAGTTCTTTTGAGGTCCTTTCCAGTCCTTACGATTCTCTGATTCTGTGGTTCTCTGCTTTTTGTGTTAGAGTTTTTGTGTTGTCTTGGCCTTCTTTCAGAATAGAACGTTTTCACAAATGCACATGCATGCAGAGACAATTCACATTCCATTTTAGGCATGAATTTAGATAATCCTTTTGCTTTTATTTGCTTATTTAACATTTTTCCACACCTGTCAATAACGGCAGGGTGCAGCCTGAGATCTAACTACAGAAACTACATCATCACAAATAGCATATAACAAAATATTTTTATATATATACTGCTTTTTTTTTTTTTAAATGGGTTGAATCAAAGCGTTTGTTTATGAGCCAAAGTGTTCTGAAGTAAAAGTCTTTTACCTGGATAAAAGCTTTGGCCATTTAGTACTGGATTAGGCATTTTTTCATTGTTTTTTTCTGGTATTTTCTTAGGCGTCTAAACTGACCCATGGTCTACGCTACAAAAAGGAGTCCCTAATACAGCTGTTCTTGAGATGTACTTAATTCATAGAAGGAGGAACTTTTCCATTAGGACAACCCCTTGTACTGTATGAAAGTATAAGATGGTGTAGTGGGTAGAGATAACACCTCGAAGGCTGGAAGTCTTGAATGATTTTCTTTTGCCAGTGCCTACAAGGATTCGTTCTTCCATGCCTCAGTTTCACCACCTGGATAATGAGACTAATGGTACAAACATCTTCTGTAAAACAAACAAGCAAACAAAGAATCTCTTTGAGTTCCCTTGGTGAGAACATGGTTACACAGAGGGTATTTTATCACTACCAGTGTTATTAGCTGGGCTCCACAGTTGTACAAATCCTGTAGTAATCACTTGCTTCCGTGTTTTGATTTCAGAAAAGAGGCCCATGTTGTTTAAAATGCCAATGATATGCAGAGGATATGCTTGCATTCTTGTTTGTCTGGAAGGCCATGTTTCTCACATTAAAATTTATGAAATAAAATTCCAAATAATCATGTCGACAGAGCAGATTTTGTGGGGCACCAGTATGGAATGCACAGTGCTCTGTTATCTGGCCTTTTGACTTGCATTCCTCTGCCACATCCAGCTTCAAAAAGGACACTTCCTTTCATTTTGCTCTTTGCAAAAATTATAACTGATAAATCCACTTAGAAAACAACTGCCCCTTGGGCCTCCCAAAGATGTCATGGTTATTTAATAAATTATTTTTTAAAAAAATATTTATTTCTTTTTGGGTTGGTATTATTGTCTACTTTATATTTCTTTTTAGCTTCTTTTCTTCTTTCTCTCTCTTCCATGAACAAAATATATGAAGTTGATAGGGAACAGCTGCTATTCAGTCTGCTGGAGTTTTATAACATGTTATCAAACCCTTTGAACACAGCTGGTAAACAGATGCTCACCAGAGTACGCATGCCAGTAGCTTTTTATGTTGAAAAGGTAAGATAATAATTTGAGGGAAATTCTGTTAAAGTAGTACCAATACTGTATCAGAAGACTTATATGCAGACCTGCATGTTCTGCACGTATGAGGTTCAACCAAAGGTTGATATTCTCATTTTAGATAGGAGATCTGAAGTAGACGTGAACTTCCACAAAGGGATTTGGCTAGAATTACTAGACTTCAGTAAGAAATCTTTGAACTTTCTTTTTTGGAAAACGCCACGGTGTACCGTCAGGATATTAAAGTGTAAACATGGAGGTATTGTGTGATGGCCCTGAAATCCTGAGTCCTCTGTAGAGGTAGCTGGTTGTCGGAGGTGTTAACCTTGTTTTATATGGTTGTCTGTCCCCTGTGGTTTTGCACTACATGCAAGCATGCCTGCAAAGTGGATAACACTGACATCCCTAATTGTCTTCTGGAAATACAGTAGCTACTTTCTAGGCAGAGCAGGGATGTGTTGAACACACTACTGAAATAGGGTTTGAGCTACTGCTTTGTTGTGCCTAAGGGCTCCCCCTGCTCACAGACAGCTGAGAAACTGCAGTTGTGCTGGCAGCTACTAAAACTATTTCCAAAAGAAATGGTGTGTCTGTCCTTCCACTTCAAAAAGTGGAAACAGCAGGGCACTCTGGCAAGCTCCTGAAGCCAAATGTGCTTTCTTATGGGCACCACCCAAAAAGCATGAGACTCACAGCACTGTGAGCGTTGACAGCTTTTTTAACCTGAAGTTGTGCAGACTCTTTAGCTGCGTGGTAAATGTACCCAAGAAGTCTATTGCATTGTCAGATGCATTTAACACCTGTGAAAAAAATCCCAACATACTGCTGCTGTGTTGCAAATGTTAAGAGACAAGGGTGCCGGATGACTTAAGCAATGACGTGCTTCATCTACCACATTTTCCAAGATGGTAAACCAGAGAGGAAAATGTGCATCATTTAAAATGTCTTGTTAGGACATCTGTTTTTCATACAGATAAAAATAGGTGCTATCAGATGACTGCTCAGTAAGTTACATGTTGTTACTTTGTTCCTAGTTGATTATCAGCCATATTAAAATGTCTACAAAATGGCATCGATTTCTCATCTTCAAAGGAAAGAGTAAGACAGGAAATTTTGGCAAAGGAAACACACAGAAAGTGCCAGTAGGATGTATCTTTTGTGTATTAGTCTATTCAGGCTACTGTTCTAGGTATTTGCATGCGTAATTCAGAGTGAACTGCCAACTCTACATTGCAAGATGGCAGCTGTAGTCCATTACTCTAAGCCCTTGCGAAAGAGTGAACTGCAACTGCCATGAAGCAGTACCTCAGGTAAGCAATGGATCCATAACTAAATGTTTTGGGTTACTTCTTATGTGGGTTGATGTGGACTGAAACAGAAGATTTTACTTATTTTCCCAGTAGGAGATTCAAACACTCTACACAGTTAGCAGATTTCCTGATTTTTTAATTTTCATTTTTCAGAAATTGAAAATAACTTTTCCAGATGCTGCTGGAAAAGCTTACTGCTAAGAAGTCTGCATCACGTAAGGAAAATATAAGGAGAACTTCAACAACCTGAAAAAAAAATAGTCTTTTGGGTCATATTTGATTCATATTGTCTTGAGTCAGACTCACTCATGGTGAAAATCTAAAATCTGGTGACTGATTCAGTTTCTGGAACATACTTTGCTTTCAAGGGAGAGGTTAAAGATCTTAATAGGCAGTAATGTCTCTGCATATTAAGATGCTGGAAGAACAATAATGGTAGTAAATGGAAAGTTTTCGGCTTTTCCTACCCCATCAGTTTAATTTCCTAAGAAGAAAAGAGAGAAACTTGTTTTGGGGAAGTTCAGAGAAGCAATTACTTACTGCTGTGAACTATGGGAAAAGAAAGAAAAAAAATCAGTAGAGGAAACGGTAAACAGTAATAAACTGTAAACCAAATAATGGACACAGTAAGAGGAAAATTATGAAGCACTTAGCAAATTAAAGAAAGAAACCCAATACTGTTTAGATAATACATCACACAGATTGTACTACAGCAATAACATCTTCCTTTGTCCAGCTGACTTTATACTGAACATAAGACAAACAAAGCCTTTCTTCTATCTAAATATGAATTGCTCATTGCTCTTGCAAATGAACAATAGCTATAACCAGATTTGAGTAGGTCTATCAATGCATTGTCAGATCCTGATCATATTTGTTGAAGAACGAATAAGAATTACTCTCAGTCTCTCAGAAAAATTATATAAATTAAGTAACAATGGCAACACTATACCAGAATAAATTACTTATTGAAATCTATGAAGCCCATAAGGGTTATATTTTTGCCAGTTTGTATGTCAGTGCAATCAATTAGGGCTCACAACTAGGTAGGGAATTCTCCTTTGGCTTGAAATATAACTAAAAGACAATAGTTCATTGCATTTGCAAGTGGAAAAAGACCTATGTACCAGGGTTCTGTGTGGTTTAAATGTGTGTCATGTCAAATTAATTCAACTGTAAGCACACTGCAAGTAACATGCAAACCTCTTCTTCCTTATTTGCTGAGTAAATTAATCTGATTTTTCTACACTTCTTTCACCAATGGATAAAGAATATTATTTCTGTTTGACATCTAAAGCCTTTCAGCTAACAAAACAGTTACTTAAACTCTACCTCTGTCTGACATAGCTGGTGACACAATATGTAGAAAAATACAGCTGCTGCCAAGAGTCATGGTGTTCAAAGAAAGTACATCAAAATAAGAGGGAAGCAAAAACAGTAGAGTATATAGATACTGAAATACATCTTATCTTTAAAGCGGAAGAAAATACCATGTTTTGTGGAGATGTCAGAATAAAATGTTTCACCTTCTACCAAAGTCTTGCGAAGCCCTTTACAAAATGCTTAACAGTGAACAGTTGTAATTTCCAGTGAAGTCAATGATAAGCCTATTTGGATAATCTCTATGACAGCACAGAGGTGAGGCAAAGGAAAAGAGGAGAACTAGATCAACAGATTAAGTGGAATAACAGTGGCGCAACACACGCATGTCGGTAAGGAAGAGTGCTGAGAGGGTACATTTCAGGTCAATGACAAGTCTAGAGTAACCTCACTGAAGTTCCCTAACAAAGTGGATATCTGGATTGCCTTCATGTCTGTGGAGTTGACCACATCGCTTATCTCCTCATTTCAAAATTCATACAGCTCCTTTTACAGACTCGCTTTTGCATTGGTTTGCTTGGGTATCTTTATGCCATTCTGGTCAAAAGACTCTGTCAAGAAGATATACACAGTTTAAAAGCATAAAGCACTTATTTATTTTCTAACACATCCACACACACACAAAAAAAACCAACCTAAAACTATAGCTGAGATTTACTGAGCTATTACTATAAACATTAGTGCACTCACCATCTCTGGTAAAGCAGCTTTCATTAAGAACTGAAGTGGAGCATGATGACTTTTTTAGTCATAACCTTCTTTGGGCAACGACTGAATGCAGAGGTCACTCTGCAGAGAAGAGTAAAAGCAGAGGAGATGCTTATGAAAGGGTCTACTCGATTTTGGTTATAAAAGACCTTTAAAATCATTGAGTCCAACTATTAACCTAACACTGCCATGTCCACCGCTAAACCACATCCCTAAGCAATACATCTACACCTTTTAAGTATTTCCAGGGATAATGACTCAAACACTTCACTGGGCAGCACATTCCAATGTTTGACAATCCTTTCAGTTAAGAATTTTTTCCTAATATCCAATCTAAACTTCCCCTGGTGCAACATTTTATATTGTCTTTTAGAGCAGTAGATAGATTAAGTTGTAGCTGGGCTTTGGCCCTTCTAATTTTCTCCTTCTGTAGCTTCACAGCATCCTTGTAGTGCACCAACTCAGGCTACTCCCTCTTCCGAAGGTCACAAACTTTTTTTTCTGAGTTCCAATTGAAGACCTCTGCTTAACCAGGCTGACATTCTTCCCTCACAGCTCAGCTTTTGGTATATTGGCATGGACTGCTCCTACCCTTTTAAGATTTCCTTCTTGAAGAAGGAAATCTACATATTTTTGCCTGTAAGGACTGCCACTCAAGGGACTCTGTCAACCAGTCTCCTAAACAGGCCAAAGGCTGCCCTCTGAAAGTCCAAGTTAGCAGTTTTGCTGATCTCTCTTTTTACTTCTCCAAGAATTGAAAACTATTATCGTTTCATAGTTGCTATACCCAAGGTAGCCCCCACCTATCACATCATCCACAAGTCCTTCTTTCTTCACCCGCAACAGATCTTGTGGGACATTGGATTCTCTCACCAACTGTGTCAGGGAGTTATCTTCCACATACTCCAGGAATCTCTTATACTGTTTCCTCTCTTCTATACTGTATTTCCACCAGACATCTGGTTGAAGATCTCCATGAGACTTCTCTCAGCTGCTTATAGAATTTGCCATACCTAGCCTCCATTTGGCCAGGACTTTGGAAATCTTTGGAAAATGTAGTTGTGCATTGACACCCATGGAGGAAAAAATCCTTAACTGATTTGTCTTGCACATGGCTAGAACAGACATTGTGTGCTGTTAGTTAGAAAACTCCACGTTGCTGAATGCAGAGTTCAAACTGCAGCAACACCATGATTCAGAAAACAGTAAGCTGCATCAGGAAACCTGTGTTTTTATATGTTAATTTTTTTATTTGTGTGAGAAACATCTAGTAAGTCATTATTTACCTTTCTTGCATCTCTCTAGTGGCACAGATATAAGATCAGTCAAAGAGCAAGACTTTCATATGAAATCTGCAAATCTTGGTGTTGATTGACAGCTCTGTAATCTCTGTCAATAATTTTGACAACCAGTACAGTATTGCAATTTTCTTGATGGTATTTGGAAGGGAGATAGGTTGGAGTTATCAGTTTGCTATGTCATTCAGTACTTTGAAATAGTCAGCCTGTGGAGTTCATGCTTATAAACAGGTGAATTATTTGTATATTTTACTGTGTCTGCAATCAGAACTGACATAATTAAGAAAAGTAGATGTCTAATAGGAAAAGCAGATTTTAATCAGATTGTTTACTGTCAGGGCATCTGGCGAATTTTCACTTGCCTGATTTTTAGTCTCACAGAGAATAGATACAAAGAAGTGTTTGCCAGGGAACAGTTTGCTTTCATAAACATATTTGAAATTCGAGTCTTTCAGTAGCTTATGCAGAGGACAGTAATGAAGGAAACAAATTTTAAAGTCACTTGTCCATTATGCAGTTGAATTTTGTATTTTGTGGGGCCAGGAAACACAGTGATTTGCCAAAGACTTTTGAAATCATTCTGGGAGACATCACATCACCAAGGACTGCCTCTAACAGAGGATCATCAGAGATTTGGCACAGTGCTGTAATTTGAAACACTCTACTGACTGGTGGAAAAGAATAGGTTTCTTAGTGTGTTCCCATCAAAATTCACAATACTTAGGTCTCATGGGCAACATGGAAAAGCACTATTTTTTAACTGAGTGCTTGGAGTTTTGTTTCTCAAATTACTCAGACAGGTAAAAGGATTTTGCAATGCTTAGCTCAGGACGCAGCAATGGCTGTAAATGGGAGGACATCTCCTCAAATTGATGAGCCACTTAAATTGCATTAATTTGTGGTTTTATCTTTTCCCTTGAGACATTTAATAAGCAAATAACAGCTGCACTCCAATTCTTTAGCCCTGCCCAGTTATCAGATCTGTCATCAGCACACTAGAGAGCACAGGTTAGGGAGCTGTTTTTGTGGCTGATAAAGCCATTGTAGGACCTTACCTTAATCAACTGCCTTTTGTCAGAGAAAGGATATAATACCTGGTAAGCCTGGGCAAGTTTTTACTGCTAATCATGTTTTTATTGTTCTAAGAGTTCCCTGGTTGCTATTCATACAGTACTCGTGTACCATCTTGTAGAAAAGATGACAAATCCTGTTTTCAAAGCATATATAGTTTTGGTGCAGGGTAGGATATTAGTGTTAACTCTATTGTTCAGAGCATACATTAACATGCCCAGTGTCAACTCTTAGCATGGCAGCCTGGCACACAAATGATGATATCCATCCCCTGCCTGAAGCTGAGGATAAATGATACAATAAAGGCAAGCTTAAGCAAATAGTCAAAGTGATTCAACAACCAGACTAGCAAAACACAACTCCATGAAGCTCTCAGTGACCTTTTGTTTTCCATGGAGCTGAGAGTGCATTATTTCCAACAGGCAATGTACAATAAGGCAAACTAACATCATGGAGTGAGGGCAATCTGAGGCATAACCCCACTGCTGCTCAGTCAGTAGGGACCACCCCTCTGTTACACTCTGCTTTCAATGTCTTCTTCTGTTTAGAGACTGGAAGGAGGACTGGGGGCTGCAGGAAGAAGGAGTTGAATTGTGTGTGCTCTGCAAGTGTAGCACCTTCTTCCAGTGATAAGAGGTTTCAGTTTCTAGCTTAATTTGAACATGTATGCATGTTTTTTCTCCTTATGAGTTTTAAGCCCTTGATGTGAGTTCATCCAAGTCTGGCAGAAGAGTGATAGTCTTGGCTGCGACTGGTTTCCATGAAGAAGGTTGTCTGAGCAGACAAGGGGAACATTATTAATGTCTTCACTAATCAAAACACTCTAGAACAAGTCAAACATCTCTGGACATCAATCAGCAGAGAACACAGTAAATGGATACCAATGCATAAGAAAGTGTATGGGCTGGCTCTCCATTGCCCCTCACATTGAGTAGCTGAAAAGGTAGTCAGCTGAGTGATACACAGTAGAGAAGAGAGCATGAAGAGGAAGTGGAAGGAAAGGGAAAAGGCAACACATGGAGACCAGCCAGTAGAAATGTCAGATTTCTAGACAAATCTTGCATAATCAGGGAAATGATGTGAGCAAGAACTGTATCTGTATTAAGAGCTTACAGATCTTAGCACAGTTAGAGATTTCAATAAGAAAAAGTAGACAAAGATTGTTTTCACTGTCTCAAGAGGTAAATGAAAGGTGAGACGTGAATGAGGTGTGATTGCCAGACATAATAGGCATTGGAACAACTGATAAAATAATTTTGTGTAAACTGTGAACCAAGACAGACTAAGACTTAAAATGAGACTGTTTTTCTTTACCTATGGCCAAAAACCAGAGGAGGAAGAAAAGCACATTTCAGAGTAGAGATCTCTGATATTTACATGTAACTTTGGAAGGATTTTTAAATACCATAGCTAAAGGACAGGATCATATGCTGTACTTGTGATTTCAGCATGCAAGAATTATTCTTGGGAAAAACAGACATGGTCTCCAGAAATGCTTTTGAAAAGTGGGGACACATGAGCTATCTGGGGAAAGGATTAAATCTGTGGCAGACACTTCAGCAGAGAGGGTAACTAGCACTACAAGAAATATGGGAACTGGTCTAGAGTCAGTCTTACTCTTGCACTGTAGGAATCACTGCTTAAAGTACATTGCAGGAGCCTGGAAGAAAGAAGCATCTTATGTGTTTTATTTTGACAACAAGTAGAAAGGAAAAAAGACAATACATGCAGCCTGTAGAGATATTTGAAAAATACATTGGCACATGTAATGTGACTTGAAGAGGACTGGAGACATTCTGTGTCTCCACTGAAGCAAATAAATTTCTCTTAGGTTTGAAGCTGGAGGGTGCTCATGCAATACTTTTCTCCCCCTTTTTCTGTTTGTTGTTTTTTTTTACTCAAAACTCTCAATGTCCAGAAGTGTTTTCTCTTTTAAGCCTTTTATTCAAAACTTAATATTTTGTGCATCTTTCTCTTCTATGATATGCTGCTGCAAAGCTTACTAACATTAATGGCCAGATCTTGGCTACAGCACATTTTGGTTTAATACACTAGGTCTTCAGTGCCAACTAAGCACAGGTATGAGCTTGTTCTCAAGTTCATAGGCATATCTAATGAGTATCATAGACATTAAAATACCTACACAACCATTTATTTATCTCTGGACATGGAAGCTAGATCTTTCTCAATGGGTTCAACAGTGTCAGGGCTCAGACCTCAGCATGGTAATGTAATTGACAATTTAATTTTTACATCTTTTTCAGCATAGCTTTCCTCTGGGTTACTGTTTCCAACTTTCTTAGACTATTCCCAAAATGCAGCTTGGATGTTGTTATCCTGCTGGTAAGAAGACATATGTGGCTTGTATGGTTAGTACAATATATTGCCAGATTATACCAGCTGGCTTCAGAAGCAGAGAATAAGGCTTGGCACTACTTGATTTCCTTCCTAGTGGAGATATAGCCAGATAGACCAATCATGGTGTCATTGCACGTTAGCATCTGACCCTGCAGATCAGCCTCAAATGAGCTCACTCACTAAACTCCTCTCCAGCTGGAGATACTCCCAAATCAGCTACTTCTCTACACTGAGTGGAAGCTTGAACAGAGCAGTAGCCACATGCACAGGCTCCTGAACTGATTAGGAATCCATAGCTGTTGGAATCACAAAATAATGGGAAACAAGGAAGCATGGGAAGCATTAAAGAGTGGGAAAAACACAAGGATCAATACCACTGCCAAACATCTGGTGCCCAGAACCAACATGAGGACTTGGATGAGGGTCTGGTTGCCATGGCACCAGGGAGGAACGTAAGGTGAGGTGGAGGTTGTGAGGTTCTTTTCTTCACATCCCATTGTTCCTCTTCACACAAGCTGCCAAAGATGTGTTTTATGAAAGATACCAAGGGGCATTTTGGGCAAATGCTGGTAAACTGACAGTTTTGGACAACTGAATGACAGTTTTGTAAAGAGCAATAATTTGACCAAATTCCCACCCACGCACTTTACCTAGTAGATAGATAACAAGGTATAAATGTTAACTTGATTTCGTACCTACTTTGAAGGACAAGAATTCGACACCAAGTAGTGGGGATAGATGATGGGTTTGTTGTCATCATCCTCCCCAGAAGGGAAGTGGGATCTTTTGGTAAGATTTGCAACCTCCTCTACAACAAGTGGGAGACTGTGTGACTGCAATTGCATTTTGAGAAATTTAGCTAATCTGCAGCTTAGTGCATGTATCACTAACAAACTAAAAGAATCTGTACATGTTGCATATGGAATAAACCATACTATTCAAGTACCCATCTGCTTTGTTTGAATGTGGCTGGACCTACAGCAGATGGGCTATTTGTGCATTTAGTGTCTGTGGCCTATAGTCACCGTAATAATTGGCCTACCTATTTAAGAGAGAAGTCCAGTTACCCCTAGCTCCTCTAATCTCTGAAGACCAGCCAGAACACAAGAGGATTAATCTCTTACCAAATTTATGCAACACTAAATGCAACAAGGGAGGTAGTGGAGTCATCATCCCTGTAGGTATTTAAGAGATGGGTGGATGTTGCACTTAGGGAAATGATCTAGTAGTCAAAAGGGCTAAGACAAAGGCTGGACTCAATGATATTAAAGGTCTCTTCCATCTGAGACTATTCTATGATTCTAAGAGCATCATACTGGCCAGTAAGCCTGGGTCAGCTCTTCACCTCTATGCGTGAAACTGCATAGATGAAAATTAATAACCATAACCTGTCATCACCACCTATTAAAAAGTACACCGAGCTTGTCTGTAAAGAGAACAAAAAGACAGAAAACTACCCTTCCACTTTTTCTCAGAACAACTACTGCCACTGGATTTGCACCAGTGCAGTGGCGATGTACGGGCTGGGAACCACCTCTGCTGCTCTGGGGCCTTGACACAGCCTAAGGCTTAGCCAAGTGTACTATTTCAGTAATGGAAACCAAATCATGTGGTGAAACAAGATGTTTCTTCTGAGTGCTGGAGATGAGAGTGAGTATTTGCGAGATTAAAAACCACACCAACTTGCCATGAAGCCTATGAAAAATAATCTTTGTTTTCTTGAAAACAGTGTTTTGATTCCTGTCTGTTAGATGCTTTTGTCAATGTTTTGACGTTACCTTTTGGTCTATTTTTAAAGATAAAATGAGATTTTTTTGAAAGGACTGTGAACAGAGTGCTAAAGTTGTTTTTTTAAAAAATTGAATTATCTTGGAATTGTTTATAAAACTCTTACAAACCATCCCAGAATTGAAATAAGGGTAAAAATGAGCTCAGTGGATTTTGGATCACTAAGCCCAGCTCACTCAAGACTGCAGCCTTCTGCAGAACTGGTTTCTCTTAACTTTTGTCTTTTAGCAACTTGCTCTGCAAACATGATTCCAACAATTTCCACTTAAGAATGTTGTGAACTTAAAAGCAAAAGTTTGTACAGTTTGCTCAGTTTATGTCTTTAAAAAAAAAAAAAACAGACTCAAAGAATTAAGATTTGTGAATAATAGCTACTCCTGCCACAAAACCTGTTAAACATATGTGGTACTACTCACTTGGGTGATATTTCTGTGGATTTTAGAAACTTCTGTTTACAAAGTGCATGTTTTTTGGTATTGGCAATGCAATTGCCCATCCATGAGAAAGCCTTTCAAATTCATTGTCACTCACTGTAATGGCAACTGGGGTGAAAGGTGTCTTTTAACAAGGAAATTTAAGTCAGCATTTACAAAGACTCTCTACTCATGTACCTTTATCTCTGATCAATATATTCTCTGAGTCAAAGGAGTATTTCAAAAATTGAGGTGGTAACTTAGAAGCAAACTTTCAGGCATGAAAACACAAAGCCTTCTGGTGAAAGGCGGCATTTAATTGATCTTTCTGTATGTAAAGTTTATGCTTCAGATAAAGATAATATTGATTAGATTCTCCAAGGATATATTTCAGAGCATTTTCCTGAGAAAATTTACATCATTCTCTTGGTATTTTGGCAGCTGTCTTACATTTTTTTTATGGAAATAGTCTTATATATGGGAAAGAGCAATATGAACACTTCCAGCAAAGGAAGCAAGACATCTCATTTCTGAGTTCATTTGCTTCCTACATCAGAAATGAAGCAGTATCCTATCACCTACTAAAAAGATGGCCTGAAGTCTCCAGCCCAGACCCACAATGTGAAATATCATAAATGTGAACATTAGTGTGGTTTTTTGCTCACTAAAGGACAGAGAACCTGATTCTTCTGCATCCTTCTTTTGAAAGATCTTGAGTTTATCCTGTAGCCTGTAATATTTTGGCTTATGTATAAGCAATGGAAGTGAGGCTAAGAGCTCTGTGGTTAGCTTGGAGGTCACCTTGCAGGTACTAAAACTTAAACATATTTGAACTTTTAGGCTACAGCATACTGCAGCATTATCATAATAAAGTCAATCTAAGTAAATTGATGTACATTTGGATAACATTTGGTAGAGTTGGATTAAAAAAAAGTGTCTTTTTTTTGTTACTATTTCTTCAGTATACAATACTGAAGTGTTGAGCAATTATATTTACCACTGTTGTAAATATCACTGCCTATAATTATGCTATTACATAATGCCCCTGTAAAACAACAGTGTTTTTAGTGGAGATGTGTTAGTAGATTGTCAGGTTAACACACATATTATTTCAGATGACAATTGAAAAACTGCAGTGAATTGTAGTGAGCTGAATGTGTTCACTAAATGTCCTAAGTTCCTGGCAGATAGCCAAACTTCAGGATTTTGAGACATGCATTTATACAGATCTGGTAGAACTCTTTTGAAATTTTATATTTGCTTTAATGTCATTATAAAACCCTTTTACAGGCTGCAGAAATCTTTCTTATTGTTTGAATTTGTTGTCAGTGTTGAAGTAATAGTTCCAGTTTTAGCAAACACTACAGTTTAGTAACTTTATCCCAGAGCATTCCTTCACTTTTCTGATAAAAAATATATTTCATATGAACTAGATAAAGGTAATACTCAGATGATAAAGTTGACTGTTTGCTAGCAGAGATCAAAGTAATTGAATAGGATTGAGATGAAACTATGGTAATATCAGCCTAAAACTGCATGACTTTATGATTTCATCCTGAAGATTTTTTAACCTAATTGTTTATTATTTTGAAGGTTTCTTCCAATAAAATGTTCATTCTTTGTAATTTTTTTCCTCATTAGCTGTCTCTGTATTTGACGTGTGCGTGTTATTATCTGATGTTGTTCAACAAGGTGGCATAAGGCCAATAAGACAAAGTAGCAAGAGAACATTGGTAAAGACATGATAACATTTTTTCCTTCATGTTACTGCAGCTAGATTCCTTGACTCAGTCTTTTTTTGCCACAGAGGAAGTGATTCAAATGTATGAGTTTCAGATTTGCTTGTGGCAAGGCCTTTTAGATGTGCATTTATTACAACTGTTCTTAAACAGATTAATGAGTAAAGGCAGCCAGGAAAAAGAATAACAACAGGAGTTATTGCTGGCATTTAAACTGAGCAAATTCACATTCACTGCTCATAGTGGAGAAATATTTCATGGTCATGAAAAAAAAGATTAATCTCAAAAGGACAGACTTTGTCACTGCAATTTAAAGCTTGCTGCCCTGCTCAGGCACTTTGTAAGAAATAGTTTAGCCATCTCTGCTCAATGCTCTTCTGCTCTTTGATACTGAAAAAACTGACTACCAGACTCTTCTCTGCAAAGTGTTAATTAGCTTGAAATTGATTTTTACATTTCTGTAATAGGTGTAACAATATAGACAAAGATGAAGATGGCATTCTAATTTGATTTAATGAAGGCAGATTTAGCAGAACTCATGTAATCATGGTGTCTGTAACTTTAATTGCATCACATAATTGTCTGGCTTTTTCTATACTGTTTCATTCTCATCCTGTAGTATTTTGTTTTGTATATTGAAAGTTCATTCAACTTGCAAATGCAGATTGAATTTGGGTCAAATCTAAGTTCCTGCTTTAATTAGTTTTTCATCTCACCAATCTAATGAAAAACCCAGTGTGTAGAAAGGCTGTCTTGAAAGATTTATTTCAGTTCGAGGCTTACTAGGATGAAGACATGTCTGACAATTTGTCATTATGTATGCTCAAAACTTACTCTTCCTGTGTGTGTTGTCGGCAATGTCTTGGCAGGTCATACTCAGCACCAGTAGTTACTCTGGACCTTTAAATGTAGAATATGTGATCACTTCGGTTAGTAAAATGTTAACAAATTTTTCCTCTCCATATTTTCTGTTAGTGAGTTAGGCTTTTCTTGACAGCAATGGCTAACAGTATAAGAGGAAGGCTACTTGAGAAATGATGTAGATCTCACCACTGAAGGAGAAAGATCAATTCAGTTTATGTTGCAATGTGGCCTTAGGGAGATATTAAAAAAGCTGAGTTGATATTATTAGTACAGCTGTAATTCTTACCATGTATGAGATGTCTCTGCTGATTTTATTGGATGTGTTCATGCTCAGTGTGGAAGTGTCATGACAATAAGGGGGCGTGTGCTGCCAGTGCTATGTACAAGCTTCCAGCACAGCTCAGTCTCTCAGAGGGTTAATGGTTTTATGTGCACTCCAGGTGCTTCCTCAAACAGTGAGACAATCTGCATTTATAACCCTATTGTTTCAGTTTGAGGCAGCTAGGGAAAACACCTGAAAACCTCCCAAATTAAGCTGTGGCAGCCTTAGCAATGAAAAAACAAAAGTAAACCCATCTGAATAGTTATGAGAGAGCTAGTGTTTTGACATATGTGAGATTTAAACACAACGATAATGTGAGAGCAGTAGATGCACAGAGTAAATATCATGATAGATATACAGGAAGCTTTCATCTCAGAATTTCATGCAACACTTAATAAATCATATTGTATGCACCAGCTCACAGAAACAGAGTTGTGTTTCTACCTGTTTATACAACAAGCTCTTTTTTTCATCATTATGGTGTACAATCTTTTTTTTGGGATAGAATTCTAAACTTAATACTTACTGTTTCAGGACCAGCACACTGATAAATATTGAAACCAGTGTGCAACGTTATACTCACAGCTAAATCACTGAATGTAAAACCCAGACACTTCCACACAAACTGGGGATATTTTTATGCTCTGTAATACTTTTTTTTTTTTCTTCCCACATTACAAACCCTCAGAAGAATGTTACATGTTCCAAACTGCTGAAGTTTCCCTTTTCATTTATTGGCTGTTTATGGTTTTTAACTCTATTCATTATTTTGTTTTGATGTAGTAGTTCTTCTGCAATAAATTTATTCAATTTTCAGGCAGTGGTGAGAGGAATCCAGTGAGAGTCATGGTCAGGATGTTTTATTTCTAAGTGTACTTTTTAATTGCAGGATATTTCTGTGCCTTTTCCTGAATATATTCAGTGTGGGCACACCCTGTTATTGAGTTGCTACCAGTTCCATCATCTTTTCAAAAGAAAGCAACGTTTGTTTGCCTGCTGGACCAGACTAAGTTAAACATGACCATAACTAAAAAGAAAGATCTTTCAAAGGGTGGTTCCACTAGAAAAAAAAAGACACTGGAGAAGACAGAATCTCTCTTGGCTATGACCATGGCTAAAAATAATACCCAGAACAACAAACAAATTACTTCTCAACTACACCGCAGAAAAACAAAAGCTGTTGCAGATTATAACACTGCAGGACACATTATTTCCTACATAATGTGATTTTTCTCAAATTATGGAAAATTGCCCAATTGCAAACAAAGTGGAATATTTGCCAATACATTTGCCAATACATAATATGTTCACACTATTGCCAGTGTGCATATTGACTGTGTCTACAGTGGAAGGCTGAACAGCTTCAGTTTCTACCTTGTTGCTCAGAATGAGGAGCTCCTTGGCACAGTTTTGGCCTATGCCAATGGCCACTCTTTCAAATAATATTTAGTCCTGATATAGGGGATAAAAAAGATCAAGAATTCTTCCCTTTGAGCATTTGAATAAGACCACTGGGAGGAAACAAGTTTTTACATGTATGAATGGAAGGCAGACTGTGTTGCTCTCAGTGTCGAGAACATGACTCTGCCATATTTACCATTCTTGACTTGATCCATGTTGTGTAAATAGGGAACAGAGCAGTATCTCCTGGGAAATGGAAGTAAAGCTGGATAACTTTACTGATGGAATATGTTGAAAAGGTCCTGTACCCTCAGTTAGTCTCTCTTCAGTAATTTTTGTGCCTAGCCTACTCTTCTTTTTCACTGGGCAGTGGTATCCAAAGGAAGTGCAGAAGTCTAGGTGCATGAGATATACACTTGCTATGCTATATCAGACTGTGGACATCTTTTGAATTCTTTTTATGAACTTCAGAGAGAAAAAAGTAACATTATAACCATCTGCAAAGCAAACTACTGACACCAGTCATCCAAAATCTGGGGCTGGGCTGATAAAGCTTGACAATTTAAAGCAGCAGTGAATAATGAGCTTTATCCTTTACAATATGTATACATATATGAAAATTCTCGAAGGTTTTCAATAAACAGCATCATTTGCTTATGTTTGGCACATGACATTGGGCGCTCTGAAGATTGATTGCATACTATCTAGATAGGAAACAAATGTCTTGAAAATTTAGCAACTTGAAGGTACAATACAGTGAATTATGGCATGGAATTGAGTATCATTGAAAAGAAAAATATACAACAGATCATCATAAATGTTTTTCCAAGAAAACAGATTGATTAGTATATATGGGAGAAAGAGTCCAGTATTTATTTTTAGTCCATGGATTGTGTAAATTATGATGTTGCTTTGGTTTGGTTTGGTTTGGTTTGGTTTCATAGCAGTGGTGCTAAGGAGGACTGGACTTATCCATCAGTTTTCCATGTGTCATACAGTTGGAGCTATCAGGTGGTAAAATTGACACTGGCGATGTTCATAGATTTATTGGTCTTCTGTATAGCAAGTCACAGATGGTTGCTAGCCTAAAATGGCAACGTTATCTGTTAAATGTGTCATTTGCTTTCCGGTGAATTCTTGGATTTGAAATGAAATGAAAAAATGCTTGGCACTGTCTGCAGAAATTGGAGTCAGTGGTTGTCCACTATTCCTAGCTAAGAGGTTATTTCCCTATTTTCAACAAGTCAGATGGCCAAAAATATGTTTAAATTAAATGTAGTAAGTGTAGATGCTGCAGGATCTTGTCAAGCTCTCAAAAGTTTAAAGATATCTTTCCAGAGTGGTAACTCAGAAGTGAAGTCATCAAAAACTTCTATTAGTAGACTTTTGATTACTGAAATCAGTACTATTTTTGGACAGATCTTCTACTCGGAAAGCAGCAAATACTTTGTGCTCAGATTCTACTACTATACCCACGTTGCTTTGTAGTGTCAGCATGTTTGCTCTATAGTTGAATGTCTTCATTATGAATCACTTCCATGTGTCCCTGAGAAATATCAGTTGCAAGGGCTTCAAGCTACTGTTTTCCCTAGAGATGTTTATGACAATTATTCTAATTGATAAAGGAAAAGTAAATGAAAACATACCATTCTAGTTTTTGAGTTGCATCTAGGATAGTCTTTATATTTGTGAAGTGAATGTAAAAAATAGCTCTATTGGCTTCTTAAAAACATATATACATTTTATCAAGATGTAAACAGCTTCCCTAGACATAAGCCAATAAAGACAAGCAGCAGAACTTAATCTGCTGCGCTTCAAATCTTCCCCTGCTCCACAAATTTCTCCACTGAATATCTGGGGGAAAAAAATGAGACATTGTCAATGTCATGTGATATTTCAAACAACAATGAATGGAAATTTGAGGGAGATGCAAAATATGCCTTTCAAAGAAAAATAAATATTTGAATTCCTGTATAGCAAGCAAACAGAAGGTAGGAGTGTTATGATTGGGATTTTCTCAGTACTGTTATCCACCAACAGCTTATTGGACAAACTGTAGCTTTGTGTTGCTGACACTTGTATGCAGAATCCACATAAACATTTGCTACTTCTACATAAAAGACATGTAAATAAACTAGAAACAAGGAGCCCAATTTGACTGTGCAAGAGCTCTCCAATTAGATACAAGATTCATGTTATGAATGTGCTTCTAAGAAGATGTTTTGTTATCTCCCTCCCCATCTCAGGCATTCTTTGTGGTTTGCCTGGCACTCTGTGAACCTGCTTGCTTAGAAATGTCAGACTGCTGGTAGCTTTTCCTAATTTGTGGCTGGAATGTGAAGACAAATGAAATACACTTCTAATTAGTTTCTCTTAAGGCAAGGTATGTAAAAAAGTCTTTTATCTGCTGTTTTGAGTGGAAAGGTCTGAAACCCAGCTCTTTGTAATGCACTTATTTTCACTTTGGTAAAGAAGATTGTCAGAAAATTTAAACAATTAATCCTAAGCTTTCTTTTAGGCCCTTCTCAATATGCCAAATTCTATGAAAATAATATTAATTATAATAAGAAGGATAATGGGTTTAATATACTGTCTTTAAAATGGTGTTTAGGAAAGAGATATTCTTTTCTTGCTTCAATTGAAACAAGGTAACTTTTATCTTTGATTATACCAAGGAAGAAGCAAATCAGACCTATAGTAACTTCATCTGATGATGATGATTTTTATGTCCTCTATACTTGCAGTCTATCTTTAGCACACTGATTTTTCTTTTTACTTTCAAGTCATATTTTCCTTAGTGAAGAGTAAGGACATCCTTCCCTCTATGTGTGACTATGCAGACCTTTAACACATGAAAGTCATAGTTTTATATGGAGAGTGAGGGAGTAGAGCCAGGAATAAAATTAGAGCAGAAAATTAGTTGCCAGCAAGGGCTTCTAGCTCTTTCAAATGACAGGTTATTTTAGATCATATTCTTTCATATACACCTACCCTTTCTTGCCTTATTTAATAATGGATCTCATCATCCATTTGCACAGGTCCAGGCTACGAGAGAGAAGAGACACTGATAGTTATACGGGAGGAAAATGGGGAATGCGAAGGAAATAGTTCAGAAAGCTTTTATGCAAATAAATGGATCTGTTCCTGGAAATGAGATTTGTTGGGTAGACAGCAGCACGCTAAGAATTAGGAACACATCACCTTATAAAAAATCCCAGCAAATATTATTTATCATGCAGAAAATAGAATCTGCAAGCTTCACAAAGGATACCTAGCACAGCAATCCATAATGCATATAGGTAATATAATAAACCTTGTGAAAGAGGTTAAACAACCTGGAAATACACTAAACAGCAAGTGACTGAATCCAGACTTTAGCAGGTTGTCAGTTCAATATATGAATTGCAGACATTTTATTTAGTGGTGTTGCTGTTCCACAGATTGCCAACATAAAGTGTTTTGTTTTCTTCCTGTAAACCTTCTCATAAACAAGATTTCTTACTGTATATTTGCCTTCCTTTCTCATGTAGCATTACTGATGTCACAAGCATAGCTGTATTTCTGACTGCACAATACTTAATGTTTTAACTCGAAAATCACCAGTTCCTTTAACAGAAAAAAAAATCTCTTTCTGTCAAGCACTCATCTCTGCTGCTTTAGTTGCTGCTGCTATGGATGAGGTGGCCAAAGAGCTAGTTTATGCTCCCACCACAATCCTCTATTCTGAAGAACATATGGCACTGAGACATTGGAGATGACTACGTGCATCAAGTGAGGGGAAGCAGGAATCAACATAGCAAACTGGCTTGAGAGCTGAGCAGAGAGGAAACTCATGAGATTCAACAAGGACAAGTGCAGAGTCCTGCATCTGAGGAGGAATAACCTCATGCACAAGTACAGGTTGGGGATTGACCTGCTGGAGAGCACTCTGCAGAGAAAGACCTGGGAGTCCTGGTTGATAATAAACTAACCATGAGCCAGCAATGTNTTTAGTCTGGAGAAGAGGAGACTAAGGGGACATCTCATTAATATTTACAAATATCTAAATGGTGGGTGTCAGGAGGTTGGGACATCCGGTTTTTTTTCTGTTATATCTGGTGACAGGACAAGGGATAGTAGAAAGAAGTCGAAACATAAAAAGCTCCATTTAAACATAAGTAAAAAATATTTCACTGTGAAGTTGAGGGAGCCCTGGCACAGGCTGCCCAGGGAGGTTGTGGAGGCTCCTTCTCTGGAAGTTGTCAAGACCCACTTTGACATGTTCCTGTGTGACCTGATCTACATGGACCTGCTTGAACAGGGGGGTTGGACAAGATGATCTATAAAGGTGCCTTCCAATCTACCATTCTATGAATCTGTGAAATCTGTTCAGTCTGGTCATAAAACTGTCTTGGCATAGGTCATACTTCACATTGTTGTATTGAAATAGTCTTAAAACTGTGATGTGTTTTTCAGGCTTGCTATAGGATGCTCACAAACAGAACAGAATCATTTAATTTGGATGTGTCATAGAATGATAGAAACCTAGCATGATTTGTGTTAAAAGTGACTTTAAAAATCATCTAGTTCCAACTCCCTTACCATAGGCAGGGACATCTTTCCACTAGACCAGGTTGCTCAAAGGACCATCCATCCTAGTCTTGAACACTCCAGGGATGGGACATCCACAGCCACTCTGGGCAACTTATTCCAGTGCCTCGATACTCTTACATCTTCCAAATACACAAACTATATCTACCCTTTTCAGTTTAATGCCACCAGTCCTTCTTCTATCACTACATGCCCCACGAAAAATTTACCTCCAGTTTTCTTGTAGGCTCCTTTATGTACTACAATATTATAAGGTCTCCTCAAAGCTTCTCTTCCACAGGATGAATAATTCCAACTTTTAAATTAACTTGTCTTCATAGGAGAAATACTACAGCCCTCTGATGATCTTCGTGACCTCCTGTAGACTCATTTCAATAGGTCCATGGCCTTCTTATATTGGCCAGAAGCCAAATGCAGTATTTCAGACAGCATGAATTTATTTTGGCTGCATTCTGTATATCAAAGGCATAGATTTCAGAAAAAAAAAAAAAAACACTGCAGAAACATGGTTTGAAATTACCATTGTGGTCCTTCCAGTGAAGTAACTATCTTTAAGAGGTATTACTATACTGTACAGTAACAATATTTGCTGTTATTTTTTCACTTTCCTCAACAGCTTAAAATTATTACTTTTCAATTGTGATATTAGAACGATCCCTTTAGGATTATAGGAGGACTGTATGCATGCATGTGTGACAAATAGCTCTACTAAGGATGTTTAAATGACCATTTCAATGACAAGCTTCTACATTGCTATCAATAAAATGACCTCACTTTCTGCAGACCAAACTCCCCAGGAACATGGTCTGAGTTGTAATGTGAGTTGACAAAGATTGTTCAACTGACGAAATCTGTGAAACTTGGAATAGCAAACCATCCATTCCCAGCAACTGTAAGGTATAAAATAGAGAATAGCAGAGACAAAATAATCACAAGGACAAAAAGGCAAAGGACAAATTTCATCTGCACAAGAAATGAGAAAAAGACTGTCAGTCTGAACTCAGAGACAAGCACAAGCCAGAGTCAGAGGAAAGTGGTAAAACAGGTATGAATAATTCAGAGAAAGATCATTTCCCCAGGAGATTTTTGTACTGAAATAATACAATAATTTGTTCTTCTATTAAAAAGAAATTGGAAAAACAAGATATTTTTGCTCTTTTTCTCTGTTTCTGAAAAACTGACATTTTGTAAGGGTTAGACTTGGAGCTTTCTATGTCCATAAGTGAGGCTAATTTACTCCCACCCTATTGAGAATGTAATATGTAATTCTATCCAAGCAAAGAAGCATTTATCTAAGTCCCTTCTTATCTATCTGCATAAAAATTGCAATATGGACCTCTTGATCTACTGGAAATTATTTATTTCTCCTAGGACATAATGATATCCAATATAAGTGTTCTCCCAACATCTTCACCCCCATTAGAAGAATACTTTCCCACTACTTACAGATATTTATTTTATACACATGGGTTCTACTTATTAGAAATGCAAAACATAAAGATGTACCATGATTTCACTGTGTTGCTAAAAGCTGAGGAGGAGATATGCCTTTGGTCTAACATTTGGGATGGCTGGGATTTCCTTTGGGGCAATTATTCATTTTTGCTACTATTTTAATACATAACTTGTATGTATTTTTTTTAGCATTGCACTTTGAAGTAGCTTGTTAAAATGTATGTTATGATTGGAAATCCTTAGGATCTAATCTGAAAAGAAGTATGTTCCATACAGTCTGATGCAACATTCACTCAAACCAATAGATATCTTTCTGAGGACTTGGGCTGTGGTCTAAAGTCTCACAGCTGAGATGAGTTTAAAAAGACATATATTGTTTCCATATGTCATCTTCTCTTGGATAAAAAACCTTGAAAGCATCCAAAATGTGAGAAAATATTTTTGTCATTGAGCAGAATAAATAATTTTGTAACTAAAGAGGCTGTCTATGTAAAGAGAAAGCAAGAACCAAGTTCCAAAGCAATATAAATTGAATTATGTGTGAGATAAAGTCCAGAATGAGTTTAAAATATAAAATGTAATTTCAACCATAACAGTTTTGCTAAACATATCCTGCTGAACTTGGAAACCTGCAAAGAAAAATAAGTCAAACAGACCCTTCTTCAAAACCTAGAAATGAGGATGTGCTACATCCCAGTTCTCAACCAAGATAATTTTTCCTTTTTAAAACGTGCCTGTGAAATTAAAATTAACATATGAAATCCATTATTTTCTTTAAACAAATTAAGCATTACAAACATTTGATATTCACTCTCTTTTAGACATAGAAAAAGTGGGTAACCAAGAGTTATTACACAGCAGATTGTATGTTCCTGTAAGCTTAATGAGCTTGGTATTTATTTTCACCAAGTTTTCTACTCTCTCTGATTTGTGTACAGACTAATGAGAGAAATCTGAGTTATACTAATTGGAGTTCTATTCTTTTGTTTCTGGAACTTATCGATTTTTTCTACAAGTTTATTGTGTTTGATTTGTATTCTTCTCCATCACAGGGCAAAACTACTTCTAAAATTTCTTTCTGAAGTGAAGCCAAATAATTTTCTAGATTGAATTTGGAGATATTTTCAGCTACTGGGATATTTTTATAATCCTAAAATGATGCTAACACTCAGACTATTAAACATCCACCCAGGGCCCACACAATTTTGCTCCACTGTTTAGTTGTATGTATAAAAAGTACATAATCAGTAGTAGTATCAAAGTCTTCTGTAGCTTGTTACAGAGATTGGTTGAGATTGTCATACAACTCATGTAGATTTCTTTAGTAATTGAACTTTTCAGCTCTTTGTTTCTTTAGTTACTACAGTCTAAAAATAAGAGGTTTTTAGCTTTAGTGAGGTTTTTAGCTTTAGTAATGTTTTTACCATTTCTAAAGAAAAAGATAAATTCATATTATTGAGCACTTGTATACACAGACTTTAAAACATATATTCAGAAATATTGGGTAGAATATTTAGAATTCACATATATCCAATAAGGAAAGACTGACCTCGACTTGAGAAAAAACTCCTTCTTAACTCATAGATCCATGAAATGTAAAGAACCTACTTGCAAGTAAGGAAACACTTTGAAAGGACTCAGTAGAAATAAACTTGTAAGACTCTCAATGTGTGTCAATGTCCCAGGTTATACTTATTCCCTTGAGAGTTTTTAAAAATTTTGAGGACCAAATTGGTTTGAAGGGGAAAAAAATAAGATTCTTCAGAAACTTAAAACTACCCAGAACACCTCAGTTATTTCCTTGATCTCTATCATGCTTCCAATTGTTAGATTAGCGGTGGAGAATTTATCTAGATGTTATGGTTTTGCCCAGCCATCAATGAAGTACCATGACAGTCTCTTGCTCACTGCCACTCATCCACTCCCACTTTCCTTAAGAAGGTGGAGGTCCCAGTGAGATGGGAGGGAAAAAGATAAGCAAGGTCGTTGTTGATTAAGACAAGGGTAAGGAGGGCTCACTGCCAATTATAGTTCCAGGCAAAACAAACTCCAGTACTTGACTTTGAGAGGAAAGCAGAAAAGTTTATTCTACTGCCTACAAGAAGTAGAACATAGCAAAAAGGCAAAACCAGAGCTGACGATGAGAAAATACAACCAGAACTTTAAGATCTCCCTCCCCCATCCCTCCTTTCTTCCTGGGCCCAGCTCACTGCTCCCGATATCTCTACCTCCTTCGCACTCAACGGCTCAGGGCAGCAGGGTATGGGGGATGTGGTCAGTCTCTCATAGATGGGATCTGCCGCTTCTCTCTGCTTAGATGAGGATGATTCCAGGCATTCTTCCCCTGCTCCAATACGGGATCCCCCATGTCCTTAATGAACAGTCCTTAATGAACTTCTCTGGTGTGGATTCTTCCCAGCAGCTGTGGTTTCTGCCAATACAAGATCCCTCATATGGGACACAACCTCCTCTGGGCACAGTCACTGCTCCTGGCACAGGGTCTTTTATGAACCGTGAACAACTCAGCTTCACCAGTCCTGTCCACGGGATGCAGGGGAGTCTGCTCCAGCACACCTCCTCCTTTCTTCCCTCACTGATCTTGGGGTCTGCATGGCTACTTCTCTCTCTACTCCAACTCCTTCCACTACCACTAGCCAGAAAAGAAGAAAGAAAGAAAGAATAGTAAGAGCTCTTCTCTTCCAGCTTCTTCTTCTTAAAAAATGATCGTGGAAGAGTCTAATTGGGTCAGACCCAGAAGTGGGTCTGGCTCAGAGCTGGGGAGAATTTTGATCAGCTTCTTACAGGAGCCATCTTTACTGCTCCTTCCCTCTTACCAGAAACTGCTCCACACAAAACCATGACAGCAGAAAATACGATATAGTGCAGGACTTGTTGTACATGAAACTCAAAGATGTATACTGAACTGAGACAATTGGCTACATCAAGGTCTTCTCCTACTGTTAACGTCTTTCTAAAATATGTATCCCATGAGAATTTCTGGTTGTGTGAAGGCATTCTATTTCTTGTGGTTTCTTCCTTGTGCTGACAATAATCCATCAAGACAGTCATTCTGTTATAGTAGGCTATCATTTATTCCAGACTTCCTCAAGATTTGTTCCAGATTGTTATGTCCTGACAGCAAGGAGGAAATGAAGGGAAAAGGAAGAAAAATCATGGTAATGAAACCATGAGGAATAACTTTTGAGACAGTGGTGAACTGAAACTTCTGCTAAATGGGAGTGCTAATGGAACATGACCTCACCTTAAGTCCACAGGCATGAATTGAGGCAGAAAGTCTTGCTGACAGACAAATAAATATGATTTATTGCATTCCTGAATGTTTGTTCTTTATTTCTCCTTTCAAAGATGATACCTTCATCTCTTGTTTTTCTGTATTACTGTTAGCACCTCACTCTGAAGATCTCTTCCAGGTCTTCAGCCATCCCCTACCTTATTCATCCATCTTCTGGTTTTTATTTATGAAGCTCATCTGTTTTTTTCTGCACTATGCAAAAGGATCACTATTGGGGAATCAAAAGCATCGAAGGAAAAGCCAACTTGATCTCAATTCTTATACCAGGATGAGTTTTCAGCCATCTTGAGTAAAAAGAAACAATCATTTGGACTAAAACATATTCAGATGTTGCAATTATTTCAAACTGTTTAGGAGAGATAGTATGGAGAATTGAGTTGCTTACCATGTCTCTATCTATTTTTTTTCCAAATTTAAGTGCTTGGGTTTTTTTTTGTGGGCATGTACGTCTCAAAAAAAGAGTGAAGTTCCCTCACAGTAAAAAGGCTTTTTTTTTTTTCCCTAATTTGCTGTGTATTAACATTTTGAATATTGATTATCATAGAATCAGAGAATCATAGAATGGTAGAGTTGGAAGGGACCTTTAGAGATCATCTAGTCCAACTTCCCCTGCAGAAGCAGGTTCACCTAGATCAGGTGGCGTAGAAACATGTCCAGGAGGGTATAGAGGACCTCCAAGGAAGGAGACACCATAACACCTCTGGGCAGCCTGTGCCAGTGCTCTGTCACCCTCACAGTAAAATAATTTTTTCTTATATTGAAATGGAACTTTATCATTGTTAGTTTAAACTTTCAGCAAAGCCTTATTGTTCAAAGACTCAAGCTAACAATATGAATATTTGCATATGAATTTCAATCACTATCTACAATGCAGATATTGTGCTAAAACGTGTCAGAAACTGTCCCAGTAAGATGTGGTATCTGCTACATGGATTGCAAGAGATAAAATTTACCTACATTAGAACTAAAAGCATTATTTCCTTATGTTAAATTCAGTGTCTTTTAGATACAATCTTTACATGTTGTTGTACAGAATGCTAATTGCAGAATGGATAAAATTCTGTGTACTGAAAGACTCTGCAGGGATCGTGGAATTTACTTTAGTAAAAGTTATCTTCAGTTTTTAAGAATTTTGAACATTCACATAATTTCTCTACTGACCTTTCTAATAGGCTGATGAGGTTTATGGGTGTAGAATAAGTCAAACAATAGTCTTGCCATCAAAAAGATTTTCTTAACATTTAAGTTAAATTTTCTTGATTATATCTAATAATAAATTAAGGGAAAGTGAATTGCAGTGAGACTTTTGAAATCTGAAGTTTTTTATACAAGGAATTAATGGATTTTTATTCATTGACTTAAATTAGGTCTCTAATTTCCAATAACTTCCCTGAGAATCTCTGAAAAAGAAGACTCAGTCTTCGGATTATTTAGTTTTGGAATACAGACTCATGCACAAAATCATGAAGAAAATTGTGACTGTCAACCTAATTAACTCAATTCCCTTCTTTCAACAAACGTGGTGGCTGCCCTGCATGATCAGGCAGGAGCACTCCATATTATATCTTCCATTTCTGTCCCCCTGACAAATACCTCAGCTGTGTTCCTGGGTTGTCAATATTGAGATAAAACTCCTGGAGCAAGCTCAGCGGCAGTACTGCTCTTTAATAATTCCCTTGGATTAGGCAACTATAATCTTTTCTGGGGTCTACTTTACAATTCAGATACAGCTGTTAGGAGTCTTTTAAATATGTAAAAATAGCCCAAAGACACTTTGAATCACAGATGTCATTACAAGAATTTATCACTAGTTTGTGTAGATATATAAATTTTTTTTTTTTCCTGTATCAGCAGTTGCCACTAGTGGTGCCAAAACAGCATCAAAACAAGATCATAACTTTGCCAGATTAACTGTGAAAGGATTGCTTATCCATCGGACCATCATCTAGAGAGTCCAATTTATAGGACAAATCATAAACAAATAGTTCTGCATTCGAAACAGTAGGATTTTTTGAAGAAAACTCGAAGGATTTTTGGCCAACAAGGCTTTAACTATCACACAGTTCTGCAAACACAGTAGACTGTACCTTCAGAAACTGAAGACATCTTTGTTTTGCCTCACTAAGTATGCTACTGTGTCATACAGAAGTTCTCCTTATTTCCCCCTCTCAAAAAAGAAGAAAACCCACAAAACTAAATACAGGAAATAGCACTAATTATTCTTCACAAAATACTCCACACCATCGCTCTACCAGCACCCTGTCTTTACTCATTATTGGAACAAACTCCTTCTGCTTGTCTATGCCACTCCAGTCTATTTTTGATCAACAAAGCAGAGAAATTATATTAGTGGGATTCACAGAACTGGAGCTTTGATTCCAAGCACAGAGAAGCCCTGAGTGAAAAAGCAATGCTGTTAATTCTCTTGGACACTCAGGAAGACGACTCATTTAGGTTGCATGTTATTTGACCAGCTAGCTCTCAATGACTGGTGCTCTGCTCCTTCAAACAAGGCTAGCTGGTGGTGATGATTTGTTTTTGAGGGTATAAGAGCTGCAACCAATACGGAAGCATTGCCCAGTAAGCAAATGTGGAATGAAGAGAATTATGTCAGAATGGCAGAGTCTGGGCGAGTTGACCACTGGATGGCTTCAGGAAAAAAGGTCACAGCAGGAAGAGCATGACTTCATTATATCAGTAAGTAAAAAATGAACACAAGTGGAATGATTGCAGAACAGGAAAAATATGGGGGTAATTTAAAAATTGGAATTGATCTTCTGAGGGTAAAAAAGGCCTTTGTCACTGTGTGCTGACAGCACTGAGTAGCCTTTATTTCATTAGAAGGGTCTTGGGACTGTTAAGACTCTGCAGGACAGTAAAATACACTCAGCCATCTCAAATCTGGAAAAAGAGATTGTGGAGTCTAGATCACAGAATGTTTGATGACATTCCAGACTAAGGTGATGATTTTTTTAGGAGAACACCAGAGTCTGGAATATTTCCATCTAAAAAGAAGATGGATTAAACATAACATAACATCAATGAAACTGGAGTAATAATGCATGTTTCGAATTGTTTTTACTAAAGAGGATGTTCTACAACCTGGGATAAATTGCTTTAGTGTAAAATGTTGGCAGCTGAACCCCCTTCATGAATGCTAATTTCAAATTAATTTTACTGCTCCAGTAAAGTTACAGGTGACAATATAGTGACACCAGATTGATGGCTGATCTGTCTTTTCATATTTTCAAAAGCCAGCTGTGCTGGAACAAGACATAGGAAAACCTGAAAACAAACTTTAAAGACATGGAGGTACAAAAGGGAATATTTCTATTCTCATGGTATTAAAATACGTCCTATTCACAGTTATTCCAATTTATAAAACACTGTGATGAACTCTGGCAGCTAAAATGACATGAAAGAAGTGCATTTGCTCACATCTACACCCACATACACACAGGAGGAAATTGCTTGCAAAGATAACTACAGTAAATGAAGATAAATGTTGAGGGGGGGAATGACAAATTAATTCTGCAAAGCGTAATTCTGAGTGGGATAAATAGCAATATGCAACATTTAATAGTGTAATATACCAGACGAAAAAGTTTCCAAAACCTTTTGGAAAGACTGATTACAGCAATGCAATCTCTTATGTGAAAAGGCAAAATGGAAATAACCATACCCTTCAAATAATTTAAGGGCTCTCACAGAGGATTTGCTTGAGACATTTGGCTACTGATGGTACTATACAATGGAATGTAAGATGATGTTGCTGTTTTATCAAGACTACTCTGTGTGTGTAGAGCTAGAAAGACTAGCACATGACTTGTACTGAGATGGAAACCCTTCTGGTCAATATGTTTATTTCTGCCTTACAGGGTATTGCTTCACTTCTTCATCCAGCGGTTTGATTAAACAACCGAGATAGAAGATAGCTTTTTGGCAGAATATATTTGAGAGATAATGGCTGTGTTGGTACTGTGGGTGATCTCTGGATGAGATATAGATATATCTATATTGATATATATATATATTGATATATATATATTGAAACCTATCTAGATGAGATATGAGATATATAGAGAGCAGGAGATGGGAGATGCAAGGATTGGTCATGAGAGCAGGCTGAAAGATTCCAGCAAGGAGCAAATGCCCTTCTTCAGAAACAAGAGTGCATACAGTGTTTGCAGTCTGGGAAACCAGAGAAAGTGTTGAGCTAGACCGCAAGTGTAGAAGATCCTCAATATGAGGAGACAGCAAAAAGGATTAAGGAGGATTTGATTTTAAACTCTATGTTGCCATCTGTCTTAGCTAGTAAGCAAGAGGTATTTTCTATTCAAAGTCCTATTTGTTTATGTTGTGTTGTTTATTTTTTTTTTTCTTGTTCAGTATTTTACATTTCAACAAAATCTAGGTTTGGAGATTGAGCAATTTTCAACGAGCTCCTTAAGCAAATATGTGATATATTCACCCAAGGATGCTGACTTTCAGACAATCCTTACATGTTGATTAAATATGTCACCATAGTTTGGCCCTTCTCCCTGATGGCACTTAATGCTTTCATTTCTGTTCATCTCTTAGTACTCAGCATTGTTGTTCAGAAAGACCCCCAGTTTGAATTGCAAAACCTGTTTTCTACTAGTAAGTCACAGCTTCAGATGTCAATTTTGCTTTGCCAGAAACTGTGCTGCAATGGGTCTTTCAGGCATTCATCATCTACCTTTCTCCCATACAGCACTCCCTTCTTCAGGTTACTGTATAACTACCATAACTTCAGTAATCCATATCTTCCATTCCAGATTTATAACCAGTTCAGCATAGCTTTTGTCACTTTCTTAGCATCAGATCCTGGATGGCAGTCTCAACTCATTTGCTTATCACTGCAGATTTTTATACTGTCCCCTCTGGTATATGGACAAATAGGTTTTGCCTGGAAGCCCCAAAGTAATCCGTGGCTTTCAGGAAAATTTGTATAACATTATTGTTTGGGAAAAAAAAATAATTTACTTGTTTGGAATTTGATATCTCTTTTCTTTCCAAACCTCTCTGATAAATATGATCTGGCATTGCTGATATAGTTTATCCGTTTTGATCCTGAAAGAGATCTTGATGTGTGACTTTACTATTGAGACAGCAGCCATATATAGCCAATACTATTTCTTGAACCTAATAGTTAATGCTAATTATTGACTCTCTATTTATTCTACATGCTGCAGACTAGGTCTAAATTTCCTTTTCATATTTCGTTTTTTATAGTAAGCAAATATGTTATATCTAGCTTTCTAAATCATCTCATAATCTTTCTGTTTGTCTTTCTGTGTGTGTCTTCCTGTCTTCGAATGTACACACCACTGCATACAGTTGTCTCCCTGTTTCTAGCAGAATCCTGAAATTAAATAGTTGTCAAAGATCAGAAATGCATTGATGTTAGTACTGACGTCACTTGTGTCACACAGTTGTATATACAGCACAGTTGTACACAAACAAATACTCTCTAGGCAACCCTGCTTTTTGTCCTCTGGGAAGACAAAAAGGGTTAAAAGTGGTTATCTCTGCGTTAGTCCTACCAAGCATTTTATCGTTGAATAGTATCATGACTTTGGACAGATTTCTTTGGCCATCAGTCTTGTTATTGTTCTCTATGCTTTACTTTCAACTAACAAGATGCAAAAGTCCCATCAGCTGCATCTCATTGCCACTGCAATTGCAACTGCCTGGATTTTTGTATTTTTGCTTAAGTTTAGCAAGTAGTGTCATTGTTTCTGTTTTCCAAGTACTCAGAAAAATGTCTGTCCACTTGGATCTGCCAGTTTGTGTTTCTATTTTAAAACATACAGGAAATTTCCCCTTCCTTATTACTTTAATCAACTTCTGCCTACCCTGAAACCTCCTCTGCTTGTCTCTTGTGTTCTTCATAGCTTACTTTCCAACATTTTATGTTGGGATTAGAAGATCAAGGAAATGTTGCTAACCTCTGTGAAGAATCTTAGATATCTTCGTCCATTGATATGTGATATACCTGACAGTGTGACCTGGAACTTTTTTCAAGGAGTTAAAAAAGATGAATGTGTATTGAAGATCATTGAAAAAATGACTATCAGCTCTCTTGTACCTTAATTAAACCTCTAGAGACAAGTGATCAAGTTCTTTGCAATGCAGTGAGAGAAGCCATAATATGCTTCAAAATAATATTCTGTGGTATGCTAATGGATAGCATCAATCTGTTGTCTAAAAATTCCATATCTAAATCTTGGATGGTGTCTTTCACAGTCAGAGGGAAAAATGGAAGCCTCCTATTTTGTCTCATGCCAAAGTGACACCCTAGAGAGGTGTCTACATGGACAGGAATCACTCTCTGCATGGCCCTAATTCTCTTCATGTTTCTGGAAGAAACTTAGCCTTGAGAATTTAGAGAATTAGAGCTTGAGGTCTGTTGCATCCACAGCATGTTCATGTGGCTCTTTTGCAACAGAGGACCTTTAAAGTAGATACTAGTGTTAGTCTGCATTTGGCAAGTACTTCTGCTTTCATATTCTAATGTTTTATTTTAATCATTATCACTTTAGATATTTTTTCCCCAGTTCAGAAGTGTATGTGTTTCAGAAGGGTGCATGTTTCACACATACACAAGTAAGTCCTTCTGCTTCTTAAGGCTTTGGTCTGCACAGGAAAAGAGATGCCTTATGTAATGCTTCTAATGAAGAGTTTCCTGACAAAGGAGCTGTGCTGCAAATCTGACTGTTCCCTTCACAAGCATTCTGGAGCATAAACATGCACACCCCATCTGTATGAATGGGAGAGGGAAAAAATACATTCAACATCTGTTGCAGGCAGTTATAAATATTACAATAATCTCATTTTCCTAGGAATTATGCCTAAAGCAGAGCCTATGGCTCAGAAATTAAAAAGGGAAAAACTAGCCTAGTACAACTCCTCTAGGTCTCTTATTTCCTGTGATCTTCCTTGAAGTTTTTAACCACATGTTCCTTGGGATAATCAAGGTCAAGGCTCTTTGTCAATACTTGTGATTTTTCATTGTTGTATTTCGATATATGGATGATACTTCACAACATTTCTGAAAGAAATCTGAGTGAATAATTGGCATGCATGGCAAAAGCAACAAATTGTGTGATGAGAAGAGAATTGGTACTTTGAATTTCCAATGAAATAAGAAAAAAACCTTTATTTTATAGTATTTGTTTGAATTAAATACATCATTTTTTTCAAGAATTATTATTATTATTCAGGTTATATCTCTGTTTACAATACCTGGGGGATAAAAGTCCTGGCAATGATTGTCTAAGCCCAATTACACTTCATATAGAGCAAATTTTATGTATAGTGGAGTACAGCAGCATGTTTTTGAAGCGTTCAACAGCTACTTCTGATTACTTCCCTAACAGTAAAAAAGGTACAAAGTACTTTCTAAATTTTGTAACAGCACAAGGGATGAAATATTGTTAAATAAATCAGAATGGATAAACTCAATTGCTTCTTTCATGGATCTTCAAGATTGAAAATGGGATAACAGTAACCAAAAAATTCTTTTTGAAAGTTCAATCTTTTTCTTTTTTAGGACAATTAATTAGATTTGACATTTAAATGAACCAAATTATATTTATTTATAGTCAAAAATATGTCAATATTAATGCGCATATATCCTTGCTTTATAGACACAAAATAAATTTTAAACCTCAAAATCTTATTGTAGTCTAATGCAGAACGATAGTTTCAGAAATAACTATGTTTAGGCAAGAAAAATGGTCTTCCCAAGACAATAGAGAAAATTCCTTTTTAGGATTTCTATTCCAGAAAGAAAATGTTAATAAAATGGTATGCAGTAAACTATTACCCATTTGAAACATATCATATGTTTATGTTAATAATAGAACAGGAACACTCTAATGTTAAACTGATGTTTTCAGCATTAATTACGTGGTTTCTATCACACCACATACTAATGAGAAAGAAAAAAAAATGAAAGGAAATGAAAGGATGAAGGAGAAAAGTGTTGACAAATACTATTTTAAAACAGTTTTTCTTTGACATAAATTATGAGCTATTGAATATGACAGCAGATGATTGGTATGTAATTACCTAGGGAAAAAGGTTTTTAAGAATTCATAGCAGTTCCTTAGCATGTCTTATTGGATTTATGCCAGCATGAAGGATTTGGTAATGAACTGCTAATTAGACCTTGCTCACTACCTGCCCAAGGTGTAAAATGTGTCTCTGTCTAAATATCAGCTGCAATTAAGTGTTACTACCAAAAACATCTCAGAAAATGAGAAAGTAGTGGTATAGATTTAACTGTCTGTTATTGGTATTCATGGTCTTCTCATCTTAAATCACTTGCAGCCACTTCACACTAAACACTTCCTTGCAAATGTGGCTGGAAATAGTGTTTAATGGGAGAAACGGGATGAAATGAAGATAGAGAATTTAGACTGATAAAACATTCTGATCATGAGATTTGTTTAGACAGTAGAAGAAACCTCTAAGGGCAGAGTGGAAAGCTCCAGTGTCTGGGATATGTCCAGTTAAGATTTTTGCATTAAGTTTTTCTTCATTAATAATAAAAATACAACTTTACAAGTAATTTTTAATGAACAAAAAGCTTAATACACTCTCAAATAAAGTTCTGTCTTCTTTCTCATTTCTTTAACTCAGAAAATTCTGTAATTAATCGTTATCCTATCCTATCATCTTTTTTATGATATTCCGAGATAAGATTTTTCAAATCCAAGCCATTTAATAAGCACTTGATTTTCAGAGTATTTGCATGATCTGCCATAGTAAACATACAATTAATATTTTTTTCCAAATATTTAATCGCTGCAAGGTATAACAGCAGTGCTTCACAAGAAGAAGGCAGCACTTTTCTACTTCTGTATTAATTCCTGCCAGTGCTGACTCTGTGCTCATAGAGCTTAGCAATGGCCCTGATTTAGAACTTTCTCCCAATTTCAAAAACCAGCAAGCATTCTACTGAAAGCATTCAAAGCACCCTTAGTTGTTCATGAACATTTTATCAGACCATAGGAGCAGTTTTTTTCCAGCTGGCAGATCTCCTTTGTGAGGCTTAAATAGGTCATGCGCTCACATAGCAATGTACAGCTGGATCTGAACTCCACGGCCCTGTTCTCTCTCTTCTTCCTGTAAAGATTCATGTTTTGAGAAATATCTCCTCTGTGAAAAATCCACTTAGAGTCAACTACAATCTGAATTTATAATGCATAAATTAATCAACACTTTCTCTTCAACATATTGCATTGGCCGATTTAAAAAAAACAAAAGGAGTTGATGGTTTTACAGAATCACAGAATGATGGAGGTTGGAAGGGACTTCTAGAAATCATCTAGTCCAACCCCACTGCTCAAGCAGGTTCATCTCAATCAAGTCTCACAGAAACTTGTCCAGGCAGGTTTTGAAACCTCCAGAGAAGAAGACTCCACACCCTTCCTGGGCAGCCTGGGCCATGGCTCCCTCATCCTCACAGGAAAGAAGTTTCTCATATTCCAGTGGAACTCCCTGTATTCCAGCTTGTGTCCGTTACCTGTTGTGCTGTCATTGGAAACTGCAGAAAAAAGACTGTCCCCATTCTCTGAACATCTATCTTTTAGGTAATGCATTCATGAAGTCCTCCCTCCTGCACTTAGGAAAATGGTCTAGTGGTTGATAGGGCTGGGACAAAGGCTGGACTCAACGACCTTAAAGGTCTCTTCCAGCTGAAATGATTCTATGATTCTACCCTCAGGACTGTGGATACATCTCATCAGGTCTCATGGATTGTTGGGCTCTCAGGTTCCTGAAATCTGAGTCTCAAACCTGATGTCTTACAGTAGGTGGTTCTTCATTTACTGGGTCCTTGCCTTTGCAACTTGGGCAGTGTGGTTGGAGCATTTGCTGGTGAAGACTAAGTGAACTTTGCCATCTAGTCCTGTTAAACTGTACTTTTACAAATTATTGTTTAAAAAAATTTTGCTAATATCTTTGATGATGTTTCTTTGAATTATCATAACTCTTGGCAGGATCGTAAATCAGCGTCTCCAACAGATGCTTTTGATGAAAACTGAGAATCAGTGAAAACTAGACTTTACATTTGTTAAAAAGACAACTTGTCCATCAGCCAGAAAAACTAGGAAAGGCAAACTAAGGGCAAAAAGAAGCATATGTGAAGTATTTTTTCAATATTTCTCAGCATTCTGTATATGCACCTCGCCTATAGAAAGGCATAGTGGATTAGTGATTCTTTCTTTGTAACTCATGAAGCTTTCACATCTTTGTTAAAAGTACCCATGGTTCAGATAGCCACAACTAAGTGAAAATAAAACCTTATTTTTGAAAAAACAACTGAAAAATCTAAACCAAAACAGGTCACTTTCATGTCTGATAGGTTATTAGTCACTGAATATTTCTTATTAAACAAGATTATTCATTATAATAACCTTGTTTTTTTAAGAACACTCTTCTACAAGAATGCAGAACCTTATCCTACCAAAACTAATTGAACTCTGTTTTCTTCATACCTCTGGTAGGGGAACAGAAGGGCTATCTTTTAGACAATTGTAAACCAACATTTAAAATGAGGAGAGACCTTTAATTCATGTTGATAGTTTGCATGAATACCACTGATCTTTCTTTTTACACAAGCTTTAACTGATTTACTCTCTACTAAGACAGGGCATCGGAGAATTAATTTGTACTTGCTTAACATTTACATACTTAGTGAAAACTATAGACCCAGGAAATTGGAAAATATGTTTAAAGGCTTAAAATAATCTCTTCCCCTAGCAACTGCTTAGGAAAATGAGACCTCTGACTTTGATTCAGAAATTGTTTATGCTCCTAATGGTAATTATATCAGCATCTTATGAAGGTTCCTCATTATGTAAAGGGTAACTTAAAGTGTATGGAGTATCAGAACAAGCACGGAAAAGCCATAAGAGGTTCAAATCAGAAACAACATTAACAATGTTTAGGGTACATTACATCTAGATTGTATTTTAATATCATGGTGATATGTTACCTGCAAACAGCCCAGATAGCATGCACCTAGCTAGACTGAATTCAGCCTTTAGGAACAATCAGCTACCCCACACAGACCTCCTGCCTACGGTTTTGACAAGGCAGACTCACACTTGTACAAGTCTGATCCCATTCTCACTCATGCATAGTGCAAAATTCTGTGTAATTTCCTGTTTGTAAGCATTACCAGTTAGTAAAACCATTATATATAATCTGATTTGTCATAAATATACAGTCATTATGACTAATAAGGTAACATACAATCAAAAAATAATGGAGATTGAAAGGCACCTCTGGAGGTTATCTGGCCCAATCCTGTATTCAAAGCAGAGATAACTTCCATATCACAGTAAATTGCTCAGAACCATGTGCAATTGAACTCTGCAGGAGTTGAATGACTGCAGGAATGTAAATCTCTTCAGGCAACCTGTTACAGAGTTTGACCACCTTCATGGTGATCGCTCTTTTTCCCTATACAGAGTCAAAATTTTTCTTGCTTCTACTTGGGTCTACTGGCCATTCCAAGAGCAGCCTGGTTCTGTCTTCTCTATATCTTCCATTCAGGTTGTGGAAGACTGTAATGAAATCTCCCCAGAACCCTTTTTTCTTAAAAAAAACAACCTTTCTTAGTGTCTCCTGATGCATTATGTGCTTCAATGTCCAGAATTCTGGATGACACTGTACTGAACTACTTCCAGAATGCTGATGTCTCTTTCACACTGTGGAGCCCAGACCTGGATCCAGCATTCACCAGCATCTCATCAGTGTTGATCAGAGGGGAAGGATCCCCTCCCTCAGCTGGTGGGCATTGGTCTTTCCCCTGTAGCTTCATATGCAGTTGATTTTCAGAACTGAAGGGGCATAGTGTTGGTTCATGGCTAACTAGTGGTCCACCAGCACTCCCAGGTCCTTTTCTACGAAGGTGCATTCTAGCTGATTGGCCCCAAGCCTATACAGATGCCTATGGCTGTTTCTCCTCAGGGGCAGGATTTTACATTTCCCTTTGTTGATCTGCTTGAGGCTTCAGTCAATTTATTTCTCCAGCTTGATGTGATTCCTCTGAGTTGGAGCCCTATCCTCCAGTTTACTGACAGCTCTATCATCTGGATTTTGTTTGTGAATTAACCTTCTGAGGATGCATATACCGGTCCCAGATAATTTCCTGAGGAACATCATCACTACACATTTGGACTTTGTACCACCAACATCTACCCTTCAAACTCAGTGGTTCATCTTGTCTGTTTTCAACGGTCATCACTGCAACTTTTTCTATCACTTAATGTTAATTTTTTCATAAAAAGAAATTGAAACAAAACAACAATCAAAATTAAGAAGAAACACAAGCATGCTGCTCATTTATTAGGTCTAAAAATGCCAACATCCCGTGCTCAACTTTGTTACACGTGCTTTTCTGGTTTCCAGAAAATATTAGAAGTAATGCTTTCACATTCTAAAATCTAGGGGAATATAAAGACAGGATAAATGCTTTTTATTTTTAAGTTAGTTTTTCAAAATGGATCTCCCAATGGGTTATCTGAGTTCATGACACCTGGATACAAATTGGATGAATTTTCTGAGCACTTCTATTTCTGTTTTTTTCAAAAAAGAAATTGGCAAAGCAAAAAATGCTCAGAGCTGTTCTTCCTTTCTTCATAGGATCCTCCTGAAAAAGCCCTCTTCAACTAATATGTAAATGTGTATTACTGCATAATTAAGGATTAGAAAAATGAGGCCAAACTCATCCAGTTTACTTTTTCCAGCCAGCCTTGTACAAATGAGGTGGCAATCTGAAAGAAGCTGGTCTTTTCATTTAATCTGGGACTATTCCAGAAGACCACGTACAAATAGAAATATTTATTGAACGTGAAATGTTCCAGACTTAAACAGTGGGTAGGATCAGCAAATTCCTGAACAGAAATCAGTATTTAATTGTATAATATTTGCTTTTTTTCATACTGCTCTCCTTAAATCATATTTTTTTTATCTGTTTCAAAGAGCAGAAGCTACATTGCTGCTTTGGTATTTTTTGAATATTTATTTTAGGCATTTATTAAGCATCAATTAGACAGCTTATAATAACTTTTAAAATTTATACTTCTACTATTCTGCATTAAAATGTTGCACATATTTTTCACTGAGTGACATACTAACATATGCCCATGTTTGTGAATTTAAAAGCATTCAGAAGTGATGTAACATTCAAATATATGTCCTTATTTTGACTTCCAGTTACTATCAGAACTTATCTTAGTCCCAGCCTAAAACCTAACAGCAGAATTCCTTTAATATGTCTGCCTCATGCCAAAATTCAACAATAAAACCTCTATTGAAGAAAGATAGAGATAAAGGAGAAGATATACAAAGAGGCTTAGGAACATACTCAAAACCACATGATTGCTTCAAATTCAAGCCTTGGTCCTGAGGAACACCTCTTGATCAAACAAAAAAAGAAACTGTTAAAATCCTGGTTAAAAAAAAGTTTGTCAAAGAATTTTTGACCAGCCACAGTTTCAGCATCATGAACAATTTAAAATATCAGCTATCTGAAGCAGCAGTGGTGATAATAAATTATTAATTGTATTCCATTTCTCTTCATTCCTGCAGCCCCTTAACTTATGACAATAAACAGGCAAGCAAAATGCTATCTGCTTCTAAGCTAGAATAGGCAAGGTGTATTAACTTCCTAAATGTGTTTTTCCTCAGGGTGACATCCCAAGCTAAGCACTCTGCAGAGATGTTTGCAAACTGAGTTAGTACCAGTGAGTGAGCAAATGTCCTGATCCAGCAGCAATGGTCTGCCAAGTCAGATCCTGAACATTCTCTGACATCGCTGACCTCTGCAGTCCTTTATGTAAGTACTGTGGCTGCTGAGGATGTTCCAGAGCAACAGGTGGCAGAGACTGGTGAGGCTCACATGCTCTTCACAGCTATCTTCCTCTACTGCTGCTGCTGGCACTGGACCTTTCCACTGACCCAATGGGGCATTTGTATTTTCATAAACTGCCAGGATGACCCAAACTTTATACACACAGGCAGCTATGGATTTGGCTCAAAAAACATTTGCACTCCACATCAAACCCATCCCATCTGCTCTTTCTTTTGTGCCCAGATCCCATGCAACAGCGCTCTCTGTGTTGTGTCACAACTCTAGGTATGAAGAGAAACTGCCATCTTATGTTACTGGATTTCTGACTTTGTTTACCAGTTTAGGTGGTCAGCTGTTGGCCTTTTACATGAGTTATGCCCTACATCTCCCTGTACACACACTCCACATACCCCTTGTCACTCTGGTACTCCAGGCCAGAGGTAAAGAGTGGCAGGGAAAGAGGGGCATGGAGGGCAGAGTAGAATGTGTTGAAGAACACTGGAAAGGTCAAGGTATCACAGAGGATTTTCCTTCTCTTTTAAATGAAAATATCCTCAATGCTGCTTCATTTCTCTCTGCCTATGTGGCATTTGGTATGTGAGTAGCGCCTGCTCAGAAACGGTACTTGGCTGGTCAAACTGGCAGCAGAGTGGGAGGTCCATCAATGAAGCTTGGCATCTGCTTTCAGGGTATAAAACTGCATCAGATATGCATGAACCCAGCAGAGCAGATGGCCTGGGCTTTCTGTGGAAGGAGCCCATATATTAAATTCTTCTTGATTTTAGACAAGCTGGCTTTGCTGGCAAAGTGGATATTGTGTTCATTTGGAAACACCTGTGTAAGAGTCACAGGTTATTCTCTGGTGAAGGTCAAAGGGGTACAGCATTCATGCAGGGCCTGAAGACTTTTTCCAGGGTTGTTGAAACAGCAGCAGGTCAGTTGTCATGGCTTGAAGGATACAGTGGTGTTGGAGACATGACAGATCCAGGTGTTGGATAGTGGGGACCATGCCTTGGAAGAGCTGCTGAGACACACTAGGCAGTGCTGCAAGGACCACATGGACACAAAAGTCAGTGTATCTGCCAGGTCCAAAGATCCAGTAACATGCACTCAAGCACTTACATCCCTAAATCACTGCATACCTGATATGGTTTCTGGCCCAAATCAACAAGCACCTTTCCAAACTATTTCCAGACGTTTTCAGAGTTAGTACAGGTCTGAGATAGTTTCAAGTAGCAGTTCATCTGTGGCTACCCTGTTGTGGAGGGAAAGAATATTTACTACTATGATTGTGGCCAGCTAGCCTCAGAGCCAGTGGCAGTGGTGCCCAGCTTCATCTAGAAACCCTCTCATGACCCATCTGAGGGCACACTAAGGCTAAACCATGTCAGACAGTAAAGAGTGTTGACTCCAAGGTACCACCAAGGGACTTGTTCCAGGACAGTTTCCATGATGACCTTGAAGACTGGTTTTATGGAACCTGAAGTATATACTTTCATTGCTATAAAAAGCAAGCCTTCGCTTCATCTTTCTTTAGGACATTACATCACAGTTATTCTATGAGGACATCTTCCAGCTCCCTTTTCTGGCCAATGTGTGTATCTGAGACTCATGGTAGTAAATCCTCACACAGGGCTTCCTGAACTACTGTTGAACTACTGAGGATGAGCACAGGCGGCCACAGATGCACTTCTTGGTGGTAGCAGTCCTTGGCTTTGTGCTGGGCCATTTTTACCTATGGCAAATGGGGTGAATTTATCCTTTCCTCTCATGCAAAATCTCTTCAGGAAAAGATCCCAAACATAGTCTCAATCACCTTTCCTCTGTTCTTGCACACTAGCAGCTCCCTTGCTGTCCATACTGCAATTAAATCCAGCTTTCTTCCTCTTTAGGAAGTGGAGATTTTGGATGAAATATAAATTGTTCCTGGGGATCCACTACACAATCATGTATTATTTATTTATGGCACTGATTTTTACCATTAGCCAGTTAGATACTTCCCCCCTAAATTATAGTCAAACTCTGTCACATTATCTTGCTGCAACAGCTGTTAATTTTGCAATATATATACAAGGTTTGAAACTTTCCTTATTACTTCATAAAGCAACACAGTGCAAAACGCACTCCAAATATCTCCTCTGGCAGTAGATATGAACCCTGGTCCTTGGAATTTCTATGAATTCCAGTTTAAGGAGATAATAAACTTAAAGGGTACTTAAAGATCCACAGACATTAACAGGATTTACGAGATACAGAGCAGTTATAGTGATGTGCATAAACTGAGTTTTATGGTTGATCAGATAAAAATAGGCAGACTCCACTGGCTACCCATAAGTAATGGTGATCATGACTTACACACAGAGCTCCTCATTATGTTTAGCAAACCACACACTTGCCTTTCAATTAGTCCTGAGCAAGTTGCAAGAATTGTGGGTAACCAAAAGAAGGGTTCTTAGGAAGTGATAACAAATTAGAGAAGAAAGTGCTCTGAATTTTGTGACTGTGAAATTAACAGTAATACAGAGAGAAATGGTAAAAGCCTTTCTGAACATTCAGTGTTGTCTTAAAGCTGCAGCAAAAAACAGTCCATCAAGTTATATATTACAGTAATTAGCAATTTCCAGTCTCTACACAGTGATTATCTTCAGACTCAGGCTTAGAGGTCCCTTATTCCTCCATGCGAAAGTGCAGGTGCCTGCCAAGTCTGCATACAGTTGCCTCACTGTAAAAGTGGAGGAACTCCAGACTTTCTATAGTGCAACTGGCAGCTCCTTCAGAACCACTTTATAATTTCCATAGCTGAGTGTATCAGGTTAACCTTATACTGTAATAGTCACTGTGTGTACTCCCTTTCTCCTCCAGCATGTCATACAGTGGCATATCTGTGTTCAGTGAATGCTGTGTGTGACACGGGGTGTTGTTGGCAGTTATGACTAGCTGTCAGTGTGCTGTCATTCTCTCTCTCCAGATGAAAAGCAGATGACGCTTTGAGTCTCTCTCTTTACCTTTACTGTCAGGTGATGCACAAAGGAATAGAGTCACATACAGTAGGGGTATCTGCTTGTCATGCTGTAAGTCATCCTAACATTGTATGACATTCAAAGCAAGCAGCAAAACCCATTTCTCACCCCAAGCAGGGTGAGTCATAAATCTAGAAGCCGATATGGTACAGACACACTAAAAAAGATGATGAAAAACTATGTGGAAGTTTTATTTTGTTTTGCTTTTGTTTTATCTAAGCCTGCTATGGTTATCATAATAAAGACCTCAATCTTAGCTTAGATGAATTTAAGATTTTCTGAGGGAAGAGCAGGATTTGAGGGAATAAACCCAAAAAATACAAGTTTACTGGTTTGTTTGAGTTCTTAAAAATCAGGAGTCCTGTCATGCTTCAGCATGATTAAAAGAAAACAGTGGAGCAGAGACAAGGAAAGCGATGAGAGAATCTGCTCCAAGAAGTTTAGGCATCCATGGAAGCCTTAGGAGCACATGCACCAGGCCAACTCTTCGGTTTCCTCTTCGCCTTTTCATTGCCACTCCTCCCAGACTGGTGACTTAAGGCAAATGAAACTCATGGGTGCCAGAAGCAAGACGAAGATTTAGCAGCAGATTTCATGTTGTTCCAGCACTGAGAAAGTTGCTTAGGTTGCTGACATATGTTGTGGAGACAAATTTCCGCAATATACAGACTGAAATGCATAATCTGAATGAGATTATGAGCCAAACATTTACAGTGTTTATTGAAAACATCCCTGATGTTTAAAATTCTGTGGTCTTCTGAAACTCAGAAATCCAGCCCTGCAGTTATTTCTTCCTTTCAGAAAGAAGGAGACACATACATGCTTTGGGAAGACGTGGGTCACTTTTTTTCCCCTTCCTTCAAGCAGGACAGACAGTTTAGCCTGCTTTCCTGGTTCACATCCTGGGATGAATCACAGTAGACAAACAGCTCCAGCACAGACGGCTCAGAGGCCCTAGCAGGAGGAGAAGAGCTGTCTGTCGCTCTGGGCAGGGATCACCACGCAGAGCCAGGAAGATGGGAGGAGAGTGATTTATGTGGGTCCCTTCATGAAAGCGTCTGGCTTTCAGATACTATGTGGGATTTTTGTTAAAAACAAACAAACAAACAAACAAACAAACATTAGTTATCTCTTAATTTTCTAGAGAAAAAACTCTCTCCTTCAGCCAACTGCCCTCTTCCTTGCTCATTCTTTTAACTCTCACTCATGCTAAGCTGCTTCAGAGGTATTTATGGAGATATTCAGGCTTGGAACACTGTGTTCCTCCTTGCTGTTTTCAAACTTTCTTGTACAACGTTCTTTTCCACAGTGCTGGTCTTTAGGCCTGCCAGAAATAAGGATATTGCTGAGTACAAAAAAGGCCTTGTGTATCTTCCCCAATAACTACTTTAAAGGCTGTAACGTATCTGCAGAGAGATTTTAGAGTATTTCCAAATGTCAAAGGACATTTAAAGACGGTGTCTGGTGACATTATGAATGATGCTTCTTCTCTGTAAAGGTGGGAATTGAGAAGAAATAAAGACTAGACAGGATTATATGTTCAAATGTACTCAGACTTGGCTCTACATAAAGGAGTACTGTAACCTCTTAGCTCTTGTTAAACTGACCCTTGTGTCTGTGTGTGTATGTATAAGAGAGGGACCAAGTGAGAATATTCTTGTGCAGTACACAGAACTGTTCCCATTCATGAGGCACTGGTGTTCTGGAATCAATTTCTTGAAAATTCAGAAGTCCTGCAAATACAAGACAGAAAGGCTTTTGCATAGGGGAACTGCTTAAATTCTACAATTCCAGAGATCAACGCCAATTTCTTTCACATTTTGACACCAGAAAGTTTTTTTAATTCGTTGTTTTCTATTAGCCATCTTCCCAGCAACCTATCTGCCTACCTGAGACTGTTTCATGTATTGCAGGCTTCAGAAGAATTAGAAAATATTTCATTGTTGTGTGAGTAAAATATATGAGAAAGCTTTTAAGTTAGTGTTTTAGAGCATTGTTACAAATACAAGCTGGGTTCCTGCCATGTGGACCAAGACGACATATTAACACCTCATGCAAAAGTTCTACTGCAGTTTGTGTTCTGGCAAGCACATTTCCTAGCTTCTGCCACGATGGACATTGCAGCAGGTGATCTGTGTCACCACTGCTGGTGGAAATGCATGGAGGGAGAAAAATCTGAGATCCTCTGGACTGAACCATATTATTACATTCTCAAGTAAAACTTTATTATTCTTTTTCTTTTTATTGTTACCACGTGTCATTATATCAGCCATACTAGTTAAATGTCCATCATCACGTTTTTCATTTCTGTGAAACACAGATTTTACACGGAAGGAATTAGAGCACTTAAACTTTCAGACACTCACTTGCACATGATGACTTTTTTGGTGTATATAAAATGTGTGGAATGCATATATATAAACACATACACACACATACACACACAAATGTACAAAATCTGATGGTTATTTATTTTAGAGACAGCTCTTTGATTATATCAAGAGGAAAAAAATGTTCCTTAGACTTTACTTGATTTCTACTCATCTTAAAACTGAGTGTTATAAGTAGTTGTCCTATAGTTAAAATAAACTCAACCCAAAGCATTCCTAAGTGCGTTCTGTACTTTAAAAGCCCACATGGATTTCACACTAAGCAAGCGAGGAAGAGAACACAGGTTTTCTGTTTAAACAGAGCATACCCATTATCACAGATCTGCCATTCCTTTCAGGTGCTCAGGTAGAATCAGTTGTAATCGTGGTTTCAATAACTTTTAGGAGAAAATGGATTTATTATGAATATTTCCTAATCCCATGATACTCTCATGGCATGCAATCAAGTGTGCAGTTACTGAGGTCATGAATATTTCTGTGCTCTGCATTACAAGGAATGGTTTTGTTTCTCTAACTAATCATTTAGCAGAAAGTATTCCCTACTGCTTTTTATGAGGGGTTTTAAAAATACAGAAAAAACTGAGAAAAAATGCTCTATGGAAGATGTTTTATATTGGTAGGTGGTAACATTCTTTAATGTTTTATCATGCTCTTCTCTGACTTGTCACGAAGCAGAGTGAAGGTAGACCTAACAGGACCTCCACTGAGCTCTTTGCTTTGACATAACCCACTGACAGCTGCCTATATCACTATGCAGAGTGCTTAATGTTTGTCTTTCAGAATAATTTATGTCATTCAACATGCTAACAGGTCCCTCTGAAGGTGCTTTTTAACTACTTCTGTAACAAATTTGTTCAAATGCAAACTCTATCACATAGATAAACCAGGTATTGCTACCATGACAGTTATTTTTTTTTTCTACTATCAACACCAGAATGGTGCATATATTTTGGCAAGGGGCAGATCTGAGAGGCAATACTAAGTCTGAGTTTCTACCTATATCATTGTAGACAACAGCAAAATCTAAAAAAAAAAAACCACAAAAAAGAAAAAGAAAAAAGAAAGGGAAACTGTTAAATGGTAGCTGCATTTACTTTTGGTGAATGTCAAGAAATTTGGTGGTAGTTCTTAAACATCAGTTGTATTCATTGTGCTATCATCACATTGCTTTCCTGCTTTACATCTTATCATTCTTCTTTTCTGTAGGCTTGTCTCTCTTGACTCAGGCAAGACAGCATGTGAATGGTAGAAGCCACCTTGGCAATGCCTTTGCCATTTGTCAACGACTATTTGAATTTATGCCAGTTTCTTTGATGGGGCTTCATTCAGAAGCCATCAAGACCAATGGAAAAACTCCAGTTATTCAGGCCTTGGTGCAACTCCAGACCTGATTTCAAAGTTCTCTCGAACTTTGAAAGGATCCTCTTATGGTAACACAAAATATGATACTTTATAATTCTTGCACACAGGCACATTTTTCATGTGAAATAAAGTGTATTTCCTTCCATTCCACTATAGAGGAGGTTGCATGCCTCCATGGGTTTTTGGCAGATGTTGAAAACCGATTAGGAGCAGACGATTTGAGAGCTGCAATATGTCCCTGAGCAGCAGCAAAGCAGCAGGTGCAAGAGGAGCGTGTGCCAGATTCTCATCAGCCACGTAAAGGGCTCTCTGGGGCTGCATGTGAGAGATGTGCTTTAGTTTTCTTCTGGCACTGGGGAATATTAGTAAATCTGCATCAGGCCAAGCAAATAATTTACAAACTTAACTTTCAATTATGTAATAGTTCATAAAGTAAGCACAGAGATTGTAGTTAGTGGAAAAGAATATCTCAGGCAAAACAATCTGGGTCTTAAAAACAAGTATCATCTTTTACTTTTAAAAGTTCTATGTCCAGAAACAATAACAAAGGAAATTAGAAACATCAACTCTGAGCCTTTGCTGAAACCTTCCCCAAACATCCAGGATCATGAAAAATTTGCACTACTTTATTTTTCAATAAAACACACTAATTTCAAAATATATTGTATAATTTGAGATGTTTCGATCAGACCACTCTGAGACATTGTTAAGAAAAGTAAATAATAATAATAATAACAAAAACAACAGTTAAGTGACTGAAAGCTTTTTCTTTCTCTTCTTCAGCACTGGCATGCTACACTGCTTTGAATGGACTAAATAAAATTAGGTTCTTTATGATCAAAATCAAGGAATCTTTTATACAAATTATCCGTTTCCTCCAATGTCATATTATGGTCTTCTGAGTAGAGCTGACAAAAAGTCTGGTTTATAAATTCCAGATCCTTATGAAGACATTTTACCTCAAAACAAAGATAAGATTTTTCCAAAACAAAATCATCCTTTACTTTAGAACCAATTAAAAAGCAGCCAGCGCAGCAGGGTAACTTTCTTGCACCGTGCAGAATCTGTTCTTAAACTCCTGCTGTGCCATATACTTTCATGCTGGTGACTTGAAACTGAGTTTTGGGAATAAGAGTCCTTTCTCTTTTTCTTTCTGGCTTAGGTGGTAACTGCCTCATTGAAATCTAATGGAAGATTTAATTTTTATTACGTTTCTCTTAGGAAAAATGTGCCCCTCAGATGAAGAAGGACAGGCAGCTGCTGGAGAGAGTTCATTGCAGGGCCACAAATATGATAAAGAGAAGGGAGCATCTCCCTTCTGATGAAGGCTGAGGGAGCTGGGGCTCTTCATCTTAGAGAAGAAGAGACTGAGGAGTGACTTCGTTAATGTTTACAAATATGTAAAGGATGAGTGTCAGGAGGATGGAGCCAGGCTCTTCTCAGTGATGTCCAATGATATGACAAGGGGAAACAGGTACAAGCTGTAATATCAGAGGTTCCAAAGAAACAAAGGGAAACTTCTTCCCTGTGAAGGTGAGGGAGCACTGGAACAGGTTGCCCAGATGGGGCATGGAGTCTCCTTCTCTAGAGACATTCAAAACTTACCTATACGAGTTCCTGTGTGACCTGCTCTGGCAGGGGGATTGGATCGAATGATCTTTCAAGATCCCTTCCACAGATTCTGTGATTCTATTTCTCCAGTTGAATACAGAAGGCATACAGGTGATATCATTCTGTAATAGTCATTGCAGTTCAGAAATTATTCACAGTCATAATGCCTAATGATTATGCAAGTTCACTGAGTTTTCCCAAATAAATTATTATTTTCCAAAAGAAATATTTAAATAAAATTAAGACAGCTGGCAATGAGTCCCTTGGAATGAGAGGCAAGCTAGGATAGGCAGAGAGCATCTTTTTCCAGTCACTCTTTATTGCTCTGATCTACTCCTGCATCAGAGACTCTTCATGAATAGGAATAAGAGCACCAGTTACGCTAATTGTACTCACACACCATACCTCAAGGGAAAATCCCTATAGAGGACCTGTAAGACATAATTGTTTACATTTATAGAGAGAAAAGCAGAGCAATAAGCCTGTCTTGAAATAGTGGATTATGTTCCTTTGGGAAAGGGGAGTTGAGATTGAAAAGCTGAACATGACTGAAATAAAAGGAAATATTATGGGGCTTTTGCATACATCAAATGAAGAAAAGCTGCTTGGCTGTCATTTAAGTTGCCGATCTAGCTAGTTTTCTTCAGATGCTGCTTCTGCCTGCAGAGTCTTAGCCTTTGGCCAATTCAAATCCTCTCACAATCCCAAGGAAGAGTATTCTGGAACTTCTGCCTGCTTGTGGTATATCTACTCTGTTCAGCTAGCCCTCTGAATCACTGAAAAATGTTATAGTTTCTCAGATACTAGGAGAGATTTTTCACAAAACAGATTGAACCTGGGCACCGTGCTTTCAGCTGCATCTTTGAAAATGTCCCTGTAGATATGCAAAATGGTTCTTTTATTGTCGTGCCTTCATCCCTTGCCCTTCAGCTGCAGTGCTGTCAGAGTCTACAAACAGGATAAGGAAATTTAAGAGAAATCAGAAGCATAACATTTTCTAAAGGTGGTTTACAACTTCTCTTTCTTTCCAGTTTGATTGTGTTGGTTTGTTTTGTTGGATTTTTTTTCTTTCTCTTGTTCTGATTACAGCATGTAGTTGTTTTCTGTCAGCAGGAGATATATGCAAAAAGATTTAGAAATTTATACTCTAAAACTCTGTAGTCTCTTACAATCCCAGCAAGGGCTGGTTTTTAATCCTTTAAATATCAAGATTTCATTAAAGTTTTTTTTCCTCCTTCTGATTCTTGGTATGAATCACAAGTGAACTGAACATTAAGTTGTTTAAACAGTAAAGCATTTACACAGAGGAACACCAGCTGTAGTGTAAATACTACTTTAAAAGATTTTTTTAAAAAGACACAGTCCTGGAAAAGTCATTATAGCTATTTGTTTGCCAGAAACTATAGGAATAAGAGAAAAATCCTTCGTGTGTCATTTTTTATTGTCACTTTATAGGTCAGGGAATTATAAACAGCTTTAAGTATTTTGCAATAGCAACTTTTATGCTGAAAGCTCTTCTTTTTAAAACGCAATGTCTGGTTTTTAGCTGCTACAGTTCTTCCATTCATACTTTCAGTCCTTCAGTTGAGTTGCCTAAGTTTTTTTAAAATTCTGGATGCCAAGAAGATTTTATATCCACATGTTAATGCTACTAGTTTTGCTTACTGTGGATATAAATCTTGTACCAGCGTTGCAACTGTCAGTCAGAAAGTGTGTTTTACAAGTATGGCTGCTAGATAGTTTACTTAATCTGATAACTTCCAATATACATAAAGTTAGCTAAGAGTTCCTGCCATAAGCTTTTGTAGCAAACTTGCATAAAAGTCACATAAATCCAATAAATATATACTACTTCTCATCAACTTTAATTCCTTCTCCTGACAAATGATCCATAGTAAATTCAATATAACCTATTGACAGGCTCCATATGAGTCTAAGGGCTTCTTTTCATAGAATTTGATTCCCTGAAATTCCCTAAAACACACAGAGAAAAATGCTTTGCCTGTCCAGCTGTTTTAAATCCAACATTGTCCTGTAGCCCTTCTCTTTCCTTATGTATAACAAGGTACTCCAAAGACCAACTCCTTGCAATGGAACATGAGTTGCTTACTATGCTTCTGAGATATTGCAACCACTAGATTTTGAAACACCTAAAAAGAAATTTTATATTCTCTCTCATGAAAAATATTGGTGAAAGATCAAACTTTAAATGTATACTAAAAATTCAGTGGGGTTGCTAGAGTGTTGAGGTGTGCTCTTACTGAATTTGCAGGTGCACCCTCAATCCTTATATATTGAAAAGAAAACTTCTTGTGTTTATGTGAAAACAGAACCATGATGAAAATACCCTATGTTCAAAATATAGTAACTCAGCTGTACTGTTGCAACTGAAAATGATATGTGAAAACATTTTCATCAAAATGGTACAATCTTTTTGGCAAGGAAAACTTACTAATCCAAAAAAATGTGTGAGATCACTATTCATTTTCATTTTCCACAACCTTGTGCAGGAATATCTGCACCAAGGAAGAACAAAGCAGAGGAATGTAAAGGAAGGACAAAGCAGAGGAACTAACTAAGCACCAAAAAAAAAAAAGATTAAGAAATTGAACTACTGTGAGGTAATCATGAGCATCAAAAAGTTTTTATCATGCTTTTCTAACATTCCACATCTTAGGCCAAAAATAACAAATGATACGTGAATAAGAACCTGCAGTGGGAGGTCATACAATGTAGGAAATCAGAGAGTACTTAGGAAAATAGAAAGATTGATGACAGTTTTTCAAAAAACAGAACCTTCTTGAATGTATTCAGAGTTTTCCAAGCATGAAATCTCTACAGATTTAAGTAAGGATAGCACTTGGATTACCAAGTCTTCTGTGCATGTGTCATATGTGCTTCCTTTTCAGAATGTTAAATTACCTGGGACAGTAGCTCAGTATGTGACCCAGACTAACCAGGGAGATTAGATCCATATTCCACTATCAGATATTTACATTTTGCTCTAGCTCAGCAACAGGCAATGCATTCTTCATGTATCTATGATGAATAGCTGCAAACTCTTTCCCAAAGTCAGGATACTTTCTACCTCTACAATCAGTCCTATAAGTGTCCTTATCAAAGAATATAATATACTTCATATTGTCATGAAAAATATGTAAAAAAAATGTGACTTACAAGAACATCTTCTTGCTCAGGGTCATCTTTCTACCCTAATTTCCTCCCTACTTCTCCCATTATGTATTTTTAGTCCTTTACTTCCTTTTTTTTCACTTCTCCAAGTGCTTGCTTTCCTCTACCTTTGAAGAGGGTCAGCTCATGAGCAGTCAGTAAGATCGTTCATACAGATGATAACAAGCTTGGTGAATCATCCCTCTTGGTGCTACTGTGTTGATAAACTGAACAATATGACGTTGCCAAGAGAAACTGATTGAAGAGTCAGTTGTTTAGGCCTGAATGTAAAAGTGTAATGGAAGCCAAATTTTAGATGCATTGTCTTCCAGACAAATCCTGAGACATTATCAACAACCAATGAAACTTATTTTCCAAGAGATTGGTTGCCCTCGCAGCAAGATGTCTTTGAACAAGCCCTCTTTTTGTTGAACCTGCTCTCTCTACAACAGATCAAATTGAGAGATGTAAACCATTCTTCCCAACAACCAATCTTACATGGAAGAGCTACTCTGCAGTAGTGAACAATAAAAAGATAAGGCTTTGTACACATATATTGAGTGCTTTCAGCTTTCAGTTCCAGAAGTGCCCTACATGATTCCTTGATATGTTTTCTGATATCAGATATTGCTATTTCAGTATTTGATCTTTAATGGTAAACATATTTATTTTTTTTTTTAAAAGAGAGTAGATGACATGCTGCAAACCTCAAAAAAATGAGAGTTAATCTAACTGGTACATGTAAACTGTAGATGTTGCTATGTGTTATGAATGTACTTGAATAATTATAAGGAACATTAAGACAAGGAGGAGGAAGAGGCAGAACTCTTTAATGAAGCAGTAACCATGCAATCCTTATCAGGAAGTGAGCTGTGAGATATGCAAAAGGTTTCAGCTGTTGCCCAGGTGAGCACATTGTCACTTGGCTGCTCTGATGCTGGAATAAAAATCATTACTCTGTAATTAGAGGTTAGGGAAGCCAACAGCTGGGAAGCCCTATCTTGGGAAGGAGGCATTGACAAAACAATCAGAACAGGGTCACAAGCCCTCAGGCTCTGGAGACATGAATGAAAAGTACCTCTTCAAGACAGGTGTTATATGTCACCCAGGCCAGTGGACCACTATGGAGAGAAGTATCTGGTATATGAGGAAATTAGCCATGCTGAAAGTGATTTACTCCCATCTTATTGCAAGATTAAGAATAAAGCATTTGCCATAACAAGCCTTTTCTCAGCTTCCCATTGGCTTACTGTTCAGATGCTGATGAAAGAGGTACAAAAACATACAGACTGATGCTAAGTGAGGGTTTCAGCTGTACAAGTGTAAATAAAAGTTAACTCCAAGCCCAAGCTAAACATGTTTAGTGTCTCTTTATAGTCTCTTAATGCAATAGGCATCTGATATAGAATCAGATCAATTTATCCTAATTTATCCTAAAATAAATACCTAATAGAATATACCTTGGAAGGTGCTTGTCGATAACTATAGAGAGACTCTCTTAGACTTTGGCATTAAAGTTAAAATTAGGTGATATAAATTTCCCCCTATTGTTAGAGTATCAGAATTTTTTTTTTGTTCTTGTGGTTTTTTTCAGTGCAAATATACAGAGCTTTCCAGTTCCAGTTAGCAAATTTGATCTGGCCTGAGCCTAAGCAATATTATTCTGCAGTAGGCTGCAAATTAGGATCACGTACAAGCCATTCTTCCAGGAGTAGAGATTAACAAACAAACAAAAAAAAAGCAGAAGTACCCTGTTTTTTTTTGCCAGTCTTTAAGGCTATTCATAAAAGTAATGGGAACATACTGAAAAAGCTGAGTGTCATTAACATTCTCTACAGGGAAAATAAATCCTATTTTACAACAGACATGCTGCAAGAAGAGTAGTCCCCCTCAAGTGTGAAAGTTGCCGTATAAAAGAAAGACTTAAGAAAGCCAAATGAATTTCACAGTTAAGTACCATCTTTCTTCCTTGAAGGAAAATTACATGGAACTAGAAACAAAGGAGATGAATACTTAACAAAGGAACAGAACTAATATCTGAACAATTTTATCACAGAATTTTTTGGCTGAACTTCTTCCATAAATGATCTGTTCAGTCCAAAGTTTAATTTGGCAGCACTCAAGGGTTCTCAGTGAAGTTAACACATCTGATTAAATTTATGTCCAGCCATCCACAAATATCTCAACATAATGAAAATCACAGAAATTTCTAAACACACAAACCCCATGGAATTCATAGCTCCCAAGGCAATTGTAGTAAAACGCAAGCAGGAGCCTTGACCCTGCAAACACTTAGATCATTAGGTTTGTTCAGGAGAGTAAGTAGTTGAAGTACTAACTTTTTGTCTAAATATTCAATATACTAGCAGATGTGATGTGGCAGACATTCATTAAAACTCCCTTCATTATGATTTTGTTCTTTTAACTGCTATTTTCTTTATCTCTCACTGTTATTTCTGAATTTCCCAATTTCGTGTGTGTTACCTAAATACAGCTATAATGTGGTCATTGACATGGATCTTCAAACAATATGAAAACACAAAATGTAAATAACTGCAGATCATGCTGAGTGTGACAGTTATCTCAGTCTAGTCTGTGATGAGATAGGTAGTGGTGATATAAAACGTGGTACTTCAGAGGAAGTTTCTTTCCCTTAGCATCTACATTTGGGTAAGAGCGGTATCTTTGAAGAGTATGTTAAAGAGAAACATTAAAATCAGATACACTCTTTACTGGTTTATAACATATTCATTCAGCATGTAATTGAATCCTGAATGGGGGTACTGGGCTACTCTGTAAAACAGAGGTTACACAATCTGTAATAGTTATCAAGGCAGAATGCCATGATACTGTAAATTCAATTGCAGAAGAATGGGTTAAACCTCTGAACAATCCTGGCTGGAATATGAGATAGGAGAGAGAAGTTGTCTGGTTTTGAAACTTTATTAGTACATCTGCAACTAATAACCTGGCATGATTCTGCCTGGTAATCAAGCATCTCCCAAACTACTCCTAGGCATGACTCAGCAACAAGCCTCTGCCAAGGACCGTTTCTAATAGGCAGTCTGAACGTCACCACCCAGTTCTGGAAGTTAGGACAATTTAGTACTCCAAATGACATAAACTGTGCTGCTGGCTTCAGGACCCTTGAAATGTTTAACTTACTGTTATAGCCTGTGTATCCAATGATGGATGCTAACGAGCCCTGAGGTATTAGAATTGTATGTCAACATGTATATTGATATACATGTAATATATGTAAGATAATACACGTATGCATTGTATTATATAAACATTATAATATAACATTCTTGTATGATATTTTGTATAATTATACCTCATCATATTATCTTTTAGAAAGTAACTTATTTTAAGTGATAAATTATCAATTGCAATAATATAATGTTGTTATAATTATATACCATTATTATGAATGGTTATTATTATATTTGTTCCATTATAATCATGTGAGCAGAAAGTGATATGGTTAATGATACAGTTTGGTGTAGAAAATCAATTGTGTATATAAGATTCATCCTTTATTGATTAATTTTTAGTCAGCTTGAGTTCAGCTGGATGACTATTTTTGCTGTAAAGTCCCTCAATTCTGATGCAATGAGGATATGGAATCGCATATCATTTACATATGACTGTCTTTTAAGTCCACGTTGTTGCATCTGACTGCTACTGTATTGAGCTTTGAGCACTGAGAAACAGTTTCCTCAGCATTGGTATTAACATTGTGGATGACACCATGATAGAAGGAAGAACACACATACTGGTGTAGTACTCAAAAAGGAAATGCTCTACAGGAAGAACATTGTGCAATACTCTCTCTTTAGGCCAGGTGGAAGCTCTCCAGAAAACAATCTGTAAGAAATTATAAACTGAATATGAAATTCTTTTTGTATAAAAAAAGAGATGCATGAGCAGAAATTCAACCACTCAGATGCATGATTGATCTTTCCTCTTTACGCAGAGCTGTTAAGACTGCAGCTGAACTGCTGTGTCCATGTATATACAGAATAATCTAGACAGAAATAAACCAATGGGAAGAGATTTTACATGGAGCAATGGCGTTAGTAAAAGTCTGGAAAGCATGCCCAATAAGGAAAAATAAAAGAACCAAGGATATTAAGTCTAGAGTTTGAGAGAAATGAAAATAATATTTGAGTATCTGAAAGAATACTGCAGAGAGGTTAATAATGTGCATCCATATCTATAATTAGCACAAAGAGTAGATTCAAGTTGCAGTAAAGGATATTTAGGGTAAAAAAGCTGTTTAGTGGTAAGGCTGGACATCAGAGACTGAAAAGAAGTAGAACTTCTTCATGTATTTTTTATTATCTTTGTGTCATCATCTCTTCTTTACTAAATAACTAATGGGAAATAAAAACAGAACTCTTAGGAATCAATTGTTTTTAAAGAATATATTCCTGCTCACTCCTAAATTCTATTACATAGTCTTACTTCCATTTAAATCACTACTTTGCTAATATCAAAGAGGCTACTTGTGAATGAGATGCTTGTGAGCCTGAAATGTAATGAAGAGGGTGTGCAGGAATAATCGTATCTCTATGAACGGATAAACCCAATGCCTGGGAGTGCTCTTGGGCAGTGGAAGAGGATTGTACACAGTATAAACCTGCTGGGAGAGCCTTGGTCACATTTCTGGCTCCAGCCTACAGAGTGTTTCCCAAATCTTTTCCACACTCATTTCAGTATTAAAACAAGACACCATTTTCAACAGGTGGCCTAGAAATAGCCTCCTGTTTTGAATGGTAAGGAAAGCCAAAAGTATAGGTGTTGACCATTAGGCTTGCCTAAGTGCTTGAAAAAGTTACAAATTTACTTTACTTCTTTCAATTAACTACTATAAACTTAGCTGGAGTATATTGGGCTTTATTTCTGAAAGGACTCTACATGTCTCTTCTGACTTTTTTCCCAGACTAAGATGCCCAAGGCTTTAAAGGCATCATCAACTCCAATATTCTGCATGTATTCTTACTGACAACATAGATCATTTCCATTATATATGCTCAGAATACATTTTTCTATTTTATCTTTAATGGAAAATTCCTCTTCTAAAATATTGGTTATAATTTTGTCCAGATGCTAAATTCAGTTGATAAATGATTCTGTCAATTTATTTATTAATCTCCAGAAATGAGAAATTCTCAAGTAGCAAAATTAACAATGGTGTTAGGATTAAAAGTATCTTTAATAACACAGTATGTAACATACAACCAATATTCAGGTAAATCTGTTAATAGCTCAGAAAGCAGCTAGTGTAATTTAATATAAGAAAATATGAAATTATACCTTTTGGATATCTAAGCACTGCCAAGTAAAGTACTAAAATTAAAAAGTGCGTAATGAGTCAAGACAGAGAGGGATTGAATCAATGGCTTATATCCTCAGATCCTAATTTCTTAGACTTTTGAAAAGTTCAGTTCCCTAAAGCAAAAATAAATATAAGCATAATAAAATGGAAGGCAACATTTATGTATATCAAATGTAAGATAGTAACTAGTAATCTGGAAGTGTTAGAAATACTTGACAAGATAATTAACACTTCCATAATTATTCTTCATATTTGAATCATAGAATCTTAGAGACCTTATTTCATTATAAAAGAACCTCAGTTGAGTAGGAATATAGTAATATTAGTGATGAAATAAACAATGAAATTGAGAGTATTTTATACAAACAGGGAGATAAATAGTTTACCGTTGGTAAAACCTAGAGACAGTGATGAAAATCTCTGTGGTTGTTAAAGTCAAGATGAGATAAAAGATGAGAGTACACTTTAGATTCCGTGGAAGGAAACATTCATAGGAACAGCAAGGACACTCAAGGAAAGAAAAGTTATCACTCCTGTTGTATGAAAGAAGAAGAGATTTAACAAATGCTTTCCTCTATTTTAGGTATGGATAGCAATTTTTCTCAGTGACAGCAATATATTTTTCATACTGTCCATGTCCATGGTATACAGAAAGCTACACTTTTTAAAGTTGATCTGGCACCTTGGTGTTTAGAAAATAGGGAAATTCGTTTTTTTCCATGAATATTTACATAGGAGGTCAGGAAACAATAGCTCAACAAGAGTTTCAAGGAAACATCATCATGCTGGATGAGTGTATAAAGAACTAAAAGAAAAAAAACATAGTGAATGCCAGTCATCATGGTGAGATGGAAACTAGGGCTATCACATTAACACGTCCTTGTCTTTTGATAGGAATCTAAAATTAAAATACTTATGTTGATATAAAACATCTTACTTATATTTTTCTATATAAAACAAGGTAAAATCTGGAGTTGCAATTAATCAATAAAACTTATCTAAAGAGTATATAAACCACAGAGACACACATGCACATCAGATCTGAAGAGTGGACATTTTAACATATCAAAAAGACACCAGAAGAATGCTCATTGTCTGAATGCTGAAGCTAAGAATTACTTATTTATTAGTACGCTTCATTTTAAATGATTGCAATGTTTTTTTTATAATCTCATCTCAAATTCAAGAACTGAGATCCTTGTGGCTCTTCTCGAACCTGTTAAGTTGTTTCTTAATCAGACAGCACCCTGTAAGTAAGGGAAAACATAATAAAATCTAAAGAGTTAAGCTAAGGTTTGGTATCTTTTTAGAAAAGGGTAAACTATAAAAGCATTTGCCTGTGCAACAGTAAAAGTTATAGCTAGCATATGCTAGTCCACCCAGCTGCAGCACTAAAACACTTGTAATTAGTTGTCATCAGTCTAATTACTTAAGTGTTAATAACATTTGTTTTTTAAAAGTTTCAGAGGAACTTATTTCGTTTTCTGATACATAACACCCCTTATTAAATTCATTTTTTCAGAGCTATTCATTGAAGTGAGTTTTCATTATCATCTATCTGCTTCTAATTTAAAGAAAAAAATAATAAATGAATGCTTGAGTATGAATCCTGTCAACTCATTTGGTATCCTCATCATATTTATCATGCATTTAGAGGGAAACTACAAATTGGAACTGTTATAGAAGTTTATTCCATGGGTTATATTCATTCTGTTACTTATAGATTTTAAATAATGTTAAATAGAAAACTTTCAAATCATGAGGTAGTTGTGCATGTTGAAAACTTAATAAATATTGGGGGAAATTCATTATATTTATAAAATAAATACATTCAGCTATCTTCTATCTATCTCCTACTTTTAGTGCCTAAGCCTTACATTTTTATCCTTGCCTTTCCTTGTCTTTCGCTGACTTGCCTTATCTTTTCTGCACTTCACCTTCTCCCCTATCTCCCCAGTATACGTGTTTCACAAGTACTGAAGTGCTGGAGTAGCTAAGCTGTTCAGAGGTGTCATAAAAGTCTGTGAAAGCTGACAAGTTTATTTCATTCTTACACAAGTTATTTTGGTGGGCAAAATCACCTGAAAACAACTCAAAATCTAGCACCATGAGTGATGTTTCTTACTCAAAAGAACAGCAAAAGTTTTGTTTTGGTTTTCCTAATGAGCCAAGTGACACGTCATATCTTCTATACTCAACTCCAATGAACTGATGTCATAAGCACTCAATGAGACAACTTTAATGCTTAAGATATTTTGACCTTATATGACAAGAGTAAAATGTGATTTGGGCAGTATGAGCTTGTGAGCACCTGATTTGAAGGATGAAAGGATTTTTTTCCCCAGTATTGGTTGAGCTGTTCCTCTCTGAGAAGAAACGTAGTTTAAAATTTCTCATGTTGGACTTTAAAAAAAAAATAAAAAGAAAGAAGAAAAGAGAAAATAAAAACAAACAGAAAAAAAAAAAGAAAAAAGAAAAGAAAAGAAAAGAAAAAAAGCACTCAAAATCTCTGGTCACTTTTGAAATTTTAGACCATTGCCTGCAAATTTTGCTGTCTGAAACAGAAATGCTGCACTACCCATCCAGCCTGTCAACTGTTACACTTTCCAGAAACACCACTCTCTAAAGTTGTCAACAGTGTATTTTACAAAGATATACAGTTAGCAAGGAAGTGAGTAACACAGAGATAACCTTTATTTAGTTCAAGAGACATTCACAACCTTTCTCCAAATTGTTAGACTCTTGTGGCAATTCATCAGCAAAACAAATAGTTAGCAACCATGGAAGAACAGGGTGTTTCAAATTTCCAGACTAAGCCTGCAAAAGTCATTGTGAGAGTGCAGCATGGAAAGTAAGGCCTTTGGAGACTTCTAGTCATGCAAATAATCACTGGACTACATGAACTTTAGAAGTAAATTATTGGAGTTGGAAGGATAAAAAAGACACTCCAATTTCAGGGTTTCCCTACCATAATTCTGGGATTAGAGGTCCAGGCTTTAACATCACCACTGTATGTCGGGCTGTCTCACATTTTGCTCATTAAAATATAACCTATTATTTTTGTATTTGTTGAATAAACAGTAGCTAGGAAATGATTTAAACTTCTATTACTCACACAATATTTCCTTCTCTTTGGATATTTAAGGGACTTGTGCTTAAACAAGCAGAGAATAGTTCTTCTGTTCATGTTTTATTCTGTTCTGAGTAGCACAAGCTACTGCAAGATTTCCCTTTCTGGGACAGAAGATTTGAATTCTGTGTTAAGTGATGAGTGCACCTTGACCTGGAAGTGTTCATGCTACTGACTTAGTGAACATATTCAGACTAGGGAGATTAGGAGGTCACTAGCTTCAAATAATTGGTTTCAAGAATAAAGGGAAAATTCATAATTTTCACAAAAACTCTTTACAGCAGAGTGGTTTTTATTGAATTTAAAGACATCACTTAATTCTGGAAAGTAAACAAAAATCTAGACCAGAATCTCCCTTTAGCATTAGATATGTATTCAGGCATAATCAAAGACTCTACACTCCCTGTCTGCCTTCATATCATGTCCTGTGATAACCTAATTTTTCAATACTTTCACTTAATGGATAAATAAAATCACACCGATTTTCATCTTAGTCCTAGTACTAAGGTATGAATAAAATTCACTTTCTCCTTGTTAACTGGCACAGAGTACAGAAGTACTACTCAAACATTTTTAGAAATCTGACAGATTTCTCCTACCACATAGAATATTTTCTGTCTGCATTTTAATGAAAATGTTTCACAAAGACTTATTGGCCAAGAGGGAGAGATTCAGGGGCACTTATTGCCTCAGATACAGGGATTTTTTTAAACTTGCAGCTTCTCCATAGGTGTCTTCTAACCTAAATTACAGCATGTTATTGTGATTTTAATGGCACTGCCATATATATCTTAGAGTTAGATTCTAGGGGGAAAAAAAGTCCATTTACTTTTAAAATAAAGAAACAGAGAGTAGTTTCTTAGGTTACCCATCTTTTCACAGGTGTCTGAGGACCATATGCTACTCCTTATTCTTCCATTCATGAGTCATTGCCTTCACATCATTATCCATGTCTTCCTCATTCCAGGATCTAGAAGTGTCCTTTCCAGACCCATCCAACTCAACCTTCACATAAGGGTTTTAGAAACCTCCAAATGGAAAATCTTGGTTTTGTGTCTGTTGTGGACTTCAGCCACTTGGGCTCATGAGCACAGTAATTGCCATCTTTTGACCTATCTGAATGGTTAATATTAGGAAGGCTTCTGAGCTCTTAGGTTCAGACATACTCACTAAACTTATCCCAGCCTTTCAAAAATTTCCGATTCATTTTTCCGGATAATATAGCTTATGTGGTAAAGATTGAAAATGGCAGCTGTGCTTGGAAAGAAATATGCAAAGAAATGTTGTAGTTTCATAGGAATTCTTTATCTAATTATCTTAAAGACAAAGAACAAGCAATACAAAACACAATTTTAATGGGTTTTTTTCTGCCTTCAAATAAGGGATAGGTTCCAAGGATCTTTTTCTATGTCTCTCCTTCAGGAAACGAAAAGGTCATCTACATGGGAACAGTGAGAAATCAGTACAGCTGCTTCAGATTTTCTCTATGCCACTCTGCATGCAGAGGGTTTTATGATCCAGAACTTGTGTAAATTTAACCAATTTTTGCTATATTTTTAATATAGCAAAATAATGTGATGAAAAGCAGACATGGCTTAAACCTTAAAAAGGCAATAGCAATTGGAGGGGAAAAAAAACATCAACAGGAAACACATTTGATGCTCTATTGACATGTCCCAAGAATTCAAGATTCCCTGCTAGTCCTAATAATGTTAATTCAGATATAATTAAAGCTATTAAAGATTTTGGGGGACCAACCTGCTCTACATTACAATGTCTAATCCTGTAGCTTACTGCCTAGGGACTTTTCATCCCCAAATAACTCATTCCCTCTCTTCATAGAGTATTCAGGAAATGAGATGCAAAGAAGCCTCCAGTGTGATCCTGGAGAAGTAAAACTGTGTCACCTGAGAACATTTACCTGAGACCTTTAAGATAAACACTTTTTTTTTCTCCCCTACCTGTATCTCAGGCAGATATCCTGCTGTATCTCAGCAGCTGATTTAACACTGATGTCTAAGTATTCACTGCCCTAGCACCACCAGCTGCATCTAGGCCAGTCTCACACTTCATGCATCTGTTGTGGTCATTTGTGTCCCTGCCATCTTTAGGCATAATAATAATTAGAAACACCAAAACCATAAGTGAAAAAAAAAACCCTTAGACAAACAGAAGTGATGCACAATGCAATTGCTCACCGTCTACTAAGTGATGTCTGAACAATGATCTGCTTCTCACTGCCAACCCCCCATCCCGTTTATGTACTTGACATGATGTTCTATAGCGTGGAATATCTCTTTGGCTAGGTGAGGTCAATTGTCCTGGCCATGCTCCCTCCCACTTTCTTGTGCATCTTCTAGCTGGCAGAGCATGGGAAACTAAAAAATCTTTCACTTTGCTGTTGCTAAGTAGTGCTTGTCCTAAAACATCAGTGTGTTATCAAAGCTATTCTCACAATAAATCTAAAACTCAGCACCATAACAGCTATTGAGAAGAAAATTAACTATCCCAGGCAAAACCAGGTACCTAGTCACTCTTATTTCTCCTTATATTAAAAAGAGCTTGTGGGATTTGTAAGGTTAAATTGATATCATTTTATGGTAGATATCCAAAATAGAACAAAAATACCTGAAAAGCATTGATTTCTCTCTATGGAATAGAGGGAACTTTGGCTGAAAATCCTGTTTTCAGTGTGGGGTCAAGCAAGACATAAATGTCAAAACACATGAGGTGAAATAAGGATTTGCACATTAACTTTAATTGTCACCAGCAGTTTAATCCTTCCAAGGCGCATAGGAGATGTGTACAATCACAGACAGTAACTGTGACTGCCTCTCGCTTTCCATCTGGAGGAATGCTCAGAGGATCACATGAAGACAGCTGGGAGTGTTAGGAATCCTCCATATGAACTTGGGAAACAGAGCTCTAGAGCAATGCACAGACATTAGTGGAGAAGATTTATACAAAATCATAAGAAAAATAGTAAACCTCAGAAGCAAAGATCACATTTTCAAAGTTCTCTTAAGCAGCTATTAAACTAATTTACCTCTCTCAGCAGTAATTTATGCCTATTCGATTTTTATAGATTGTTGAGATTTATTGTGCCATAAATGCCTAAATCTCTCAAATATATTTCAGAATGTGAATGGTATTCTCTAGCAGCATGTGTATGGTGATCATGGAGCAGAAAAGAGGGAGGTCATGTAAAAATAGATCAGGGCATTACTCAAAAACATGTGAGATTTTATGCATTGATTTATATTGAATTAAATTACGCAAGTTATCCAAAATGTGTATGTGTGATTTTTATGGGTAACACTTCTGTGAGATCACTCACCAGTGTATGCAATTTTCCACTTACCCAATGCTGAGAAAAGCAGCAGTAGGTAAATCCATACATTTATTTCACAAAAATGGAATGGCATCAGTTGTAAGCATACTATAAAACTCTGTCTTTTGAAAATGACTCTAGCCTTTCATCATTACTACTGCCAGCAAGTCGCAACATAAAACCTTTTGAAAAAGAGTCTAATCATAAAAATGCACAGAAGGTTATACTAACAATTCAGAATGAATAAGCCCTTGATGAGAAAATCATGCTGATGCTGAAAGAACATGCTCTTTTTCAAAAAGTTGGTGATGATTCATTATTTTACAAGAGCAATAGGAGTGGGAGTTACAATAATGGAATCAATGACAAAAGCTGCTCAGTTTATGTATTTATTTTTCAGCTTTTCTTTATCAGCAGTGAAATAACATAACCCTGGGGTTAAGCCTGGTTTCAGACAAGCTCTTGAAGTCTTCAGCTGATCATACTATGTCAGATGACAACAAAGGCTGTGAGGGCTGTATGGATATATTTTTTGTATATCTAAATGGATTTATGGATATATTTTTTTAAAAAAAAAATGGTAATTCAGTTAGCTTGGCTGGAAGATTACAGAAATATCAAAACTACCAGCTGTCCCTCAGGATTCTGCCACGTAGATCTCATACCGATCACACAGACACCTAAAGGAGCTACCCACAAGCAGTTACTGTTATTCCTATGTATGCTGTGCTTTGCCATGCTTTAGAAACATTCATTTAGGTGATGGCAAAGAAGAAAATGATGTGTACATGACCTCATGGTACATCTCAGAAGCTTTACTGCTGACTGTATTGAGCCGAAAGTTTTAACTTCCTGAACTTTCAAACAATCAAGACTTTGTTAATTGCTACTTCCTATCAAGTTAAGCGATTTGTTAACATATGACTCAGGTCTCTTCCTAATAACATTTTCCTCTTAGCTATCTTTATTTATGTAACAAATAAACATATTCTGATATATTAACAATATACAAACCTACTGTTCTAGTAGAACTTTGCTATAGTGCTAGCAAGGCTGCTAGGAATGTGATGAAGAGGAGTCTGTGAATAAAGTGGATGCTATTCTGCCTATAAAATAAAGTAAGAAGGAGTGTACATCATTAGTCTAAAGACTGACATCAACAGAGGCCAGTTGTGAGTGCCTCTGGGAACATTAAAACACTGGCAAGCATAGAATGACCCTTTCAGTATCACATTGTGTTAAATTCCAGCAATCTGGCTCAGGACCTTTATGAACTAAAACTTTATCTAGAGCATCATCTTTAATATCCCTCGATGGTTATCTATCAAGATGACATTTAGGGTTTTTTTTTTGTATGCATTGGTAATTTTAACATTCACAGAATTGTTTGGAAACAAGCTGCACAATGTAAAAAACATTTAAGTGTTGTAGTGTGCATGTTCCAAGGATATAATGCATTTATAATGTACATAAATGGCAGCTGGATGCAGGTAAACCAAATATAGCTTGCATTAGTGTTAGTAAGGTTACATCCCTGCAATATAAACACAGTGCCTGCAGTTATATTCTTGTGAGATTGTGATCAGTTTGAGGAAAATCATCTTGACAAGTAATCTCTGCATTTCAAGGTGAGTTTTCAGTTACTGCACCTTTGGTCTGATGAAGACTAAGTTAAGCTAAGAAAGCAGGTATTTTACAATATGCTTTAGATTATCTTTTTTAAACAGGAATTCCTGCTTTTTAGAATTACTTGTATGTTTTGTAATATGTTTATGGCCAAATTGATTCACAATCTCTTTTTGGCTTTCCACTTCTAGGGTTTCAAAAGCTTTTTGGGGGGAAGAAAATGTCTAAAACTTGGCTACCACAATCTTTCTCTTTGCCATTGCCATGTAAGAAGTGATCTGGTTAGTGTCATCTCTAGCCTGGTTTGACCACTGAGGATGAAAAACATCTGTGTTACCCTAAGAGGCCTTTGGTTAGAGTCCAGTAATGCATTCATGGCCCAATGCCTTACCTACTTTGTAGACCATGACTAATGAATGGCCATGGAAACATTAACCTTCAGCTTCAGTGGGTTCAACTGCTCCCAATCAGCTGGAGGATGCTTTTAAAAACTTTGTTCGCACTAAATATTTGATCACACTCAAAGGTTGGCTTATTTTCTCCTCATTAGGAAACATGGACAAGGGAAGATGATGAGCATAATTAAAGGGTAAAAACTGTGATGGCCTTGTTGCATAGAGCTTAGCTGTGCTCATTGGTTCCTAACACAGACAGAAGGCTCAGAGTGAAAGGTAATGCTTTTCTGAATGACCACACATAGTAGCTCTATGCGAGGAAATTAAAAAGCACCAGGTAGTGTTCTCCGTCACTGGATCTTGACTCTGTACCTATTCAATTACCCTGGTACAGATTTGACTTTGGTCAATTAGCAGCCCCGCGAGCAGTTCCTGGGCACAGTTTGTCAGTTAGCAAGCACCAGAAACCACTGCTAATGTCACTTGAGATGTATTCATCGTATTTGGCAGGGTAGAACTGTTCAATTCAGGATACACAAAGTCATTCTGTGCCTCAGCGTCAGAGAGAAATCAAAGGTAAACTCAATTTTCTGTTACAGATAGAGCTTTGTCAGGGCTCTCCCTCAGGCTATTAATGATTTTGGAAAGTAATTCTGGAGGAAGCCGGTATGTTTTATGACTGCTACAGAATGATTCAGCTCTTCTGATGCTAGCACCTGATGACTAATTGACTAGCTAGCTAGCACCTGGCCATATTGACTAGCTCTTCTCTGACTACAATGGGAGCATAAAGATCTAGATATATATACCTGCATTTAGATATGTCAGTCATTACATAGAGAGTTTAGTTTCATGAAAGTTGTCTTTTCCTGATGATATCCCTCATATCATACTAAGAGCAAACGCCACTGGAAGATCTTAAATGATTGAAGAATACCTCTGGAACAGCAGAAGTGAGTGATGGGAATAACAGGTGAACACAAATGAATACGTGTTGAAATATGCATGAAGATGATAATAACCTGCAGCTGAGAGGTATACTGTGGTATTTATGAAAATGCATAGAAGTTTACAGATTATTGCTGCATATTCATGCAAGGTTTGTAGGAGAACAGCCTTTAAAATGTCTACAAGACCTTGCAGAGTGTTATAGTTATTTAAAGAGATAATTACAACTAGTAAGAGCTATAATAAAGCCTTTATCTTTTGCACAACAAAATGAAAGATTCTGATGTTTTAAGAATCTCTTGGGATCCTTGGCTCTATAAGTAGCAGTGTATGTTATTGGTACTATGATTTACTGCAACTTTTTCATACTGTGTTAAAAGCTTATCTTTTAGTTAATTATGGAAAAGTGACTTAATTTTCAGCAGTTTGGGGCTGTGCTAACATGCCATGTAGATTAGCTCTACACATGGATGCCTTGCCCCTTTAGCCCTACTAGTTCAGGCCCAGCTGAAGCTCCTTTGCTGGGGAAAGGCTTGCCTTCATGTTGTGCTCAGTAGGAAGGTTTTCATCTTTCCACTCCAAGCCACAACCTGGAGTATCAAGCAGGGTCCTTGAGGTCTTACCTGATGGACTGGTGTCGCCTGGATGATCTGAGTTGACAGGTGCAAGCTGGAACAGAAGAGGTTCCAAAGAAACACAAGGAAAATCTTTTTCACTGTTCGGGTGAGGGAACACTGGAAGACGCTCCCCAGATGTGTTGTGGACTCTCATCTGGGGACATTCAAAACCCACCTGGATGAGTTCCTGTGTGACCTACTCTAGGTGGTCCTGTGCTGGCAGGAGTGTTGGACTAGACCATCTTTCAAGGTCTCTTCCAACCCTTAAGATTTTGTGATTCTGTGATTCTTGTCTACTACAAATTGATGACACTACTTTATGGTGATTCTCCTCTAACTTGTTAATCATTGCCTTCAGTTCTACCTGTTGCTATTCTGATAAGAAGAGTCTAAATTTCTGTGTTTCAACAACACACACTTTTCATCTTTAGAAGAAATTCTTAAATAATTTTAGCTGGTCATCACAATCATTCTTGTTAACTTTGTATCTGCATATTTACCTTAACAGACAGAGTCTGGGATGTGCAGTGGCTGATTGAAATGTATGGTTTTCTATATAAATACACAAATAAAGTGATTGCAAATGTATTTCTACAAGACAAATTAATTGAGAGATCAATGGCATTAAGGGATAGTGCTCTTAATACTATGTTAATGTCACAGCTAATTAAATTCTTTTTAAAATCATGCTCTAAAAAGCACAAGCATTTAAATTTCTAGTTAATGGTGCAGGTGGAAAGAACTCCTATTTCATACTTTCCACATACAGCATGGCCTGTAATGCAAATGTTGCAATATTCTCCTGGAACAGTAAAAGGAATTCCAAGGGAAATATAACTCCACAAGGCATTTTACCTGAGGCTGAATTTGTAATCTCTACTGCTACAAACTGTTCTCATTCGTACTTTTTCATCTGAAGAACCTAATCTGCATTGCCAGTGCATTTCTCAGGGGAAGCTCTGATCTCTGATACACTGAAATATAACACAAAACAGCCCTGAAATGTATAATCTGTCTGTAGAACTAATGAAAGTATTTTTAATGTGACTGCCACAAAACATTAAAACTTTCTCATTTGCCTAACCCTCTGCATCAGAAGCTTCCTCCAGAAACAGAAAGTTTAAAGCCTCTGTAGTGCAAATGAAATGTGAATCCAGTAAAGTGAGCTTCTACACATTTTTATTATGTGAAAATTGTTCACTCTGGCAAAGCATATTCTTTGTTTTTCTAGTTTTACATTGGCAGTATTTTCATCATAACTTCTCCATCAATAGCAATGGTAACTTAAATCTGTGGTTAATTCATAGATAGTTTAAAATACATCTTTCATAGAATGATTTTCCCTACAGATACCATCATGTCACTGTATCCCAGTTCTGGGTCAATAGCGATGTTTGGCAGTTGTGCCATGCACACCCTCTCAAAAGATGCAGGGTCAAGCCTTTGGGACTAATTTTTGACATTTTCTTCTACCAGGAAGCTGTATCAATCAAGTTAAACTCAACATATTAAGGTGTATTTGAGGTTGTTCCTGTGTAAAACAGTATGCTGAAGGGTCACTGCATCCTCGATGTTCTCAGGTTATCACATGTGCCATTTCAGGAGCTTCATATAGACTCTTCTTGTGAAAAAGACATACACTTATCATTTTGACACATTTATCTATGGTTTATATGGAAAATTAACTATTTATGGGTTTAAAAATGCCTTTGGCAAACATATGCTCGAAACAGAACAGTTTCAAAACACAATTTGGTTTTCAAATTAATGATACATACATGAAATCAATGGCTAAAAACATCTAACTCCAGATACATACTAACAAGATTTGTTGTTCTTGTGAGAAGGGTGATACGAATGACTTTCAGCTTCCACTCATCTGTGATCACAAATTACAACAGAACTACTTGTGAACGGTACCTCAGCTGCCCATTGCTAATCTCCCACTTTAGAACAGTTTCTAATTTACCTGGTTTTAATCAAAAGACAGAATGCTATGTGCTTCGTATCCTATCTGTGGATAACTTTTCCACCTGTGCAGATCTTATTACAGTTCTCATTAAAAATCTGGGCAATCAGATCCTTCTTTATTTTTCTCATCTACCGAATTTCAAGAACTAGCAGAAATGTTACTTCTTACTGCTACAGTGAGGGAGGAGGGGTGTAGGTGTTGCCACCATTGAGAGCAATTCCTTGGAGGAGAAGTGCACAGTAGAGGGGCCACCATCCCCAGATGAAGATTTTTAACCCATTCATTCTATCCACTAACTATGTGGTCTGGGGAAGAACAACAGTATAGGAAGATTACAGGGTAGCCCAAAGACATGGGAGCTAACAGCAGGGAGAGTCTCAGTGATACTCCAATGTTTTTTTCAAAGAAAAAAAGGTCTCTGGAAAAACAACAGGAGCTCAAAGTGACCTCAGCAGGTTCAGCAGCAAGGACTAAAAGGCAATGACATGTCATTACAGGGCTGACTGAAGTTTACGCTTCCTCATGCTAACAAGCCATTTCCTCCATTCTTCCTACTGCCTCTCCTCTCACAAGTGCTTCATGGTGATAGGACTTTCCTTTCCTCCTTGTTATTCTGTCTCTGTCACTCTTGCAGTGTCTTTTTCAACTGCATTCCCAGTTGGTTCACTACTGTCTAAGCATAAGATGAATGGATAGAAAAAGTAAGTTGATGCACTGATATTCTACCCCAAGCAACTTAAAAAAATAAGAGTAATAATAAAAAAATTGTTGCATGTTCATTTTTCTATGAAATTTCCCTAAAGTTCTGCAGTCATCATACCTGGAGAAAACCCAGGTAGGCTAATACCACACTCTCCGTTGAATACAGTTCATAGGCCTAGACCAAATTTACCCGGTTATTAGACCAAGAATAAACCTTCCAAATATAAATGCTCCTTCCCGTCATCTAATGTTTTGTGTAAGTTGTAGGCTGTTCTGTTAGACTGTCAGAGACATAGATTTATTTATTGTAGAAGAGAAAATATTTCAGCCTTTTCCATGACTGAGATCACTCAGAGCAACTATGTTATAAATAACAACGAAGAAAAAATATGTGTAAATGTACATGCTCATGGCTTTCTTCAGGCATACACAAAAATTGTAAGACATTTTAAAATTCAAGGACATAATGGCAGTGATAAAAGAAGATATCTAGGTTTAAAACCTGAAGTCCTTAAACTCTGATTACAATGACAGCTAGAGTGGATCCTCTCAATCTTTTCTAAATCCAAGCTCTCTGACCATCTAAGCTGAAGACACAGTTGCCTTGACCAGGCAGAGATGCTAACTTCAAGATGTGCAAACAATCTGATGTCCCAGCCATCTCTTTCTGCAGCAAGAGACAGACTTGGAAGTTAAAACTCATTTTAACTTCATATTTGAGTTTTTTTCCCTGCCTAAGAATTGCAATTTCAGGCCTATGTGAATGATAACAAAGAGAAATTGTTCTGAAAGTTATGAGTTTATTGAAAAAAAAATTAATAGTGCATAAGATTTGCACAGTTTGGATTATTTACCTGGCCCTTGAAGTCTCTGAAGGTCATTAGTCTATGGCTTCATTAGAATGTTGAAGTGACCTTTGTAGATTTTCATACAGCCCCTAGTACTATGCACATATATATGAATAGTATATTAAACAGGAACAGGTTATGGAACAGACTGCCCAGGGAGGGTGCGGAGGGTCCTTCTCTGGAGGTTTTCAAAGCCCACCTGGATGCATTCCTGTGTGACTTGATCTAGGTGGACCTGCTTGAGCAGAGGGATTGGACTATATTCTCTTTAGAGGTCTGCTCCAACCCCTACCATTCTGTGATTCTGTGAGATAGATAGATATAGAGATAGAGATAGAGATAGAGATAGAGATAGAGATAGAGATAGAGATAGAGATAGAGATAGAGATAGAGATAGAGATAGAGATAGAGATAGAGATAGAGATAGAGATAGAGATAGAGATAGAGATAGAGATAGAGATAGAGATAGATATAGATATAGATGTCTATACAGGCCCAACACTGATAGGAAAAAGTGACATTTAAATTTTGTGTAAGCCCTGCAAATATATCCTTTTGACAAAATAGACAATAGATATTAGCTAAAGATTACAGAATCTATCTTCTGACTGCTTTTTGTTCTTCATACAACTCCCATTGTAACCATGATACACTGCCCGCCATCTTTTACCCCAGAGCCACACTGTGTTTTTGCCCTACAACTAGTTTCTTCATTTACAACAAGTGTATTCCCTCCATCTGTTGTTAATAACTCCACACCTGTGGATAGTCACATATGTTAAGTTATGCTGTTTTTGCAGTCAGTTTTCATTGTGGGAATGGAAACTATCTGCGCCCATAAGTCCTTTCAAGGAGAGCTGTAAATCCTGACAAGCTCTGCAGAACATCTGTCTGTACATCTGCAGCTAGTCCCTCTCTGGTTTTACATCTAACTTCTTAAACCAAAGTGCTATATAGTTCCAGCAGAACCCACCTGCAACTGAAGTTATACGCAGAGAGCAGACAATTAGCATGACCTGCAAACAAGTGCATCTGTCAGTCTTCACAGTGTTATTTTATTTCCTCATTTCAAATAACAAACTTGATCTTTTCCCCAGATTTATTGTCTTCTCCTGTGATATTAGTAGACTTCACAGGAGAGAAAAACTGAGAAACATATTGCAGTGAATATCTGTCTGGCTATCCATTTACAAGGATACAGGGAGACATATATTTAGCAGCTTGAAAATAAGACCAGGATTTTGAGCTCACTTCTTGACTGATGACCGTTCAGACATTGGAATAGCATTTTCTAATATAGGATAAAATTCAGACTTTTCAGGTATGATTATACGTTGTTTGGCCACTTAAGGAATTGCAAATACTTTCCAATTTTTCTAAGACTATTGAAATAAGCTTCAAAAAAACCAAACAGATGAGAGAAAGGAAACCATAAGTTAACAAAAAAATATCTTAGAAAGGAATAACAGAAAACAACTGCTAGCTGTGGAGATTCAAAAAAAGTAAAAGCAAAATTAATGAAAAGGTACAAATTTACCTAGAAAATGATTAACAGATCTTTAAGAAAGAATAAGCTTTTTCTTAGAAGCACTCTGGGAATGGATGACGTATGAATTCTAAGAAATAAACCTCTTGAAAATCATGCACAGGGCTTCTGACCTTGCACCTTCAGCACTTGCATTCAGTCAGCAACATTATTTGGTGCACTGATATCAGTGCAGTTTGTATAAGCACCAAGGTTTGTCCTTGAGCAGGGAAAATGGAGTGAGAGCTAAGTCAGATGCACAAAATGGGTTCAGAATGAGTGGAAGACTTGTTGCCTTCATGTCCTTTCATTTCCTCTCCTGAAAAGAATGCTAAAATGTTATGTAAATCTACTTTGACATATTCTGAAGTATCCATTTGGAAACTACTGGTGAGAGCAGCAGATTAAAGATTATTGAAATATGTAACACCTTCTGTTGAATTTCTTATTTTACAAAAAAAAAACCACCCACCTGTAAATATGGCAAGAGTGTAGGTGTTCTTTTGTTTTCAGCAAACAAAAGTATCTAACTTTTCTGTTTGTGTCTAAAAATCCCACTATTTGTTAGTCTTTTTAGATGCAAATGAGGGTTTTAAAAATAATCTTTGTGTAAATTGCAATATTAAATGTGTAAAATACTTTTGTGAGCTATGAAATACTAAATTTTCTACCTATATTCTTCTTTGCAATAAGATAAAATGGGAATGGTGCCAGACTTGAATTCAGCTTTGCCAGACTGATATCACTATAAATAGCTTTCTCTGGCATCTCCCTCCTACCATGAGCTCTGTCTGTACATCAGGAGAGCTGACCACCAGTAGTGTGCCTTTCAGTCCTGTCTGCTTTTTGGCTCATGTGTCTGGGTTTTCTCTGTTCTGAAGCCAAACAATCTCTGGCCTTGGGCAGGTATGTATGCCCATTTCTCACCTTGACAAAGAGATAAAATATGACTGAGACACATGGAATCAGAAACTGGGAGCACTTCTGAGTTCCACAGTACAGATATTGCCATGGTGACTGGAAACTCCAATAGATAAAGCAGCTTTTTGCAAAGTTCATTGTCACAAAAATATTTAAAGAAACACCTTAAAAAAACCCACCTTTGCAAATTTCTCTTTCTAGAAGACCAGAATATCATATGCTGTACTTCTTGTCAGTTGTACTGAGGAAACTAACTGCAATGTTCCTTTACTATTTTCTCTTAAATATGGAAGTGCAGCCATGATACCTTTATTATCCTCTATCCTTACCCAAATTCAACAAAGCTATCTGAAAATCAATGTTTTAAGCCTTTAAATTGACCTTTCCATTTCATTTCACCATGTTCCCCTTGAACTACTTTTATTCTTTCATTCTCTGTTGCACATTTCCTTCCATTTTCAGATTCTTGCCAAATGCCCTTATATGTGAACTATAGTTCTAATTCTATATAAATCTCTGTCAGAGTTGAAGACAAAGTATCAAGGATTTATCTGAATTAACTTCTAACATCTTTATGAGAAAATTAATTTTTTTTTCAAGCACAGCAGTGCTTTCTGACTTTATCATTAGTAAAATCAGTATATACCTAGCTGAGGAACACAGCTATGTCTTTCATGACAATTGAATTGGTTACCTCAGCATTAGGTTAAATTTGATTTTATGTTGCTTTTAGTTTTCACATATTATATTAAATGGATCCCTCAATGTTGTAATTAATTTATTAAAAAGTCAAGAAATAAATTAATACCTTGCTCTTCGCTGAACAGTTAGCCACACAGAAGAAAAACAACCGTTAACAATCTCATCTTCCTCTTTTTCAACTCTCATGTTTTGATATGTATATATCAATCCCCTGCAAGTCACATATTACTGGTTTGTATAACAGCCTAGGAAATAGCTCACCATCTGTACTGATTTCCTATATCTCAGTAATCAGTTTTCTTTCATTGTTTCTTTCCTAACATCACTTCTGAGAAAGTACTTTGGGCTACATAAGGCTCGTTACGTGATGCTATTTTCTTTAAACAAAACAACCAAACCTGAGTCAAACATTTGGCAGTTAAACAACAATGGGAGTATAAAAGATTACATTTTAACCACAGTCTTAGCCTGACAACTATTGAGAAATTCAGTTCCTCAGAGAGTTCTTCTTTATTCACCTCTCAAAGATGCCTTTGTTAATGTTAGACTTTTTCTTCTCCAAGAAGCAGGGAACTGAAAGGTGCTAGAGAGGAGGTTGAAGACTAAATGGGCTTATTCCACTGTGCTAAACCCATGTGAACTCCAAGGACATTCAGACTTGTAAGTTTAAAGAGCCAAGGTAAGTTTAGAGGTCAGTCTCTTGCTGTGGACATAGACGGCTCCAACAATGAGGGGTAAAGCAGTACAGGTTCCTGGTGATTAAGGCAGTCTGTGAGATTTTTTTTGAGACACATTATTTTTCGCATTAATCCTCAATACCAAACATAGCTGATACTTTTCAAAATAATGTTGAAATGTCACCTAGCAATCTTCCACTAGCTTTTCCTTTACAGATTCCACTCAGGAGTTAAAGCACACATTTGAAATTGTAATACAAAAAATATTTTGCTAGTTCCTTATTTAGATGCTAAAGGAGATACCAAAGAGGCCAGCTTGTCCTTAGGGATATTATATAACATGCTCTTCCTATGGCTTTACAAATCAGTTCAGATCACCTTTCTTCTGTGAATACTCTGAAAAAACCTCTGAAGCATCCTTAGAGGCCGCATTTCCTTAACAGTGTTGATAATATCAGCAAAACTTTTCTCCAGGAGTCAGTCAGCACTGAGAAAACAATATCTGTGAATGTCACAACAGATCATTTTACATTTCCAAGATGCTGGCAAAAAATTCAGTGGCAGACTGTGGATGCTGCACTGCATTAAAATTACAAGTCAACAGAAGAAAAACAGCAGTATAAGATTTTAAAAGACATATTACGTTGGCGTGGGATAAATGTAAAGCAATGCTGACTTTAATCTATGGTAGTTACAAAGGATGCAAAGACAAAACGAGCTAAAACACAACCCTTCAGTAATTAGGAAAAGCAACCATGTTCTCTGACATTCAGCCACTGCTCAGATGCCAAAGGCACTGCCCATCACTCAGACTGTTTGCTCTGTAACACTGGCTAGACATTTGAGACGTTTAAATATTTCCAGGCTGCTGTTAAAATTTCATGAATGTCTAAATTTCAATACAGAATGATTTAAACATCTTCAGTATAGGGAGATGATTGTCTCCATCCTCTAGAAGGCCGAGTTCCATTGTAGTGTCTTGAGGTCAGTGGCAGTGATGTTAATTAAAAACTCCCCGTGGAGTACAAGCACTTTTTCTTAGGGGACTGCCTGATGCTCTTGATGCTCTGCCCACTCCAGAACAGGAGAATCAGAGCCCAAATGTGCATCAAGTTTTTGAAAGATACATTCTTCAGCTTTCTGTTGAAGCAAAGCCTTTGTTTTACCATGATTACTTAAATTAGGCTAGAGAGAGAAGCAAAAAAAATACAGCTATTTTGTTACAGAGTACTTGGCTCAAAGTCATTGGTACACCACTCCTGAAAACTAATGTAAACTCCATAAATTTTCCATGAATGAATCCTCCCACTTGCATGTCCAAACCATGAGAACAGAGGCCTAGAGCCTTTTTTTTGACTCCCTCAGTGCCATGGTTCAAGTGTCCCTAGTAACACTCTTGTCCTTCAGTGGGAAGGAACAGAATGTCTCTCAGAGATTGACATCCTGAGGCTCACTGGATTAGGATATTCAAAACTGCAGTTAGACAAGGATGTATTTACTCTTTGCCTAGTGAACACCTGAATGGTTAAAGTTATTTGACAAATAGAGATTTCCTGAGACATGAGTCCTCAGAAATCAACTTAACACTCTGGATCTCAAATGGATTGGTAGCTTTAACTTTTGGCCCATTGCATGAACTCACTAATCTGACCAGGTTTATACTGTTTTGCATCTCCTTTCTAATAATCTGTGAAACTCAGGCCCCTGAAACATTTCTGACCTCTTTGCCAGGACAAACACGTGGGTTAGGTTTCGCAGTACCTGGAGACTTTATGTTTGTGTATATATATTTATACGTGCACTATGTATGACATAGTTTCCTATGGAACCTTTTTGAAAATCTTTAAGTTGTAAAATCTGTTCTAAAATTATGGAAAATGCTTGTAATTAATCATTTATTTGTCATCAAGGTCGTCTTATCAGGTCATAGAAAAACAGACCAATATATAAATCAAAACATATACTTGGCACAGCAAATTGGGTTTTTTTAAAAAAAAAACTGCTTTAAATATGTGCATATTTTCAGATGTCTGTGAGTAATTAATTCTGAAGTGATATTAATAAACAAGCAGCAATTGTAGCTAGTGTTAATTCTAAGGACCATTTATGTAATATTAGCATGACTGGGAAAAAAACAAACTGCAAACAAATATGTTTTCTGGAATGCATTTGTGTATGTGTTTCTGTTCTCACAGAAAATAACTATATCTGCCCAGAATTCAGTAAGGAAAAAGAAACCCGGATGAATTTCAAATGGAAGTAACATATAAATCAGTTCATCCACTATTCTCTTTCTGGTTTACTACAATTCCTGTCTGCTTCCATGTTATCTAGCCTGTTCTAAATGCCAGTTAGTGCTTTATTTAATCCCATTCTCCTAAGAGACTGAACATCCACAGAGCAGATGGGAGGAATAGAGGAAAAGAAAGAAAAAATATGTTGGCTCCAGTCTGTAATGTTCAATCAAAATTACCAAGAAGTAATTGTTGTCTTGGAAAACTACAATATCATTCAAAGAGTTCAAAAGTCAATACCTCCTGTGAAATTCAATTATCTTTTTTTTCTTTTTTCTTTTTTTTTTCTTTTCTACTTTTTTTTTGGTTTATTGTTAATAATGCAACAGTGCACGTCTCCACCACTTCAGTTTTCACGATCTTCTTCTACACCCTGTTGGGATTTTTAACTTTTTTGTTGATGAGACTTACAGTTGCAAAGTCACAAAGTGCATAAACACAAGGTAATCCCTCCGAGGTGATAAAAAGCCACTGTCTATCCATGTGAGGTATTCTGAAAGGAGCCTGGAGTTGCTTTGTTGATGACAACATAAAACCATCGAAGCTTTTCAGTTGCTCTCCTTTTACTGACTTCTTGAAACAGAATAAAATACCATGATAAGGAAAAACCCTTCCCCATTTTAGATAGTTAGAAACTGTGTTTTTTCAAAGACATAAAGAGCAATTAGTTATTTACATGGATATTGTAAAGATTTACGACTGAAGTTCCTGGGTCCCTGGTTACCAGAGTACTGATATACCTTTCTTGTTAAGCAGGTGGATGAGTTTTGATAAAGGAGAAAGTAATTCTACCTTCAGAGTATGATTTTGTATGTGCTTATAGCAATACTCTAAGCAAGTACCTAACATATTATTGTTAATCAGGTATCAGGACTTAAACTGCCAATACACCTTCATAGCTTAGGGCTGTCATAAAAAATAAGTCATTTTTTCATAAAGAATAGTTATATTTTTCCAAAAACTTTTACAGCTGAAAGGAAATGGGGAGGAGGGGGGTGAAGATGCTGAGGAAAAACAGACTCTGATCTTCAAATTTCAGCCATGGAAACTTCAATCATAAAGGTTAAAGACAGACCAGTTACTAGATAATGCTCAAAATTGTTTGGCTTTATGAATAGTGATTTTAAAATAATATATTAAATAGTCTACTTTTTTTTTGCTTCTTTGTACTGACTAATTTGAAGTTTGTAGCCAATAGACATAGTGTTTTCAACTTTGGAGAGATCTTATCTTTTACACATACTTGATCCATTTTGATTTCAACATGTTATCAGTGAAACAAAAAAAAGACCATGAAGAATTCTGTGTGGTTGAAGAAGGAAGACTTCTTCTGGACTTGGGATGTGCCATCTGGAATGGAATGAGAAGTTCACCTTCAGAATTTCAAGAAGAACAAAATAGCTAGCCTTCAAAGTACAAAATATATCAAAGGGCTTTGTAGTACTTGCTCACACTTCTCCTTCCCTTTTCTCAGTTAGAAACGATGATTGTACTTTAACTTCATCAGTAACTAGAGAACATTGAGGGCTTGTTGTTCAATCTTCTTCATTTTCTTTCCTATTTAAAATAAACGCTTTGCTTACAAGTGAGCATCAAGGATTTTTCTACATGTAAACACAGACTTACCCTATTTTCATTCTATCTAAAATATCTTTTGGACCTTTTCAGCAGGTTTTGGGCCAAGAGAAAATGTTATCTGAAATGTGCCAAAGGATAAGTTTCTAATACTGTTACTGTCACAAGTTAACAGAACTCCTTGATTACAAGTATATTCTCTGGTTGTGATGGCAGTCATAAGAAACGCGAATGAGGACATATGTCTAGAGATTACTCGTGTACTAGTGTATTACTTGAACTAAGTTGTTAGTATCAATGTAGATTAGTAGTCTGGAAAAGCAGTAGGTCCATAGCCCAAGACTGTCTTCTAGATTTCACTGTCCACCTTTGTGCAGGACTTCACCTACTGAATATGATTCATGGCTATATGCCAGGATGAACAAGTGAAGTGGCCATATGTCTCCTGTCTGCAACATCAACAGAGGTGTGGGCACTGAGTTATAGCTGATTCCTTCTATGCCCACCAGCAGCAGCTTAGAAACCAAGACAACTCCATGGTTGGGATACTAAAGTAGATTCTGGGTCTTTCCAGAGTCCAGATCCTGCTAAATGGGTTCTCTGAGAGTCTGGATATTTAAATCTTAGGAAACTAAATCTAGTCTGTTTTCCTTTCTCTAATCATATTTTTATTTTGAGTTGTATTTTCTGCTTGTCCTGCTGTGATGTGACATGATAAATTGAGTTCATAACCCAACACTGCAAGTCAGCTCCAGATGCAAGACAAAAAAAATTCAGTGTCTCCTATTAAGTTCCCACTGATGATAAATGTGGCTGCTTTCTAAAACTCATTTTCCCCAGACTCAACTTGCACGAGGTGAAATGACAGGAACATTTCGTAGTGCAAGAGCCTTTTTAAATCCACATTTTAGTATGACTGCCTGACTACAGTGAGAGAAAAATGAGCTTTTCCTTTCTTTCAGCATTATAAGCAGCAAGCTCCCCTCAAATATTTTAGCATCCAAATACCGTACTGCCTCATTTCATGTTGAGCATGTGCTTAAATATATTACTACACTGAGATTCAAACGATGACTTATTTTAACATAGTTGTTCCTGAACCGAGTTACTTGTGAGCCAATAATATCCATGGAACAATACAAGGCCTAGAATAAAGTCCATGTAATGAAGGGTTTATGAAGTAGACACAAGCAAAACTGCAAAAAAGATAGAGACATACAAAATAATTATTAACACTGTCATTCACAGTTGACAGGTTCTCTTGGATCCCTGGGTAGGACTTGAACATAGACTAAAACTTAGCAAAGTTAGCTGGGATTGGCTATGAGTTTCATGAATTTTCCCCCTTAGTTCTATTATCTATGGAACTACAATGCACTGATTTGAGTCACTTTTTGGAAATATGCAGCTTTCTGAAGAATTTTTCTCTACTTCAAGTGTTTATTTTTTAATCCTTAATTTCTAGTAACTGCACAAGGAATAGATGTCATTGTGCTTGATATTGTGCTAAAAACAAAGATGACTTGTGTCCCAGCTTCTGATGCTGACAAATAGGTTACATCTGAGCTACTGACAGAGGAGAAGCACGATGGCATGATCTAGGATTCACAGACAGCTACAGCCTCATCACTAAGCAAATCCCACAAATGACTAAACTCAATATCAGAAGAACCATGAATGCTATTTAACCCGTATAATTCAATTTCCTCCTCAACTAAAGTAAAATTAACCATTATTTCTGTGATAGAATTTATAAGAAGTTACTGGGGAAGATTCAGGGGGAGTTTATAGTTCATGGACAGCGAACACACTGGCTCAAGTCCAGCCAGGAGCTTAAGGAATAAACTTTCACAAGAAATATTCACCTCATTGCCTTTTGTGGGTAACAAAGTCTTTTAGTCAGATACATGCTTCAATTTCTTTCCTTTTTGTCATGTCTTTCTCCAATCTAGCTCTGACCATCTGATCTCTGCATCACAGACATGGTACAGCATCTAACAGATGAAGTGAAGCACTTATCAGTATCAGTTAGGTGATTTCTCCACTAGGAAAACAACAAACACAGCTCTGCACAGTTAAAATATTGCACTTAACTGTGCAGGCAAATGGAGGCTGGGTTACAGAAGAGGCCATGTTACAGAAAGAGTCATTTTTACCATCCCAATAAAGGCTGATTTTCAACTTTGTAAAGACACATTTGGCTACTGCAGCAGAATGCACTAGCTTGAATGCTGCAATGTTTCAGTCAAATCTCTTGCTAGAGTGAACCTACAATTCTGAGTGCTACAGCTTGTCTGAAAGCTCCTCTTTCCTCCAGAAATGTAAACATTGACTGTAAAAAAAAACCCGTTTGCAATTTTGCAGGCAAGCACAAGGGTAAGTGAGGGAGATTGTGTGCAGCCTAAGGGAAAACTTGCCAAAGACTGTTGTATGGCGGTTCTAAGGAAGCACAAATGTTAGGCAGCCAGGAAATTCAAGGTTAAGATTACTCTGTCAAACTCCCCCAGGCTTCTGCAAGTATGAAAATGCAGAGATAAGGCAGCTTAGACAGTTCTAACTTTGCCTTGGCTATCAAGCCGAAAGCAAACAATACACATGAAAGAAGCACAGTATTATAGAAGTTATAACTAACTGGTAAGTTTTCAAAATTTGCAACAGTGTGCATAGTTCAGATACCTCACCATACTGTGAGTGAAGACTTCTTAAGTCTGTGCTTTCATTTTGGCTTTAAACTGCTGAAGCAAGCTCCATGTACTCTCCTTTGAGGACCAGATGCTCTACGGAAAATATATGGTCCCTGCAGCCTGGAAGGGCACATGGTAGCACTATCAATTTGCATTCATGTATGGAGGTTGCCTGGCAGTTCCTGTGCTGCCCAGTAATAGATATTGCCCCCAGGGATGAGAGTGAGTTTGAGTAGGGACTGACTTAACTTTTCTGTCTGGCAGTGCATCCACGTTGCTGCCACCTGTCTGAAAATTTAACCAACATTGTCTGTGGTAAGGAAATATTAAATTTTTAGAAAGCTTTTCAACAGATATCTGAATGAAGAGCTCAACTGTCGTTTGAGAAACAGTGAGTTACAGCAACCACATCTAATGTTAAACAACTACAGTATAGCTGTTGAGACATCTGTGTTGGGATAGTCATCCAGATTTGATGTATAGGCATTGGGAAGACATGGGTGCTCCTGGGAAATGAATCATCTTATCTGGAAGTAAACAGCTAAAGTAGGTCAGATGAGTCACAGAATGGAATGCCTGCTTTCTCCCTGCTGAGTGTAGAGAGTCTTCAATGAAGCTCAGATGTAGACATCTGCACTGCACACATCTAGCCTTAGGTGAGGTGAAACCAGCTCCTGTTATTATGAGTCTGCAAACAATATCAGGGCTGGATTTTCCAGCCTGTGAGATGTTCTGTGTAGTTCAGTTCTGAAATTTGCTGGTTATTTCTCTGAACATTAAAAGAGAGGTTCTGCCAGCTCCAGCATCCAACATAATAGAAATTTCATTGCATCCTCACCTCGAGGAGCTTCTAGCTAAGATGGAAGAGCAAAGGCCAGGTAAATAAAACATGTTTTGTAAACATTTGTGTATCATTGTTATCTTTTTTTGGTTTATATCTCATGTCTGTTTAGCTAGGCAGTGACCAAACATGTCAGAGAAATAGTTCCTACCCTGAAAAAAATACAGGCAAAGGTTACAGCAGCAGAGATATCAAGAGTATGAAGCAACCTGCAGAAATAAGGGGACCAAATACCCAGATAGGAGGGGATTGCAGTATGGTAGTTGCAAGAGATTGTACATCTAATGTAGGTTTTTTCACAACGTGAATTGCATATAGCTGTTTCACAAAAAGAAGATCCTGTAGCTGCATCTTGACCTGTCTATACATCACTGCTTCTACAGAATTGGCAAAACTCCTGTGATTTCAGGGTGCCAACTGTACCTTCCAGTTACAGTTAAGCAAAACTTTCCATTTAACAAGCTATTTCTCATGTATTTTATAATTCAGTGGAGGCATCTTGCTTCTTCACGCTAAATTACTCAAATAAGCAGTAATCCCATTAGACTATTAATAAAGCCAGCCTGCTCTGAGACTGACTTGGTTACTGAGACAAAGAAAGATTGAGCATTATCAGATACTTTACTGAACTGAAGGTTTAGATATGACTTTGACAAATATCTCCTTTACATCAATAGCCTGGACTATTTTCAAAGAACCAGAGAAAAGCAAGAAGTGAACATGGAGTTACAAAGTACTGGAATGAGTTATGTTTGCTCAGATGCATCTATATTTCACAATCCTTAATATTTTCTGGGAATGATTTTTGAAAAAGAAAAGCCTTCTTAGTATATTTATATGCTTTATTTTTCTGCAAGGCCATCTTTTCATCTCCCACTTACACTCCTATCTCGATGTCTTGTTACTTTCTAGGACATAAAAAAGATCTGCATTAATTCAGATGATATTTTTATCTTACTTGTATACAGTTCTTTACAATGTCATGTTTTGGGAGTATATTCATCTTTTTCCATGATTATTCGATTATAACTTCTAGTTATATATAACTAGAACTAGAACTATATATATATATATATATATATATAACTTCTAGTATATTCCTTTTAAAATCATAGAATCATAGAATTATTTCAGCTGGAAGAGACTTTTAAGCTCATCGAGCCCAATCTTTGTCCCAGCCCTATCAACCACTAGACCATTTCCCTAAGTGCAACATCCATCCATCTCTTAAACACCTCCAGGGATGGTGACTCCAGCACCTCTCTTGGCAGCCCGTTCCAATGCCTGATAACCCTTTCAGGAAAGAATTTCCTTCTCATATCCAGCCTGAACCTCCCCTGGCACAACTTGAGGTTGTTTCCTTTTGCTCTATTGCTTGTTACTTAGGAGAACAGACTGAGCCCTGACTTCTTTGCCAACAGCTTCAGTTGCCGTGTTATTTTTATGTTAAGCTTAAGTCAGAGCTGAGTGTGAATCCTGTCCTACCTAAATTGCTAAACACAGCACAAGACTGAGAGTTCTATTTCCAGACTCTGCAAATGGTTGCTGGGCACCCCTAGGTGGGAAGAAATAATCTCAGTCAGTTCAACACTGGTGGACACTGGCCACTAAAGGATGGTACAAAAGTAGTTTGAGGTAATGTATGTACTTTTACCTCCATAACAGCTAGAACTAGATTTCTTTTTCTGAGCAGCCTTTTCTATTGCAATGCTGAGTGTAAGGATGTCAGTGCATGAGAAACTGGAGACCCATGGTGTCCATATTAACAGATATCCACCATGCTGACATCACTGGCTATTAAAAGGATAAATTAGGTGCAAGTGTGCGATTCCCCTGTTTTAAAAGAGTAAAGTCATCCTGCTTTTTACAGCCTGTAGATTCAAACATTCGTGATGCATTGTAACATGAATTAAAAACTTTCAGAGGCTGTAGATACATTACAGACTAGACCATTAGGTAGAATCAGTGAGAGAGATCTGTTAAATACAACTAATTTGGAAACTCCAGAAGATTAAAGTATACAACAGATTAAAAAATATTTGAACCTGTTTTAACAGTGTAAACAGCCACAAAAAGCTGTAGCATCCTTTTGATAAATGCAGACATTTAAACCTTCCAGTTGTATGGGGTTAGATGTCTGCTATCGGTCAACTCTGTTCAACTGAAATACTTCCAACAATAAATATGTAACCTCTGACTTTATGGAATAGATGGTTGTTTATCTTGAAAAATGTAAGTTGGGAATGAGAAATAAAAACTGCTGTGTTGCCAAGGCAAAATGGTTTGATCAAGACTCTTCTCCCCAGGAAAAACAATGGCCAGCAGGAAGGGTGAATGCTGTAACTGTTTGCCAGTTAGATTAATCTCTCTGTGAGTGTGATATAGTATCAGGGTGTGCGCCAAGAAAAGATGAATCAGAATTGTTATAAAAAATGCATGAAGTAGGCAATGGCATTTCTATAAAAGAAAAATCTGTTTCTTGGTTAATGGTGAATGGAAAATTCTCCTTTATTTTACAAAATCTGTAATTGCAGTTTTCCAGGTTCTTTCTATATCTGCATTTTTTTTATTTTTTTTTTTTTGAAATAAAACTAACCTGAAACCTTTAAGCTGTTTCTCAGACCTGAAAATGGCCTAATTGTCTCCTACACAGCCTCTTCTTCTTGTTTCTTCCTTCAGATGCTTCTGCTAGGTGGATGAAGAGATGTAAGGGTTGGCAGGGGTTTAGGCCCTATAGAGCAGCCCAGGCCATAGAACCCACCCATAACCCTTGTACCATTCAAGGGATCACTACGGTGAAGCAGTGGCTGATTTTATGTGTCCTGGTTAGTCGTCACAGAGCCTCCTTTATGCTTTGTAAATAGAAACCCTAAATTAAAGAGTATAGTAATATTTCTCAGGATGAAACAGTAGTGCACACACCGATGAGATCTTCAGATGGTAAAAACTAGCACAGCTTACTGACTTTTGGTATTGCAACAGAGACTTTATCAGATCAGTATTTACAGCTTCTGCAAATACTCTACACTATGCTACATTTCCATCCACTGTATGAAAGATTATCTAAAATTGTGTTAATCAGTAAGTATTCAGGAAAATAAACTGAGTGGTGAAATAGAGGATAATTTAATGGTGATGAATTTGTTGCAAAGAACAAAAGATAAAATAAACCCCTTTGTAATCACATTTGCTTACATCATTTCTGATACTAATTGACATATTAAAGATAGACGTTGAAGCAAGCAAAGCTTGTTTGTACAAAGTTACTTCCTCAATGAAAAGGTGCTAGTGTTAATATTTTCCATAAAGGTAACAGATGATAAAAGATAAATATGTGTAACCATTTCAACAAATTTTAGGACAGAGTTCTTATAATATATATTTCCCGAGGAAGAAAAAAATACCTGTATAGCATAAAACTGGCTACAGTCAACCTATGCAGAATACAAATGACAAGAATTGATAAAGATTTACCATTTCTAGGTATTACATTGAAACGACTTACAAAGAAGCTAAGCATTCTCTACCTGATAACTAAAAATCCCTGTGAAGTTTTATTATATTGCCAAAAATTAATCTCTTTTCTGTATTAGACACAAGGCTTATCAGACAGGTCTTTTTTTTTCTGTGTAATGTAACCAAAAGCCTACCAGAGGAACTTCTGTCCTTGTCTATTGTTGTGACTTTTGAAATAAAGCTTGAAGTATATTTCTTTACCTGAAGAGTTTACAGAAATATTACCATACTCCAGTCTTGGCATTTCCTAGGCTAATTTCTCTTTAAGATTTTAAAAACTTAAATGAAGCGAAGAAAAATCCCAACTGTTATTTTTGGCTCTTCTCTTCCCCCAGAGTGTTATCACCAAGTGCCTGAAGCATATCATAGAAGTATTGGCCATGCACCAAGTCAGATGAAGGCCTGATTTATGCCATCAGGATGTGCACAGTTAATCATAAGATGAAGGAGTGCACTGTGCTACGTATGAGGTTAGCTGTGCTACATATGAGGTTAGTGGAAGGGAGAACCAGGTGTTCCAAACAACAGAAGCCAGAGACTATCATCTTGTGCCCCTTTTCAGTCTCATTCTTGCTGATGGTCATATCCAAAGGGAACATTAGTAATCACTTCCTGGATCAGAACATATGAAATTTATGGTTTTAAATGTGATTCATCACTTAAAATAAGGTTACACGACCTATTTTGAAAAGCACCTAGATGTCTGACTTTCACTGGAAGTCAAACAACTTCGGTTGGTGAAGCCTGACTGTATGCAATACTGGCAATCCTTTAAATCAAAAGGCATCAGGTGTGTAAATACCATGAAGCCCTCCTAAAGCTCCACAAACTTTGTTGACCTCACAGATTATTTTATGTTTTTCTTCCCATTTATGCCAGCTGTTAATCTGACCATTTGCATGCGTGCAGCCTCCACATTACAGGGAGCTTTTAGTGTGGTGTGGCACCTACAACCTCAGATTAGAAAAGCAACAGAAATTCTAAGTGCTCTGAAATCACAAAGATCTTTGGTCTCAACGGGTTAAAAATTTTGTGCTGCATATTTTCATTGTAGTAATGTATATTTTAGAAAAGGATGATAGTGTGGCCTTCTGTAACACACTTCCTCATGTACTGCTTAAGTAGAAGCCTAAAACAACGACCAGACAATCTCCAGTTAACATACTATTAAATGTTGTTCCTTTATAACAGTATCTCTTTTGCTCAACTCACCTTCCTCATTTTTATTGCCTAAAGATTACGCAGCTAAATCATCTTCTGTGCTCAAGAAAAACGCAGTTTCAGAGATTAAGCCATCATACTGTCTAAAGCTTTGAGTTTAGGGTTGGCTGAATCACCACCAGGAGGTGTCTGTTTCTCTCCATATCAGTGGTAATTTACATGTCCTGTTTAGTGTCAGACATCCATATTCTAGTCGCTTAAGCTAGGACAGATAAATTATACCCTAAGCAAAAGTTCCTCCCTTAGTCTGTGCCACATACTTCATTGTACTGTGCTGCCAAAGCTTCAGCAGGTCTGCATATTATTTTGACAGCATAGAATCATCGAATCATAGAATGGTAGGGTTGGAAGGGACCTCTGGACATGATCTAGTCCAACCTTCCTGCAGAAGCAGATCAACCTAGATCAGATCACATATGAACGTGTCCAGGTTGGTCTTGAAGACCTCCAAGGAAAGAGACGCCACAACCTACCTGGGCAGCCTGTTGCAGTGCTCCATCACCCTCGCAGTAAAACACATGCATGTCTTACATAGCCAGTTGTCATTAGTTTAACTTCCATTCATTTTGAAACTATGTTACAAACTGTCTACATTTTATTAGAACTGGTCTGCTAAGAATTAAGTTCTTCTATACTAAATTCCCCCACAGCAGACAAGGGGAAAATACATAATAAACAGACACATTTAACTGTTGCCACCTCCCATAATCCCAGGCTCAGAAGCCTGAGAAACATTTCATCACTTTTATTATATCTCTGTCATTTATTTTGCTCTAATGCTTTGTAACACAAAACAGCATTAAGAAACCAAACAGAATTGAAAATGAGTAAAAATCTACCTTTTGCATGCACAGTTGCAGATAAAGTCCATAGATCCATCAAAGTCTACAACCCCAAACAGACTTATGCTGGACCTGAACTTTGTGTCTGATTCTGAACCTAATGCCTGGACCTTTTCTACTTGAACAGACAAGACTGGACTTTGAATCTAATTCAGACCCAAAATCATACCTGATCATCTGTTTTGATGATTAACTGTCAGTCTAGATAGAAAAAAAATGATACAGCAAGAACAGGAAATCATCTCCATTTTTCATGTATCATTCTCTATGAGATTTCAGCTAACAAGTTGTGCATAACTTTATGCCTGGATAACATATTGGAAAGCATTATAGAGGTATTGAACTTTTTTGAAAAAGCTATCTCAGTGTCAAAGCAGAATGAACATGAGTATGAACTACTTTACCCTGCAGTTACTCATAAAGGAGAATTGGTCAATGCTGAGCTCTGCATTGTCATAACTTGGATACTCCTAGCAAAACAGCTTGCTCAGGTGTCTATGCATAACACTGTGGTTGAGTACTAGTAATGCTTGTTGTTCCTGCTGGCTGAGACGGGAAAGAGAAACAAGGCAAGACAAACACTGGATTCAGAGTCAAAGCAGACAGAGGTGTGAAAGCTCAAATCATAGAATCATAGAATCATACAATGGTAGGGGTTGGAAGGGATCTTTAGAAATCATCTAGTCCAACCCCCTGCAGAGGCAGGTTCACCTAGATAGATCAGGCTGCATAGGAACATGTCCAGGTGAGTCTTGAAGACTCCTGTGCCACGGCTCCCTCACCCTCACAGTAAAATAGATTATTCTTATATTTAAATGGAACTTTTTGTGTTCAGCTTCATCCCATTACCCCTTGTCCTGTTCCTAGCTTCTATGGAAAAAAGGGATGCAACAGCCTCCTGACACCCACCATTTAGATATTTGTAAATGTTAATAAGATCTCCCTTCAATCTCCTCTTTTCTAGACTACGCAGGCCCAGTTCCTACAGCCTTTCCTCATAAGGAAGATGCTCCAGTCCCCTGATCATCTTGGTGGCCCTGTGCTGGACTCTCTCCAGCAGTTCCCTGTCCCTCTTGAGCTGAGGAGCCCAGAAGTGATCATTCTGTTCACATTAAGGGAACCTGAAATGATGCAAACACTTCCAGTGGTTCAAATGAGATCTGTACAGCACTTAGCACAGGAATATCCAGCTCATGAATACGTTAGAAGTTACAGTAGTTTAAAAAAAAAAAAAAAAAAAAAGAAAAGAAAAAGATAATTCTAAAGTGAAAGGGTACAATAATTGCTAGGTTGAAATAGAATGTGTCAAGCAAAAAATAGTTAAACAGATTCTAAATTGGTTCACTGTCTTCCAACAGTGCCTTACTTAAATTGCAATTACAAATATGAAAAGATATTTGAACTCAGTGTAATTACTGTAACATAGAAGATCTGGCAAGGCAGGGCCTTTTTCTTTTAGATAATTAAATGTGGATTATGTGTAAGTGTAACAAAAATATAAATATTAGGCTAGCATAATTTTTGTGTTTTGATTTCAATTCTCCCTCTGAGAAGAGTTGCCCCTTAAGGTAGATGATTCAGAGTGTTTAGTGCAGGAACCTCAGCTTTGTAGTTTTAGAGATTTTTTTTCCCATGATTTGCTCTTCTGCTGTTTACATAGAAAAGATAATACTTTCAATCCTGAAAAAAAAAAAAAAGTTCTCACTGCCTCAGGTTTGATTGCAATAAGAAATATTTGCACAGGTGAAGGCTTGTTTGCCTTTTTACAGGGTTGGGTCAGCTCCCCATGGGGCCATTCTGGGGTGCGGAGCAGGTACAAGAAAGAAACTGGCGTATTTGTACCTCTTCATCTATCCTTCTTGAGCCCTAGCCTTCTTACTGCTCCTGATCACCCTTCTCAGAGTCACCTCGGCATCCCTGTGCGCTGAGCAGTGTCATAGATTTGTGTCAACTTACTTTTCTTTACTGTTTCTTTTGTCAGTGTGAGAAAAGTGAAGGTTTTGCTCATGGCCTAACATGTAGAGCACGGCAAATGCTCTATCTTTACTCAAACAGGCTGAAACATAACTGTCCAGCACAACAGTGTGTTCACAGATGTGGCCTGCAGGAACATAGAAGGTTTGCCTTTATGATTGCTTTTCTTCTTCTTAACAACATCATACAAGTAGCTTCAGCAGCCCACACTCAGCTTCTTTTTCAGCTTCTTGAGGCTGTAACTGAAATTTAGTCTTTCCACATTTGCGAGTGCTTCATTTCCTACAGCTCACCTGCAAAGAGAGAATTTGTACCGTGCACAGTATGTATCTGGCATAGCTCTGGTGGATTATGAAATAGGGGAGAAGATGCAACTGGTTAGATTTGGACACCTCATTTTTACATGAGTTTGGGAAAAGGGACTTGACAACAGGCAGTCTGTGCTCCAAAGAGGGACAAAAATTAGATTGCTTTTGAGGCTGGCATCCTCTTTTTTCACTATCTGCCTAACATGAAATATGGGCCTGTAGTCTTCTGGAACAAGTTCTTTAAAAAGCCCCTCAGATGTAAAGCTGTGGATAATGAGAAAAAGCTCACTGCAATTTTCCACACAGCCAGTACACAAATGTTTATGAAGGTTGTAGAGAACACATACATAAGGGAAAGTCTCCTAATTGTCCATTTTCATGGTAGGTTTCATTGCACATTTGGCAACACTGAGAGAAAGATCTTAGTCAAACTTCCTATATTATTCCTTAATCAAGAACTTCAATGTATATACCAGCAGGAGTGTATGCAATCCTGAAAACAAACTAACCTAGCCAATGCCCCTTGGTTCAGTTATATCAGCTCCATATTGAGCAAGCAGTACAACTTCTTATTTGTCTACTTTCCCTTCAGGTTTTTTGTTGACATGGAATATCTTAGGCTGCATTAGTGTGTCCTTTTCATAACATTTTCTTCAGCTGCTGAAGGGGAATCCCACTAATCAAGGTAATTTGGAAAGTCATTGCTAGGTCATTTTTCTGCTTCAATGCAAGTGACAAGAGCAATCCTGAAAGACACGAAACCATCAAAGGGCCATTCTGCTTTCATATCCATCAGCCATGCTGAGAGTTTGTGAAGGCTTGTTACAGTGACTCTCACACAACTGTGTGAAGGAGCATGCATATCTGCTTGCCTCTCTTTTCCTAGTTAAGTGTTTGTCAACACCTAACCACCACAGAACTTGAGAGTATGTAGTGACTCTGTTTGGATCACTGTGATGTGGTTTGAATATGAATAGCTCCCTTTTTTCTTATGAATATGATTGTTCAACAACACACTAGATAATGAGCAATCTGCATTCTTAGGAATGTAATACCACCAGAAACGTCCACCTCCAGATGGATGTTAGTGACAATCACCCTGTGAAATTAGTAGCTTGAGATTTTGCTCTTGCTTACATAGTGTCCCACCACAACTCTTTAAAGCACTTTTGTGTGCATCTTGTGAAGTTAGTTTTGAGAAGTAAGAAGGGTGTATGGCCATATTCACGTTATGTTTATCATGCAGCCCTGAGGTTTATTTGAAACTACTTCCACATACAGCAGGTATGAACCTATAAATAGTAAAAATGTTTTCAAATGTGCCAACAAGGGCTCAGATAAAAATGAGGTAAATTTGTAAGATATTGACATTCCAAAACCAGTATTCAGAAGTAAAATATTTGTAAAACAAGTCAGCTGTCTAGCCTTTACTAGTGTAATAGATGAAGTACCTGTATTTGACAGTAAAGTAGTTTTTTCTGCAAGAACTAAAATTACATGCATGGATGCATGCACACAATGTAAATACACAGGAATAGCATAGATAGTATGAGGGGTAAAATGTAGGAGTAGGATCACTGGCAAAAGTACACAAGTTCAAAACTACACAATCTCCATGAAAAGTAACTTTTCACTTCTTAAAGAACAGTGCCAGAAACATCTCTCTTTGAAAAACTGTATTGACCTCACCACAAAGGCAAGAAGTGTCAACAAAAATGATTTCTCAGTTTGTCACTAGAGACCATCATGGGATTTTTGTTATTAGTTATTATACCAGTTTGCACTAAGTAATAACATAAAAATTCAGAAATGACATCTTGACAAAAATTATTTTCATACAGTAATATATACAATAGAGATTTTCATTTGTAAAATGAAGCACATCAAGAGATCACTGAATCAGCAGCAAAGACAAAAATGCATTATGGTAAATAGTTTGATGCTTCGAGAAGACCACAAGACCACATGACTCCTAAATACTTGTTCCTTTCCTGCACAGCAACAAGTTAAGAAAATGAGCTAAACTCATGTTCATTATCTTAAGTTTATCTTATACTTACCATATACAGTTGAAAACCTATGTAGATTATAAAGCCGCCCATATCTCTAAAGTAAACTTCAGACTATATCCAAAAGCCAGTCTCGTTGAGTGCTGAAACAGAAGCCTTTCTGACTCTTTTGCACTGGCCACTGGCAGTCCCAGGGCCTATGTGAGGTGAGAATAGTCTGAAGCAAGCATGATCACCACCAGCATACTGCAGAGCCCTAGCAGGTGAGTCCTGCTGCATCTCTCCATGGCACACCAAGAGCTCAACACTTCTGCTTGCTGGGCTGGCACAGCACCAGCTTCATCATGCTTACTGTCCTCTCCCATTCTACATAGTGTTTTCTTCTTTCATATTGCTTGCTTCTAATTCTTTGTTCCTCTGATAATTGCTTATCCATGCAGTGATGCTATATACTATTCCTTCTTGGTCTGAATGTCCAGCTGACTTTATAGGGCCCTGCAAGAGCTAGTGGAAGCAGTAACCTACTGACAATACTATGATGATGACAATACCCAGACTCAGCCTTGTTCCCCCAGACTTTGGAAGACAAAATCCAGCATTCCAACTCAGAATTCTCTTTGTTCCAACTGCCAGTGCTGAAAGCCATTTTTCTAACCTTTCTGCATTGGCTATCACTTTTATAGTGGGTCCAAATCCTCAGTTCCAGTTATTAACAGCATTTCTTTTTATGGGATCTACCACAAAAAATTAATGCAAGTATGACATGGAGACCTTGAGAACTAAAGCAAAATTAAATCTCCACTCTTGCTAAGCCTATTTACATGAAGTAATTTGAGACAGTAAATGAATGCAAAAAAAATCCCAGCAAATAATCCTCTGGCATTTACTTAAGGAGCCTACCATGAAAGAAACCTAGCTTTCTAGGAACAAAGACTGTGAGAAGCAAGTAGAGATTTTATTTTTTTTTTCATTCATACCAGAAGATTTATTTTGGTCTCCAGTTTGGAGTGATGAGAGATCTCATTTCTTTTTCCAGTTAATTAAAAAAAAAAAAACAGTTGAGTTTCTATGTGCAACTGTGCAACTGCTGTGCTTTATTTGTTTGCATTTCTGAAAATTTCATGTCATCACCAAACACAGGCATATGGGAAAAAGAACTAGAAGAGAAATAACAAATAAACAGATACTATACACTGCAGACTGTTGGAAGGCAGCATAACAGAGACAAGTTCTCTTGGAATCCTAGAATCAGAGAATGGTTTGGGCTGGAATGGAGCTTAAAGATCATCTAGTTCCAACCCCTTTGCCATGGGCAGGGACACCTTCCACTAGATTATGTTGCTCAAAGCCCCCATTTTCTGGCCTTGAACACTTGTAGGGATTGGGTATCCACAGCCTCTCTAGGAAACTTCTGCCAGTGCCTCACCACTCTTACACGGAAGAACTTCTGCCTTGTACTTAATTTAGATCTACCTTCTTTTAATTTAAAGCCATTTGCACTATGAGTCCATATCCTTGTAAAAAGGCCCTCTTCAGCTTTCTTGTCAGCCCCTTTAGGTACTGGAAGGCTACTCTAAGGTCTTCCTGGAACCTTCTCCAAGCTGAACAACCCCAATTCTCTCAGCCTGTCATCGTAGGAGAGATGGTCCAGACATTTGATCATCTTTGTGGCCTCCTCTAGACTAGATTGAACAGGTCCATGTCGTTTTTGTGTTAGAGGCTCCAGAGCTGGATGGAGGACTACAGGTGTGGCCTCTTGACAACAGAGTAAATGGGGACAATCCCTTCCCTTGATCTGAGGGCCAGGTTTTTTTAATGCTGCACAGGATAAAGATATGATTTGCATTCTGCACTGCTCTCAATACACTCATGACCCAGCCTGTATTTGTGCTTGGGATTGCCCTGACCCATCTACAACACCTTGCATTTGGCTCTGTTGACCTTCATGAGGTGTGCTTGTGTCCTGTTGTGTTGTCTTTCCAACAGATATGGGGATGGTTGAAGTGCCCCTTGAGAACCAGGGCTTGTGAATGAGACAACTCCTATCTATCTACAGAGGGCATTGTACACTTGGTCTTCCTGGTCAGGTGTCCTGTAGCAGACTCGCAATGCCACCTGTCTTTGTCCTCCTTTTAATCCTATCTGCTCCTCATCTATCCCCAGGAACAGATCCATGCACTCCAGCTGGTTGCTGACACAGAGGGCAACACCTCCTTTTCATCCCTTCTGACGGTCTTCGCTAAAAACCTTGTATCCTTCCATTCCAACACTTCACAGATAAAAGCCATCTTATTATGTCTTCTTGATGTCAATGAGATTTAGCCCTGAAGACGTGTGCACATCTCTAACTCCTCTTGTTTATTCCCCATGCTCAGTGCATTTGTGTGGAGGTATTTAAGTTCAGCTCCCAATGAAGCTGTCTGAAGTTGCTGAATTTCTTTGTTCTGCTCTTCAGGTGCTCTCCTAACCTGTGATCCTTCTCCAGGCTCCAAACATCCATTGCTGGCCCTGGCATCAAACTGGTTGGAGTTGGATGGATTGAGGTTCTTGTACTCCAGCAACTTTAGTTTAAAGCCCTCTTCACCAGCTTGGCAAGCCTATGGCCAAAGATATTCTTCTCTGACAGATGGACCCCTTCAGCCCCCAATAGTCAAGGTTTCTCAAAGGAAATCTGCTCTTTGGGAGCACAAGACTGACTTTTTCTCTTAGGCTAGAATTGAAGCTAATTCTTACTCAAAGTGTTAGGGGGTTGTGCACAGGTAAACTTAACACTCAATCTCTCACAGGATTTTACCTCAAATATTTGCAAGGCAATGTCATGTCATATAGGGACAGTGCAGGCAGAAGAGTTTCCAGAATATCTGACAAAGCAGTTATGCTTTTCAAAATTATGTTAATTTGGATGCTCTAAAACATAAAAAAGACGGAAAATATTAAACCCAAATGATGAAAAGCTAGCAGGAAAAAAAAAATCCCAAGTGTGACAACTCTCAGGGCTTATAACATTCCTTCAAGGACTCCTGCTACTAGGTAAGGAGCCAAGCTTGAACCTGACTGGCTGCAGAGCAGTCCCACTTTGATGGTGCCCGACCATCATTTCATCTGCATTTGCATTTAGCTGAAAAGCCTACTCACACTGCTTAATTTTGGAAATACTAATTTCCAGACTGGACAGAGAAATTAGGAACCCAGGAGCCAGGAGCTCCTGAAGGTCCAAATCAGGATTGATGTAACAGCATTCTTGAACTCTGTCGAACATAGCTCTCTTTCAGCATATCTGTCTTCAACTCTTGTCCAACAGCAGCTTAATTCCTCTAGGCTGGGTGAGAAAAAAGCAGCTGTACATGCTGGCTGCAGGTGCAAGCAGTCACATCCAGCCCTAGAGGGACTGAGGTGCTGCGAGCCATTACAAGCACTTAAAGCCAGCCTGCTTTCCTCTTCTTAATGTGATCTCAGCTGATTCTGTGGGACGGACTAAGCTGCAGACTACCAAGAGACACACTGCATCTCTGCTCACTTTTTAGTATTTGGGGGCTTATGACACACAGTTCAATGGCTCACCTTGAAAGAGCAATTGCATCGGGTTTTTTGGATAATGACTTCATTTTAACACCCACCACAGTCTAGGAGGGCCAATTTATACCTGCATTGTAATAGTTGTCTAACTGGGTAATATTGCCAGTCATTTAGTTAACATCTCTCTTTCTCATACGTGTGCACAAAGGTGCATACACCACTTAAACCTTTTACTGACCAGTTCTTCAGTACATCTGAATTGGCTTGCTGTAGTATTTCTTAGTTATAGAGGTTGTGTGGGATTTTCTTCCATACACGATAAATCCTTCTTCCACATTCTAGCTTCCACTCATTTCAATACTGCTAAAAACTAGTGGGATTTTTAGCAAATCAAAACAATTGTCACCATTCTACTTTGAGCCTGACTTTGAATCATCTTAAGTTTTCCGTGACTTCATTTGATGTTATGAAGTTGGAGAACTCTTGGAAGAAGAGCCTTAAATGGCTGGCAGCAGTTCAGAAACACAGGAAACTAGAGATGTACTTATAAAGGCTCTCTTTGATAGAAGTTCCTCATATTTTCAAATATTGTGATTCAGAACACAGTCCCACATTTCTGAAATTTTTGGTGAAACAAGTAGTGAAGTTTGCCCCTGTTTTATATGATAGGCTGTGGGACTGCACCAAAAAAAGAGACCCTTGGAAAATTTGGACTCCAGAGCATCCTAATAATGCTGGCATCATGGAGTCATTGTTTCTTTGGCAGTCTATGACCTGGGGGAGCAAGGAGTGCAAATAAGAAGAGCTCCTTAAAAAAAAGCCTTTCCTGTATAACTGAATGATTCATGAGTAGTGAGAGAATAATTTTTCAGCTTTTACAAACTGCTAGATTTCCCTGAAATCTTCCAAACTCGATCTAGAAATAATAATTGTTGCAATGCAAATTTGTCATAGAAGGCTGGAAGCAATCCTATAGTTCAACCACCACATTTTTTTAGGCACCTCTTACCCAACCACCTCTTACCCAATCCTCTTAGTTCACATAAATATTTGTGTCTGCAGACGACATATTACCTGGTAGGACTCCTTTTCACTACACAGGTTAATCATAGAGACAGGTCAGGGAAGGGAAAAATTATTATCAAGCATAGTTAAAACTATATCTAGTCACAGAAAAGTCTGTATATAATAGACAGCATTTTCTTCTATCAAAACACAAAATGCTACAGGCTACTTGCATAGCATTGTCAGTAACATTGGTTGCAGCATGTAATCTAGCCAAGGCCATGGCAGAGAAAACCTTGCTCAATGCACTTTCAGTTCCTGGACTTAGACTTGGTGTAATAATGTACTCTTGATCTCACACAAATGTCCCACCTGTGAAAGGTTACAAGATGTTCTCGTGGTCATGAAGCTGAGTCTGTACCAGGAATGAATTGTGAAATTCATTAGTTATACAACACACTTTTCACTCCCCTAAGTGGGAAAACTATGGTATTTGTAAAGCAGGAAGAATTACAGGCTTGTAGTTTGAACAGAAAGAACCTGATTTCTCTGGAGTTCTTTGTCTCTAATCTACTTTGCTAAATACTCTTGTGGTTTTTTACCCTCAGGGATGAATACTCTGAAATACTTAACACTTACCTGCTTACTGAATACTTAAAAACCTTAAAAAAATCTTAAGATTCAGGACTCAGCGTCTCTTCTTATTTTCAATTGGTACTAATGTGCCTCATGTAGTGTGCCTTAACTCAGCCATCATAGAACTACACAACTTACCAAATCTTCATTATGATTCTTTATTCAAATAGTATTTCAGAATATTACACAAAATCCAATTATTTAGGTTATTTTAATTATTTAGAAACAGGAGGGACACTTAAAAGATGCTTTAAGCTCAAACATTGTTTTCAGAAGGAATGTACTCAAGATTCTAGTTTTCTTGTTTAAATGTTCTTAGCATGACGCTCTCTACCTGGAACCAATTCACTTTCTAACAGGGTGCTTTGTCTGGAATTAGGAGCTGACTGTTAACCTCTGGGCTGAAACATCACCAGGGAGGTGTGACACTTGGCTTTCAATCCCCAGTCCAGAGAGCATTTCCTTATCTACACAAAGTGAAGACTGCAGGTACACACCTCCAACCTCCAACCTGACTGGATACAGAGCCATTCTTAAGTGATCTGGGAGTTCAGATCTACTCATCTAAAAGTAGTTGGGTTTGTATCTATCATAGAATGGTAGAATCATAGAATCTATGTTATTTTAGATAAATGTTTCAACAACTTTAAAGGCTAGGTGTTGGTATCTTACCTTTAAAGCTTAGGCATCCCTAAGCACTTACAGGAAAAAGATGCAAAAGCGTGTACACAAGAAACTATATCATTGTGTAACAAAAGAGAAAAAATGCATAAGACCAGGAAAGCAGACAATATAGCATAACGTAAAGTATAGTTGAAAGTATTTTGTTTAAGTTCCTTTGAAATAGTTGAATTTCCAACACTATTTTTTTTTTTAATGTCAGGTTTAGGAAAAAAGCAAACAAAGTACTTGGAAGAGTAAGTCACAGCATTAGAAAGTGGAACTGCATCTATTACAAAATTATTCTTTCTGTCTGCCTTTACCTGTAAAGGCATTAAGCCATATTCAAGAATTTTGCCAAACAATTATTTTCCTTTCAGATCAGATGAAAAAACTCTCATTTTGATCACAGACATTTAGGTGAGCTTATGTATTTGTTCAATAAAGATTTTTTTTGTGAACGGCTTCTACCTTCAACTAGTTGTATTTAGTTTCCACTGCTGAAATTTTTTTATTATTATTTATTTTTTTGTGGTTTGGATTTGGGTTTGTTGGGGTTTTTTTTTCCCTTTTTCACTCCTGCAAGTGCTGGCATAAGTAACTAGTATACTAAGCTTGTCTAGCAGGTGTTTCTCACATAACTCCATTGCCCAGCATAACATTTATTTTTACTATGACATCATGCTTATTCTGTCTACTTTTCATAACTACTTAACTTACTTGGGCAATGCTATAAAATGTCCTTCTGACTTTACTTTTCCATGCAACAGCTTCTTTTATTACCTATCTTTTCAGTCGATCAGTACATTCAGAACTGGACACATCTAAAGGATGTCTGGCATTTGAGTACAAGTGCACAAATACTGAACTTCTTGCCAAAGAGAAAAGTGTATCAGACAGATTGTTGTGTTTCAGGGCTGTTAGTGGCCCTCTCAAAGCTATGATACTCCTTTAACTGTTATTATTTATTTTGTCATTTAAATCACACTTGCTAAGAGAAAATCAAATGGTTGTGTGCCACCGCATAAGCACTTCTAATTTCTTCCGTCTGCCGTTTCTAACTGAACTTGTATTTTTCCTCTTAGATATGGTTGAATTTGTTGTTTCCCAATGTCGCAGAACATATGGATTAGCAGGCTGCTGGGTTTTCTCTGGGCTTCAGCTGTTCTTTAACTCTTGTAGATATTTAGTTAATGAAATTCCTTGTAGATATTTAACATCTCACATAATCATAGAATAATTTTGGAGATCCTGTTACCCATGTCCTAGTTTTCAGGAGTTAGGTTATGCTTTCGCTAGAGTTCTCAGAATCCTTTCGTTCTGTTTTTTCACCCCACCTTTTCTTCTTCTAGCCTTCCTATTCCATTTTTAAAAGTTCTATGAGCATTCTTCTGCTGTATACCTACATCAACTATGTCTAGCATCAAGACTGTGACCTTACAGTGATTGATTTGTTTTAACACTAAAGCATTGCAGCCTTCACATTTTCCTCTTTCTTTTAGCCTAATTTTGCTCTTTGGGATGTTTCTCAGAGACTAGATTATAAATTCTGGGGAATTTTTCTACCTGAGGTACCTTAGCTCACATAGAAACCACAGCAATTCCCAACCCATTTTACCCTACAAACATACAAGAAAAAGTAAGCTCTGTTTCAACAATGTGATACATGCCTTTGGAAAAATACTTTCTGGAACGTTTCCCTTAACACAACACAGACCTTGGGATATACTAAGGAACTCCCCATATTGCAGTTTGTATTGTGGGAGGTGTTATGAGTTAGTAGTGCCAAGAATTGTCTGTGAGTGATTGGTGTAATACGATTTTAGTAATGTTTACAGAATATGTGTCAGCCAAGTAAAAACTGTCTTTTGTTCTATTTAGGCAGCTACATATAATATTGCACAAGCTGTGTGTGATAACAGTATTTGTAAATCATACATTTGAAAGAAGTGAAAATGAGCAACTCAAATGTCAAAAAAGGTGGGTGAAATGGAATGTTGTTGGTCTGGAGTTATGTAGAAGGCTAGAAAAGCTTCTACAAACTACTGGACGTCAGACCATGCATCTCCGCTGCAATTTTCTATTCTGCTTGCAACCTACAACATGATCACAGTGGTGTAAAACTGGGGTTACATGAGATCAGTCAACCACTGTCATTTTCATTTTACAAGTTAACAAAAATCACTTTGCTCATTAAAAAAATCTTCAGAGTGCACCTTGTTAAGAGGTGTTGAATTGAAAAACAAACAATAAAACAACAAACCAAGCTTCCCAAAACACTGTTGTTTCCCAGAACGTTGTCTCATTTAGCTGTGAATAAAAACCAGGAAGAACTTTCACTGCAGACTCCAAATAGTATGAAACATCTGGTTTCTAATTCTATTAAAAGCCAAAGCTCAGCCCTGGTTCTTTGAAAGTTTTGCGGAATTTCACAAGCATTTTTGTATTACAAAATAGTACTGGGGAAAGCTGTCTTGATTTGTGGTTTTGAACGGATACCATGCAAAATCTCTGTTTTTTTCACGAGATTAGGTGAAACTTGGTGATTTTTGCCTGAGGCTTTTCTTTGAATTTCTGAGTTTTGACATCAGCTGAAGAAGAAAAGGCAGCATTTATATGGATTACAGTAAAAATCCAAGTTGAAAAAAAGACAAAAATCCTTTGAACTCTGGTAAAATAAAAGCAAAATTTTAGTTATCCACAGGTTTTATGAGACAACAACATAAGATAAAGTATATTCACTGTCTATAGCTTTATACTAACTGTAAATAGTTTTGTATTTACAGCAGGTTCAGGAATGTTTATGAAGAGCAAAGAAAAAAAATAGAAAAACTTCTGCAGTCATGATATGAGCTGTATACCTGGGAATGTAAATGCTAATTGAGTCTGACTAAATAAGTGATAAGAACTCATTTAAGTTTGCTTACTCTGTCTTTGCCACAGTTTGACCTGGAAAAACTCCACTGGGAAGAACGAGAAGAAAAAAAATAGGAGGAAAAAAGAAATGGCAGTAAAACATTAAGAGCTATTGGGAAAAGGATTTGTTCAGTTCTTATCTTCACCTTAGGTATTTAAAAATCCCTACATTAATGATTATTTACAGATCTGTAAAAGTTAGGGTTTAAAAAGGTTAAAATACTTCCCAGCTCTTTCCCTGATCAAAGCATATTCACATTTATTCGTATCCAAGTTGAATTAGCTTATGTATGTGTATTATTGTTTTACCTTGAACTTCAAGTACAATGTCTGTTTCTCAACACAAATACAAGGTTTTTGTTTACTTATAGGCTAGTTCAGGTTTTAAGGTACCATTAAAAGTCACTAGTCCAACCTTTGAATATTTCTCAGTATTCAAATACCAGCCCAAGAAACTACTGTATATAGAAATTCTACTTTCTCACTGCCCTTTCTAACCTCCAACCTCCGTGGATGCTATTGACTACAATAGAACAGGTCACATCAAGACATTCCTGTCACCAGAATGAGACAAAGCGTCTCCAACTAGTTGAGATCTTCTGTGTGTTTGTTCTTGTATGATGCCTGGGTTTCATCATTGTATTTGTCACTCGCATCACAGCACTCTTGTACCAATTTAAAATACATTTCTGGAAGTAAATGTTTTAATTCCTTTTATCCTTGTTCCCTCAGTTTAAGAGAAAGCTAGCTATATTAAATGGAATAAATACATTGTCTACAGAACAAATGTCCTGCCAGGTTGAAACACAGACAATACTTGTTTGAAAACAAATATTTCTCCCACTTTTACCACACATTAATCCATAGAAAAGTACTCTGATCTGGATATCAGAAATTTTTTAATGTGAATATTGCTCTCAGATTTGACATACAATTATTTGTGCTGTAGTATGATATGCTCTCCTGAGCCAAGCTGCTTTTATACTGCAGAAATATTATCATTTGTTTTAAACTGAATATCTTTTCTGATTTTTCTTTAAATCTCCTTTTGGTACAGTTCTGTACTGAGGATGGTACTGCAGTCTCGGACATAATTTGGCTGCATGTCTTTACATAGGAATAATAACACTTTGACCTTCTTCTATCTCTCCTCTCTCACCTTTTGTCAGCCCAGCGACTGGTCAGTGTCACACACACCTTGCCACAAGTGCAGGGGGCATAATTCAAAATTCCAAATTTTAAAAAAAAGAGGTTCCAAATGAAAGATGTTGATCATTTTTCTCATCTCTTTGATGAAAGACAGTGTTCAGGATGCAGTGTTTGTTCTGAATCAGCAGTTAACAATCGAGGAAAACTGTGAGAAAAGGCACGTTTACAAGTATGTAAAGGAAGAGTGTCAGGAGGATCGAGCCGGACTATTCTCAGTGAGGTCCAGCGATAGGACAAGGGGCAATGTGTACAAGCTGGAACATAAGAAGTTCCAAAGAAATATAAGGATATAAGGAAGAATTTAGTCACTGTGAGGGTGACTAAACCGACCTGGCTGAGTTCCTGTGTGACCTACTCTAGGTGGACCTGCTCTGGCAGGGGGTTGTACTGGCTGATCTTTAGAGGTCCCTTCCAACTTTTAAGATTCTGTGATTCTGTGTTTTGCCTCTTGAGAAAATTCTAATATTATTATGTTTAATTTCACCCTGATTTAAGAAGTCAAATATTTGAACTCATTGTCTTAAAGGATCAAAAAAAAACATTGTCCCAAGCAAAATTATGTTTTGGGTCATAAAACCTTTTTAATCAAACACTCCTGTTTTTTGTTTCAATCAAAAAACATTCTGAGAGGAAAAATCTTTGCATACAGCAACAGGCAGCTACAGCCAGACGGAGCTCCCAACCCCCAGAATCCCCAATACTGAAGCTGTCATACAGTCATTAAGTTTATTCAATCTTTCTCTCATTTTACTGGTAAAATTCCAAAGATCTTTAGGGTACTTTAATGTGAAGCCTTTTTGCAAAGACTTACATAAATATCTGGCTGTGGGATGATAAGAATGACAGAAGAAGTTTAGTATAAATTAATGCAAAAAAATGACTATGGAAAAATCACTTTATATGTGCACAGTGAGAGATTTTTCTTTATTATTGTTATACAAGAAGTCTTGGAGACATAGATATTTGTCAGCATAAAAATGAATTATTTGAAAGAAATAACAAACCAAAGGAAAAAAAATACATTATTTAGTAATCCAGATCCATGAATCTAGGGTTCAGGAATGAATGAGCCATTTTGAATATCCCGTGCAGACATGCTTTTTCTATTGGCGATGAAACATGGTATCTGTCTAAATTAGTAAGCATCATCTTCAAACAAGAATGTGATTTTTCCCACAGAGTTTAGTGGAATTTTGAAAGACATTACTGTAGGATTCTGTGAAGTTCAACTATATTAATGGTTTAAATATCAAATCTCTCAAGTTGATGTAAGACAGGATAGCAATGGTCAGGATGCAGTCTCCAGGATGGAATCTCTGTCATAGGATATCACTAAATCTTTAATGGATAGAAGCTGAAGAGCTATCCTATTTTCACTACTTTCCTAATAAACATCCACTAGTAACCAGTATTATAGACACTATACCACATACAAACTACTTGTGTGACTAGTACAAGTTCAGTTTATGCTTCTGTTAGCAGCAAGTGGTTAAAATTCCATTTATTGCAATAGGAGTAGAAATAAGTCAGTGTCAACTGGCTTGCACCAGTACAGGCTGGGGATTGACCTGCTGGAGATCAGCTCTGAAGAGAGAGACCTGGGAGTCCTGACTGACAATAAGCTAAACATGAGCCAGCAATGTGCCCTCACGGCCAAGAAGGGCAATGGCAGCCTCGAATGCATCAAGAAGAGTGTGGGCAGCAGGTCAAGGGAGGGTCTACTCTCCCTCTCCTCTGCCCTGGTAAGGCCTCATCTGGAGTCCCGTGTCCAATTCTGATCTCCCCAGCTCAAGAGGGACAGAGGACTGCTGGAGAGACTCCAGCACAGGGCCACCAGGATGATCAGGAGACTGGAACATCTTTCATACAAGGAAAGGCTGCGGGATCTGGGGCTGTTTGGTCTAGAGACAGCAACAACAATTTTATGAGAATTTGAAAATTTCATGTTTGTTATTTCTTATCAGAGCTTCTTGAGCCAGAGGGGAAAAAAGCCTCACAATTATATGCCAGGTTTATAGGATCTTGAAGTAGAAAGATAACCAAGCCTGGCTTGTTGATTTTGTTTGTTTTATTTCAGAGCATCTTCTTTTACTTTGAACTGTGACAAAAGTTTTGAAAATGAAGCCCCCTTGGGTTTAGGCATTTTATTCTCTGTACAAATCTTCCAATGACTAATCACTAAACTCTTCAGGTACCTACATTCCTCTAGATAAATATGATCAGGTTACAGAGACATTGTGAACAGAAAAGTATGGGTGGGAGCCCATATTTGGTTGATTTCCCAAGATGCTACAAAGCAAAATAACCAGTCCCTAAAAATATTTAAGTTAGCAAACAAGACCCAAAGCTCAATGTGTGCTTCCTACTAATATGATGAACACAGGTTCAAAGCAGACTTTCAAGCATGGAATTAGACCTTGATGTTCACAGCGGAGGCCTGTATGGTACACAGTATCATCATCCTTTCTTTTAACATCAAATTCTAAAGGAAGGTTCATAGTTCAGCATTCAGACAGAAGCTCTGTTTTAGATTCCTATCCAGCTCTCCTGTGTCACTCCATATTAGGTGTCTAAGCCTCATCTCTTTTGCCTGCATTTCATCTCAATGCATTATTGAAGTTTCCTGGTCACAAGGTTTATGAGGATCCCTCTGTCAGGGGATCTTAAAACCAAATTTCAGTTCTACATGCTGTGGTTGGACGCCAAAAGGTGAGAGCTTTGGTATAGAAATGCCTTTTGTGAACTTTCTCATCTATTCTCTTTTTCATACATTTTATAATGCCAGGTAATTTCTCAACAAATTGTTCTTGAACAGGCAAGTAATACAATAACAATAAAGGTGTAATACTCGATTTCAAAATAACATATTATTCTTCCATAATGTCTTGTTGCAGAGAATTCTCTTCCCACATAACATGTCTGAGTGAATCAGTCTAGATTCAGAAATCTTAGCATTTAATTTAATAGGATTTTTTGCAACAGTTTAAACAAATTGCATTGTAATATCCAATTAAACTTCTGTGCATTTAGCCTCCACTCAATGAGTTAACTTCTGATTGTATAATTTTCATAGTTCAAAGCTAAATCAACATGATTTAAGGACAGACTGAAGAGCTTTAAGTATATGTATGTAGAAAAAATGTGTTAGTTAACTAAATCTATGCAGTGAAGCTACTCTGTTCTTCTACCTTATTATCAAAACCAGTGAGGTTTTGAAAGGATGGACAACTATACAATTTTCCCATCAATCTACAGATTTCTGAAGATGAAGTCCATAGCACTTCAGATTCAGTGAAAAATCTGGGAGTATTCCAGTACTTTCAGACTACAGAAATCTCCTGTAAAGACTTAAATTTATGATCAATGAGATTGAAGAATGTTTTGCTTGTTTTTCACCTGCATGTCACCATCTTAATCCTACTGATTTTTTTCAGTCATAAAGTCCTATTATAATTTCATTTTATGTGAAATTCTAAAACCTAGATGTTAATTAAAATCAGGGAAAAAAAAAAGAAACCAAAACAAAGTCCCCAATCCTTTGCAAAGAAGGCTTCATTCTATAATGATAGCACAATACAGCAATTAAATATGAAGACATAAGGGCATATTCCTGGTCTCCTGGAATCCATTAAAATCTTCATCTCAATGAATTCTGCCTAAGGAAAATAATTATTAGATATTAGGTATAGAAACATCTGCAGAATGTCTAGCAAGAACAGTAACAATAGCACTGAAATCTGGAAGATGGTTTTGAACACTGAGATTACTTGGAAACACAAAGCAAAACTGAGAAGGAATTACAAAATTATATGTCCCAGCCCAGAAAACCAATGGCAATAATTATGAACATATACTGACAACATGTGGCAGAGAGCTTAACTTAATAAAGTGAGAAGATTACAGTAAAATGTACACACTTCAATTTTAACATTTGTCATCATTTTTATCTAATAATAAGGCCAATACTGATGAAAGATTTTAATGTAATGACAGCTGACAACTTTACATACACTCACAGGACAGAAAATGGGAAAGAAAAGTTTTTGCACTAAAGAATCTAACCGTAAATGGAAAAGTGAGTAAACTTACTTGTATCTGATATAAATTTGAGAAGAGGGGAAATGTTTCATTGCCCCAATTTGAAGTGGTTAAATGATATCTTCCCATTAAAGACAAGAATGGAATAAAATTAATGACCTGTCAAAAAGATTTCTTTGGAGCCAGCACTTTTGCAACTTGATCAGCAAGGAATCCTGCTGTGTAGCAGTATTCATATTGACTACTAGTAAACATTTTCAGTCACTAAACATTCACTAAAGCTGTTAAATATCCATCAAATTTCCACAGCAGAGCAACTGCTAGTTTAAAAGATAATTGCAAGAAATCTAAATCAAGCAAACTACAGCCTCTTCAGATGAGTTCAGAGGGAGGATCCAGCCAAAATGCTTGTGCAGACTTCCCCAAAAAGAATTCAAGATAGTCAGGATCTGGTGTCTTCCATGTTTCTTAGAAAAAAAAAAAAGCTCAAAAATTCTTATGATGTGTGCTTGAGAAAATTAATTTATCTTCAGTCAATCTGATATTGTATATAGACCTACTTTTTTTTCTCATTTCTGAGAAATTGCTGTTACATAGTGAGATCTTACTTTGATTAAGATATCACGGATTCTTTTCTATTTGATTTTTTTTTTCCAAAACTGAAGATATTTATAACTTAAAAAAAAAAATAAAAAATTGAAAGACAAATGAGAAGATTTTTATAATCAGTTAACTGGAACCAAAAATGTAGCTGAAGAATGAAAAATGGACAAATGCTTTACAGTATTTCCTGAGCTGAAAAAATATTGTCCTCCTAGCTCTATACCTCCAATATTTTAATATGTTATCTTGCCTCTGTACATTTCTATCTTTTCAAAATCTTTTTTATTTGCTATTTTCCTTTCCATTTTGCATGAGTTTACTAATTTACTAAATTTGAGTCTGACGTGGTGGCTGCAGATGGGAGCCACAGGTTTGAACAAACTTAAGGAATTGCTTGAGTCCTTCACCCTGTGGCTGGGCATTCAGGACTGATATGCTGCACATTTGCAAAGCCAGGTCATGGTTGCATGGGCGTGCCATTGCTCTCACCCATAAGTACTTTCTGCTAAGATGAGGTGGGGATTTACGCTATGATAGGTACTTAGGAACTGCATTGAACTTTTCCTAGATGTAAATCATTCATTCCAGTAGTACCTTACGCTGGAACATGAGAGTGAATGACGCTTATTAGGAATCTGATTAATTGATCATCAGATATTATGCACATCCTTTATCTGTATCTAAAAGCATTTAACATGCACCTGCTGACAAGTACCTCATACTCTAACACTAAATGTTGATGAGGCACAACCAGTACAAGGACAAGAAAAAATGGGTTTATGGGAAAAAAAAATTTAAAAAAGAGAGACAAAAGACTATTCATTTGTATAGATTTCTAACGAATGTTTTGGATGCTGGATCTTTTTTGGTATTGCTCTGGTTTTAGTGATTGCAACATAATGACTGGGATTTCTCTGGCCAAGTATACTCACAGCTGCACCTGAATGAGTTGTATGAACTCCTTTTTTCATCAGTGAAGGAGAAATGTTCTTATAGCAAGACATAGCAAAGACATTTCAAGGGAATTAGGTGTATTGTGGCTAATTTTTACCATGGAATATACAAGATGTCTGAGGAGACTTGATTACTGTGGACATCAAAAAGCAGGTGAGGCAGCTCCCAGGCATTGTTTCCCAAGTGTCTGTAATGAACTTGATTTAGATTTTCTAATTCACATAGATACTTCCTGTGATGCTATGGCTAGTGAATGGTACTAGATGGTTTCAGGATAAGCAGGATCAGACCCAGAGTTAATTCCCCACCCCACCCCCAATCCCCATTAACCAGGTATCCAGAGCCCTCTTCAGGAGAAAATCAAAAGATTCTTTGGAACTGGTCACCTTATCCACATAATTCACATCTGAGGTGGTTCAATGTCCTTTTGTTTCTCTTCAGAGACCATAGGCACCTATATTACAGTAACAGTTTCTTTATGTAAATGTCTAAAGTTCAGTGAGGTAAATCCAGGCTGTGTCTTACAGTATTTTGGAGTCTGCAACAAACACATATTGGTTGTGTGAGATCTTTGCTTCTGTTTATAGTATCAATCCAGCAGGACTGCTCTGACACAGAGAACATTCAGTGGAGTTATACTTGCATTAAGGGTTTCCAAATGTCAGTTTTAAGCAGTTTCTTAGTATTTTTCTTCCTTAGAAAGAGAAGGGTAAAGTGATTGAATTCCTGAACTGCCTAATTGAGAAATAATGTGGCTGTAACTTAATATTTTCTTAACATTACTGAAATGACACAGAATCATTCTCACTACATGAATTTCCATTTAACTCTTTGTATATTATTTACTGATGTGTATTTTTAAAGTCAGTACAGATTGTTGCAGTCCCTTTTATTCCCAAACTGGTTTTTATGTCATTCCTTCTTCCCTGACTTTGGTACTGCATTTTTTTTCTGCTCACAAGGTGGTCATTTTGATGCTTAGTGCTTTTCTTAACCTTTCCAAAGCATCTCAATAATATCTGACAATAATAATAATCTCAATAATCTGACAACTAAAAAGTCAGATATAGTGGCAAAACTATGCCTGTGTATACAGATGCACAAATACACACTAGGATGAAAAAATCACTAGTTACCCTGTTGCAACTCAGTGCAGTACAGTGCCAACAGAAGAGCTGAAAGAGCCAGACAGAACAGCTTCGTTTAATTGCAATCACGGGATGACATTCTAAAACCTTTAAAGACAATTCTGATAGTCTCCAGGGAAACTATTCATTATACCAGCAAATCCTGACCATGGCTACACTACAAGTATGGAGCATATGAACTGCCTGTGTAACACACAAGCCTAGAGAAGATATCAGCCATGTGATCTTCCCGTGGATCTCCTTACCTCCAGGACTGGGCCAAGAGCTACTTATGGTAGCATCAGACTAGTTTAGTTGGTTCCCTCATGTAGTCTCATTACAGCCATCATATTTAAATCAGTGGGAACATCTGACAAAACAAACAAAAAAAAATAAACAAAACATAGCAAGGAATTGCTTAGTGTTTAGCATAGACAGCATTACTATGCAATCTTCAGTACTTTTCATTTATTCCTATTATCATATGTTATTGCACATAAAAAGAGTTTTAAGAGACAAATAAATGAAAAAATACAAATATATTCTTCTTCCATCTTGAACTCGAAAACAGTTTTTTCGACATCAGTAGTATTTTTTAAAACAGAATTACTTTCTTATAACCAACAGTCTTATCTTACATTATCATCTGCTGGAATGAGACAAATGAAGACAAAACAACCTGCTTCTGTAAGAGGGAACAACACAAATAGATTAATAAAAGGTCAGTTATACAATCTTTCTAGTTTCGACATATTTACACATGGATGTAACTTCTGTAGTTCATGCATAAATAAATATTTTAAAATGCTATTAACTCCGGGTTCTCTTTTCAAATATTTATTAAAAATATTTATTAAAATATTTGGTAGAATTTTGGAAACTAGCTGAAATTCTTAGCATTTGTCTTTAATATCTCGAATTTCAATGAGCTAAGTTGCAGAGTTGCAACTTACTCTCCAAATACTCCTTAGATACTCTCCAAGTCAATACAATATAATTAGTGCGAGCTTTAATTATCCAATTCCAATCTTAATAAAAGGGCTAGATTTCAAGAATAGATATAAATACAATTGGATTAGAGAGTCATCTGTTGTGCTACAACATGCCTGGAACAACAGCTTCCAATAGCAGTCACATTAAGATCTTTCCATTCCTTCTGCTCAGGTTTTCATTAAAAGAATTCACATCCTGCTACAATAAAAACAAACTTTGTCATAATTTTGCTGTTGTTATTGTTTTTAAAGCACACTAATTACCTTTGCCTATGTGAGAGAAATGCAAAGACAATTCACTTTAACTCTCTTGCCTTTTTAGACAGGCTTTGAAAAATTACTTGAATGCCCCATAGCTGCAGTCTGGATCCCACTGAATCCATATCCTACATACTGGAGCCAACCTGTAAGGAGGTAAGAACAGCCTGGTACAGTGTGAAAACACAGCCAGACCACACATGAGCTCTGAGACCCAGAAGTGAGGCGAGTTGTTGAGAAGTGATTCTGGTTCCCCATAGAACACAGTACTCAAACTTATCTCTGAAGACAGAATGAGAAGCTCACAAGAACTCACAAGTTCTGCATTTGTTTGTGCCCTTCTATGCTGTTTATTAAAGTCTGTAGATCATCTTTGTAGGAAGTGATTATCTCCCATTGAGTAAAAGAAAAGAGGCCATGTGGTATCATTTCATTGTTTCACTTCTGCAGAGATGGAAAACTAAGTTTATGCTTTGCATAAGTTTAAGTTTTGCTTAACTTAAGGTGCTTATGTTGCTTTTCTAAATCTCATCCTAAGCCCCTGATCAAAACACTTTCAGGTTGATACGTAGTTAATATTGACTTCAGGAAGTTGTAGGCTAGGTCATAAAATCTCCAGTCTGTAAAAATATTCAAAATCCTTTACCCTTATCTGTTAAAATTACTTACTTAAGGAAAATGTGTGCTGGTTACCTTTCTGTAAAAATAAGTCCAAAGTAAACCTTAGGAAACACACAAAAGGCCAAAGACTGATCTTGACATTCTTATCCTGCTGTGCCAACCTGGTTTAGGAAAGATCACTCCACCTTTGAAACAGAAACTCTTACTAAGGAAATATTCTTTAATATATCTTTTTTTTAATGTTGACTGTACTTTCTGTGCTTCCTATTCTAAACTGAATGTCCTCATACATATTTCAGTCAGGGTTTTTATGGAGTTAGCAGGTCTCTGAAAAAAATCTCTTTTAATATATGATTAATATAACTTTTAACATGTGTCTGAGTTTGCTGACATAATATAATCGCTGCAAACTCAAAATCCAGAGGAGCTGGCATAGGAAATTCTGCCTGTAGGAGCATATTTCTACTCTTTTGGTACTAGCCAAAATTCAAAGGTACATCATTAATTGTCTCAAGTGAAAAAAAAACCAACCAAACAAAACAAAACCAAAAAAAAAACACCCAAAAATCCAAAAAACAATGGCTTTGGATTCTAAAATAGCTCTCATTTTTAATTTGGTTTTAATATGGCATTGTTTTGATCTCACAAAACAATCTGACCATCTTAAACTCCACCCTATCCAAGGAAAATGCTTGCTATAGAAAATTGCCAGCTATAGAATATTACATTGCAAAGAAAAAGCTTGAAGAGGCAAATTTTCTCTGACACAGGATCCATTCTCCCTTGTAAGTGTTTGCAAATATTTATCTAAACTGCTTTTAAAAATCTTTAGTGATGAGACTTTCCCCAGCTCCTCAGACCATATAAGCCAGTGCTTAATCAAACCCTTACGTAGCTATAAAGTTTCCATAGTATTCCAGTTAGATTTTCCTACTGTGATTTAATCTCTTCCCATCCTGTCCAACAGTGATCTGAAGAACAGATCCCATTCTCTTTACAAGTGATTTATAAACATGAAGGCTACCATTATTTCTCTCTTCCATCGTCTTTTTTAGATTATCCAGTTGCTTTTAAGCCATGTTCACAGGTCATTATTTCTATGTCTTTATTTCTAAACTTCTCAAGATTCTGATAGGCTTTATGATTGGAATGGATTGAAGGTCTTGGAAGAGGAAGGCAGGAAAAAGTGAGAGCTTGGTTTTTCTCTTGTGAGTGAACTCAGGATAGAATCCAGGAATTCAAGTCAGCCTTGGCAGGAAGGCTTAGCATGGAAATCCCAGGTCATTCACAGGGAACAAGAGTTAGTCAGGATGGACTAAGGATATGGAGTAAGTTCTTCACACTGATTTCTAGGGGATGTCCTTTGGCATCTCTTAAGTCATTATCTTTCTAAATGTGTGGTGAACAAACATGGAGATAGTGTTCTGGCAGACACTTCTCAAAAGGGAGGAGGATTTGTAGAATAAATTAATCTTTTCTGTAATTGAAACTTTTTCAATGCATCTCTTGGTTTTTCTTCATATATTCCAGGGTGACGGTTTTCTCTTTTTGTAAGAGCATGTTGTTGTTGACTAGTGTTCAGCTTGTCACCTTCTATAAATAGACTAGTGTTCAGCTTGTCATCTTCTATAAATATGTTCTCTTTCACAGATCTTCTGTAGAACTTTATACACTTCTAGCCTCCTAAACATGGATCCTTTCATTCACATTTGTAGTATTTAATCCTATTTTTTCCAAGTAATTTCTCCAATTGGTCAAAATCACTGTGAATTCTGAATTCTGTCTTGCTCCAGTCTTGCATTTCCTTCCAACTTCATCACTACATCACGTTAAACGTAATGAGTATCCTCTTCAGCCAAGCATATCCTGCTCTGTATTAGAAAGAGCATTACCATCTGGTTTATTCACCCTCTGTACTAAGCCCTGGTTAGGCCACACGTGGAGTACTGGATCCATTTCTACATGTCCCAGTATGAGGACTATATGGACTTTCTGGAGGAAGTCCAGCATAGTGCCAATAAGATGACGGTCTTGAGCATCTTCTATATGAGAAGAGTTGAGACTGTTCAGCCTGTGGAAGAGAAGGCTCTCTTGCTAAAGTTACTTTGTCCTGACCACCTGTACTGGTCACCAGCCTTGGTCATGAATTCATTTAACCTCTCAGACCATAGTATCTGATCCTCCTGTTCTGCCAAACATACTCATTGATGTTGCTCTCCCTTGAGAGAAACCACAGACACACGATATTGGTTTTCACTGGGTTTTGAGGCTACGCTGTTGATCTCTCCTCACAGATTTCAGTGTGCAGTCAGAACTAGATAGCCCTAGTATGCCAGACTTGTCTGACTGAGAGTAGCAGCTGATCAGGCCATACAGGGCCAGAATGAAGGCTTTTTGTAACTCGCTCATGGTCCCACACCTGTATGAACTCCCTGCACCCAAACATGTTATGGCTGGTTCAGGAACCTTGTGGAGTAGGAGACCTCAGACTTATCTTTTATTTATATTTAAACATTAATTACTGATTTTATTAGCTCTTATTAAAGAATGTCTGATACATTCAATACCTACAATTTTGTAGATATTTATATTTAATTCCTATCTTTTATATATATGCCTATATACATGTTTATAAAGTGTACAAGTAAAAATATATATTTATGCATACTTCTACAATCCTTTCTATAAATAGAGAGAAAATATAAAAATATCTATAGAAGTGTATTTTTTTTAATATAATAGCACTTCCTGAGACAAAGGAAACAGCCAATCAGAGGCTTTCTTTGAGCCACATAAAAATGATGGGTTCAAAAAGTGGCTACCAGAATATAAAAAAACAATATGAAAACCTATGAGGTATGATGTTTTTCAAAATGATGGCCTTGACATATGTAGTATTCTGGGGCTTCTTATTGTGCCATACCTCTGCGTAAACTGGAAGGGGGCACTGGTCCTGCCAGTCAGTAGTCATAGGGCTGCCTGGCAACACTTGAATATGCCATTTTAACTAAAGTGGCAGAAGGAGATGGAACAGAGACCACATGACCAAAGGAGGGGTGGACTTCTAGGGCAAGTGGGATACTTGTGTTGTGACAGCCAGAAGGAATGGGACCTCCCTGCAACCCACCACTGCCTGTGTTAAGTCTAAGGTGCCCTTACCCTCCTGCCCAGGATGGTGGAAGGAGATGTACAAGGGGAATGGCAGTCACTCTTCTGTGTAAGTCGGGGGGACAATGCAAAATTCATCTGTTGTTTGACAGGGCAAGTGCAACACTACCTTCAATTCACTGAGATTTACCAGGGAAAGCTTGTTGAAAACAAAAGCAAGTCAGAGTCTCTTGTCTGGAGAATAAAAATAAATTAATATCATTAAAATGATGCCATTAAATTAGATTAAAATCTGTGGGTTTGACTTCTGTAATTGGTACATCAATAAAATGTGTATATGCAGAAGTCTTTTAAAAAAAGTATTTTATAACTTTTACTTGTTTAGTAAAGCTGATCTGACATTATAAATTTATATTAGCTGAGTTTAGAATGTCTCCATTCTCTAAGTACCATATTAATTGTAATGTATATTCTACATTCTGATGTCTACTTGCTGTATATAACAAACTTTGTCACAGTAAATCAATCCCAGATAAAAACAGCAAATAGAAGTTTGCAATAGATAAAAGTGATATACAGAAAAGATTCTTTTAATGTTTCTTGCTTAGACTTATTTATTAGAGTGTTACTCAGTCTTCTAAATCTTTATAACAGGAACACATAAAAATGCACAAATTTTGTGTTTGTGTTTTTGTTCACTTTTCTCACTAAGACAACTGAAAAATTACTCACCACCACTTTATATAGAATAGCTAATCAACATACAATTACTAAAAACATCTGCTTCATGCATAAAACTTCAAGTGAATAAATGTCAGTTAACAAATTGGTTTTAATATCTTCATGTCATCCACAAGTGTAAATAAAAGAACAGTGGCAACAAGATATTTTAGCCTAGAGTTTTCTTCATAGTATTTCTTGGCTTCACATTGACTCAGAAACTTGTTAGAACTAGGATAGATGTGCAGTGCAAACTTGGATCCACAGATATATAAAGTAACGTGTTAAATAGATAGAATATAGCTGAAGAAGGGTCAAGGCTTTATCATGAGGCTTCTTCATAAATGAAACAGATCTAAAATGAATTGTTGACAATCACTTCATATCAAATATTAACTTCATTTAAATTAGGCACTAAGAGTGTAAATGATCAGTTGCTAATCCAAAACTTCTTTAGGGTGCTATTTGCTCTCAAAACAAGAAAATTCAATTACAGACAGATGTGTAGCATGACAGGACAGCTTTCTTCATGTGCATTTCTCATTCCAGAAAATATTATCAGCCACAGCATTTCAATGTGCACGGCTACTTGAGAAGATACAAAGGCTTAAATCTTTCTGCATCTGCAGTATTTTGCCCTTTTCAAGACTGATCTGTTTGTTGATCTTGTTTACTCAACTACTGCGGTTAGTTTGTCCTGCAAGTTTTCACTAGTGATTTTTATGAGTACTTTCATAGTAGTGTCTCTCGAGCAACCGTCTCTTACTACTTCTGTTTTCAGATCACTGAAGTGATGAAAATTGACCACTCTAGGATGATAAGGAAGCAATTCATACTAATATTCCTGCTACATCCCATATAGTTTCTGATATTTTCTCGACTGACATGACAGCTTTTTAATTAATCTTTGCTGAGAGATTTCCCTAATAGTTCGTTGCAGTTAATCAGCACTTCGTTTTTCACTTGACTAATGTTAAACATGATCAGCTTCCAACAGTGCTAATTTGAGATTATAGTTTCAATGTTAGTGTTTTCACAACTGTGCAATGGTTTTGCTGTGCTGTTTCAAGTAAGACAAAAAAAGCTTATCCGAATTTGAGACAAAGGCCAATTAGCTTTTGAACATTTCAATCGTGGTTCCTAAGAGCTAGGAAAAAAATATCAAGAACATTTGCAGAAAAGCCAAAACAAATCTCGTTTCTTTTTCATCAGATAAAATAATATCATTACTGTATTTTCCTCAGGATCTATAATGGTGGAGGAAAGGATAGTTTGGATATGTACTTTTAATATATATTTTTTTATTGATTATCTTGTTTTAATGCTTAACAAGTTTTAAGGCTGCTGGGATTTGCAGGCAAATATGCAACATGAATTCTCTTCATTTTCTTCAGATTCAGGTTGCTTCCCAGGCTCAGATCGCGATGATGATGATGATATCTGTTGGCTTTCCACTGTTTTCATACTTTTTAATTTAGAGTTATTTCTTCAAAGATGTACAATATTAAAAAGTATAGATAGGGCACATTATTCCCTGTAAATGAGGGAAGAAAAGTTACTCATGAACAGTATTTTTATCACTTATTTTTTTACAGCTGTTCATATTCATATCTAATCAAGCAAGTTCCATGGAGATAATCTTACCTAACAGAAGGGGTAAGGCCAGAAAGATAGACTATTTGTAGAAGATAAGTACCTACTTTCAAATTGCTATCATCTTCAGCCATTGATTTTCTACTTCCTATGCTTCAAATGCAAAGGTCTCAACCCCTATGGATACTTGGTTGTCACAACATCTCTTCCTTCTCTTTGTTTTCTGTAATGCACAGCTTCTTTTATGTTACCAACCCTTTCTCCCAATCTTGTCTTTATGTTCTCTCAGATCACTTTCCAATAAGTCCTTGAAATAATATCTGTACTCACGCCACATCTCACATTGTCAGTATGCTTCCAGATTCAGATGTTTCTTTAAAATCTGGTTCCTTCCTTTCCAGTTTCCACTCAGCATCAGTAACCTTGACAGCCAATCCCATACAGTGTGATGCCAGGTCTTGCTTTGCTAGTTTCCTGACAGGAAGTAAATCCCAGAATTAAGGCCTCTGTTCTTCCCAGCATCTCCAAACAATGGACTTGCAGGAGATAACATGTTCATATGCCAGAGTGTACATTTTAATGCATAGTAATTGTGGGTGCAACCTTTACATAGCTGGACATCAGCTTCACCTCTTCCAAAGTTTCCTTTATTCTGGGCTGAAGAATTATGGAATCATATAACAGAATCACAGAATGGTAGGGGTTGGAAGGGACCCTTAGAGACCATCTAGTCTACCCCCACCTAAAGCAGGTTCACCTAGATGAGGTCACTCAGGAACGCATCTAGGTGGGTTTTGAAAACCTCCAGAGGAGGAGCCTCCACACCTTAAGACTACTTGTCTTAATGAGGTCTCCTCTTAGTCTTCTCCAGGCTAAACAGTCCCAAGTTCTCCAGTCTTTCCTCATCAGAGTGACATTCCTGTCCCCTGATCATCTTAGTGGCCCTTCTCTGGACTCCCTCTAGAAGTTCTCTGTCCCTCTTGAGCTGAGGAGCCCAGAACTGGACACGAGACTCCAGATGAGGCCTCATGGGAGCAGAGGAGAAGGGGAGCAGAACCTCCCTCAACCTGATGGCCACACTCTTCTTGTGCCCAACAGCAATGTCTAGTATGATCCTCTTTTTTTCACAAAAAAGAAAGGATTTCTTTGCAGGAGAAATACAACATTAATCTTCTCACAATATAAAAGCATTGTTACTCTCAGTGTTGACCTTTCCTTAGCTTTTACAGTTATTAATATTCCAGTCTTAAAAAGTAAATGCCATAAATCTTCCCCAAAGTATTTTTAATGCGGCAGAACTTTTTTATCAGTTCTTAAACCCTATCACTAGATTTATCAATCTGGCTTTCCTTTTTTTCCTTTCCTCTTCTGCCTAGACTTGTACTGTTGTGTTTTAAGAGTCTCATCCACAGAAGAATGGATAGGTAAGTGTCAACACTCCATCACACACATAAGAAAATATTTACAAGTTCAAATATATTCATTAAATATGACATTAAATAGCTTCCAGTGCTAGTAATGTTGTGAATTTGAACAGTATCATAGTAGTAATGACACTCATGCACCTTTATTTACAACAGCAGTGCAAAACTGCACAGTCACACTTTCAAGATTTCCACAGTCAAAAATACCACCTTTCATGACTCTGCCAGTAGCAACAGATAGTTCTCCTTGAAGGATTTGCTCTGTATTTACTCCTCCGTCAGTCTTATAACTATATATTTTCAACAATACAAACTTTTTAAACATGAAACACAAACAGAATACATTTTACAGCACTTTCAGAAACATGTTCAATATTGTACTGCTGTGCATCACTCCTTGGATAAAACAGCATTTCCTGGTTTTTTAAAAAATAGATTTTTCTTATGTTTCAATGGATTTTTTTTTGTGTAATCCTTGTCCTGTTGTTAGATACAATACAAAAAATTGAATGCCCCAACCTCCTGACATCCACAATTTATATATTTGTAAATACTAATGAGATGCCCCCACAATCTCCTCTTCTCCAGACGAAACAGCCCCAGTTTCCACACCCTTTCCTCATAAGGAAGATGCTCTGGTCCCCTGATCATTTTGGTGGCCCTGTACTGGACTCTCTCCAGAAGTTCCCTGTCCCTCTTGAGCTGGGGATTCCAGAACTGGACACAGGACTCCAGATGAGGCCTCACCAGGGCAGAGGAGAGGGGGAGCAGAACCTCCCTTGACCTGCTGGCCACACTCTTCTTGATGCATTCCAGAATGCCAAAACCAAAAAACAGTAAAAGTCTGGGGTGTTAGGTAAGGCTGATATCCTGACTGTTATCCAGAAGCAGTTGGAAAAAGAAAAAACTAAGGACAATTCAGAGCTCTCTGTATTTGGTAAAAAACAACATGCCAATGTATTGACAAAACTGGTCTATGAACAAACCCTGATTGATGGACGTTCAAAGGCATATATGATATGCTAACTTCTGATGATCCATAGCTACACAGTCTTTTGTACAAGAGATATGCTTCTAGTCATCAGTGGCAAGGTGGTGAAGGTATTTTCTCCTGCTTCTATCTAGTTATAAAGGACTAAAACTGAAACTTAGTCTTTATGGCTGCCCAATATTTTGACAGTCAAGGATATAAAATGGGTTTTTTCTTTTAAAAACTCATAGCACTACAGAAGGAATTTCTAGAACGACTTTCAGAGACTGTGATGTTTCGTCTCAGTTTCTCTGTGTTCCCAGTAGCATTCAGGTACCTTACAGTGTGAAAGCGGTTAAGTTAAAAGTCATTTTCCTTCAATGTGAAATTAAATTCCCAGTTTCAGTGAAGTTATTGGATCAATGACTTTGAACAAGTACCTCTGTCTGCCTCTTCGTTCACATCCCTGGCTTTAAACACTCACTGCAGCCCATCCTGTTCATTTCTGGGAGCAAGCAGTAACCAGCCCGTCAAGGAGAGAAGAGAACAAAGGGAGCTATAGTGCATTTTCAAGAGGAAGTGTACAGATTATAGTACAGATTATAGCATTCCAGAGCTTTTGGCAAGCCATTGGTTGGATGTCAAAACAATATCAAAACATTTGGAAAGTGAGATTTAGTTCTTGGATGGGTTTTAATGAGCTATTAGAATTAATTTAACAACTTTTCTTTTAAAACCATCTATCCCCTGTAGTGCTGTAGGAGACGCTTTTATAAGCAGAACAGAAGAAAGACTGATATAGATCAGGTTTAAGATTATTGATCCTCATTAGTAAAGATGTTTTAAAACAACACTTAGATTATAACTTCATATTGAAACCTGATTGTAATGTTTGCTTCCAGTAGAATTAGTTAATGCTTTTACACTTGTTAGTTTATAAATTACTGAGGTGAACTGTGATTCAAAGCAAACAGGATTCATCAGTCCTTAAATGAAAATACTTCCTCACCTACGAACAGCCATTGTTATTGACAATGCTTTTAGAATCCTATGCAAAGATGGATGATTAAAGTTTATTTCAAAGAAACTCTATCCAGAGATATCTGAAAAAATAGTTGTAAAAAGACTGTTAAGAGCTCTCTCCTTCATATTTTAGTTCTTTAATATTAAAATACTGTGATTTGCTCTTCTGGAGTGAGAATTTTTGCTTTTTTTTTATACAAGATTAAATATGCTTTACCCTTTGAATTAGGAAACTGCACAACATCATAGTTCTTTTTACAGCCCTGACACAACCTTTAATTTTCCATACCTCCTGCTTGGCTACAAGTGGGAAAAAGAAAAAAATTATGTATCTCAAACAACAACAGGGACATTGGAATTTCTTCTTTGCAGCAGCTAGCTAAAATAAAGGTTAGGTGAAATTAGGTGATTCAGCCACTGAGATATAGCTTTCTGCCTTTGAAAACTATTAGGCACTGATGGGCCAGGCTTCCCTCTGTTTTTAGTCCTTTGCTAAATTACAGGAAAATACTGAGGATGAAGCACACATATTTAAACTGATTTATAAGGCATTACTTTAAATGTCCTCAATGGTAAATAAAGAAAAAAAGGCAGGAAATTGAAGTAATTTAAACATAATTGTCACTTGTGACTTCTCTGTAACTCATATTAGGGCAAAGCTAGTTGTGTTCTGATATTATCAAGGTCTCAAGTTCATGCTCCAGTACATTAGGCATTATAATACTATCAACTTCTCTGGGGCTGCAGTAGTTCATACATTGGAATACAATAAATCTTCTGTATGAGAGAGAGATTGTGTATGTGTATTGTGCTTTTATATCTACAGAAAAAGTGTGGGACTCAAAGGATTAATTTAATGAGTAGTGGAATCTCCGAGTACAATCCTGAACCTGCTTCCTTTTTTTTAGGATGCTGTTTAACTAAAGTAAATGGGGTCAACAGCTGTATTAAGTAAAAACCACAAGTTCTGAACCAGGAAGCCTAACTGGCAATGATATTAAAGTAACAATTACTTCAAATTTGAAATTATTTCAAGATTCAGAATCACTTTAAATTAGAACCATTGCATATTCTGAATTAATGTTGCTCCTGAGAGCTGAACACCGAATCAATACACAATGAAGCTTTAATATTAGTCCTGAGTATGTACAGACAGTGCTGTCATGACATGGAAACTGTTTTTAAATATAGAAACAGTGCATCTGTATGACTTACTATAAAGCAGAGCTGTATTTTGAGTCAGTGGCATCTGCCAGACTGTGGGTGATGCTAGATCATGGCAATATGGTTAAGTTTGTGAGTTTGTATATAACTACATTACAGAGGAAAAGAACTCACTGCCAGAAAAGGAGGAGAGAATGAAAGAGGGAACAGAGCTAACTCAGGGAAGGGAAACTGCAACACAAAGCTGGAGAAAACTCTGTATTCAGAACCTGAGTGGTGAGAAATAGCGAAAAGAGTGTTTATCATAGCTTTTCGTCTGAACTTATGTGATTCAATCAGTAATCTTAAAAGTCCTACATCTTCTAATTTACCATAATAATGTCTTTAATACTTGTTGTTATCAGGCCAAATATTGAATTTTAGCTTTACAAATTTTTCAATGTACTTAGATTCTGTTATCTTGCACTGGAAGTAATGGTTTTTGCATAATTGATATAGACAGTATTGGTTTATAGTGTTGTTTCATTGCAAAGACGGAACTGAAAATTTAGCCTAAAAGGAATAATTAATAGTTTATTCTTTCTTTTTTACCTAGGTGAGCTTTCTCTGCATGCACTGTCTTCCATTTTACCTTTGCTCCATCCTTGCTGCATTCTCTCAGTGCTCCATACATCTCAGTTTTCTTCACACAAAGAACCAGGAGCACTCCTTACAGTACTGAATATCCCATACAAAGTTTCTACTTTGAAAAATGCTGTTTACTGTACTGCACAAGGCTATCTCCCCCATCATACTATTACTTGAATGTTTGCAGGAGGTTTCTTTCAGAAGCAGAGAAGACTTTTCACTTTATCTACTAAAATAGGGGCCAAAATAAGCTCTTCACTTCTGTAAAAACACGAGTACATACAGAAATGTTCACATTTCAGTCATAGCACCCAGGACTTAGCAGCAGGATCAGAACACCTATTTCCTTGCCCTATATTGGCTTCCAATTTCGAAACATTGCCAAGTTTTGGTAAGCTTGTACAACTTTCCAGAGACATAGGCATTGTAGAGGGTAGGATTGTTTAACCATGGTTAAAAGTTCCTGTGAAGTTTAAGTTTCATATAAATTCACTTTCTAATTTTAACATTTTTAATTTACAGTATTCTCCTGAGACATTTCTCACTGAAGGAATGAAAACAGTACTGGTAACTTTAGCTCTCTGACTCACCCACCAGTGATGAGGGGGAGAATGCAGCCTTCTAACTCATTCACTTTCTGTGGTCTAGTGTTCAGCCACGACATCTTGGCTTGTGCCTACTGTTTCTGGACTTCCAGATACTCTCTTATCCAAGTACAGGACAAGCACAGGAATGCTTAGCCTTCAAAATCATTTGCATGAGATGCAATGCAAGTGGAATTACCTTTACTCTAGCTCCATCTTCAGTGGAGTTCAGACCATCTGAGCATGTCTGCTTCTTGATGTACAATAAGCTTAGCTGAAATATTAAAATAGTTTTCTATTTTTGCTTTGCATTTACTGGAGAAGATAATAGACATTTCAATGTTTTTAATGGAGCACTGGCAATCAATGTTCCTCATGACTTTTAAAACACATATACAAACCATGTGAGAGCTAATTGAACAGCTAATGAATAACACAAGGAAGGGACAAGTCCAGTTTCACTAATGTCCTACCATTAAATGTTAAAACACTCACCAATGACAATGATCCAGTGTGAGTCTTAAAATAAAAACATCTTCACTATAACAGTAATTCCATAAAATATAATACTTGAGAAAAGAACAACTAATTACCTATGATTATAATTAGCTATGATCATAGAATAGCAGGATTGGAAGTCCAACCCCCCTGCAGAAGCAGGTTCACCTAGATCTGGTGGCAAAGGAACATTGTTCAGGCTGGTCTTAAAGACCTCCAAGGAAGGAGACTCCACAATTACCCTGGGCAGCCTGTGCCAGGGCTCCCTCACCTCACAGTGAAATAGTTTTTTTCTTATATTTAAGTGGAACGTTTTGTGTTCCAGCTTTATCCCATCACCCCTTGTCCTGTTGCTAGATACCATTGAAAAAAGTGCTACCCCAACCTCCTGACACCCAACCACTTAGATATTTGTAAATGTTAATACAATTCCCCCTCAGTCTCCTCTTCTCCAGACTATTTTTCTGCTGTCTTCTCCCATTTCATTCTCATCCCCAGGAAAGCTGAGAAAAGGTTCTGAAAGTAAAAGAAATGTATGAAATAATTTACTGTGATGGTCTGGGACTGGTAATTGACTGAAGTAAGGCAGAAAATGGCTTCTTGCAGCTTTGAAGGAATCAACTGATGACTGCTTTAGACTGCTGGCAACAAGAAAGTATAGGAATGGATTTGTTTAGTCCTGTCATTTGACTATACCCACTGTAGCCTGTTAGGAAACTGTATCATTTGTAATCATTTTCCATTTTCTGAAAACAAACAAGAAATGTGCCATGAAAAGTTCTCAGAATATCTGTTTCTTATTTAAATATGAAAAATGAAACAATAACAGTCTCAAGTGAGGACTTGTGTGTCAACAGATTCTTTCAGCAAGGAAAAGAAGATTTGCCCTACAACAATCATTAGGTACTTCTGAAAAATGTGGAAACCAATCTTGTGCTGAGAGCAAAAGTGCAACGTGGCCATTATGGATTCAAAACTATATATATCATCATATATAGTTTATATAATTTCAGGGAGTATTTTGCTTGTGTGCTAAGATTTGTATAAAAGAAAAGCTTTCTCCTTTTTTAACATTGTTAAGAGGAAAAATAGCTTAGTAGAAGGAACAGCCCTAGAATCTGGAAAAACTTCTTAATGTACCCAAGTGGTCAGAAGACCACAACATAAATAAGTGTTTTAACTGGGAAAGATGATATTTTAAAATATTTCCTTTATACCAGATTTGGTTACATTAACAACTTTGCTTCTCACTGGTGAAAACAAATTCAGAGTAAGCTGTGTGCTTCAAGTCCAAGCTCAGCATACATGAAAGATGATTCAGATCTTACTTAAGCAACTGCAAATTAAACCCCTTCATTGATTGTATAAACACAGCTTAGTAGATAAAGCCATCTATATCAAAACCCACAGTACTTTATGTTTGATCTGACACCACACAGATGAGTATTGGCACTGTGAGATTGGTCACTATTGGTACTCTTTCCAGGGCCAATACCATTTAATGTTTTCATAAATGCAAAATGCTCTCTCAGTATTTTTGCTGACAACAGCAAGATGGAAAAGCTATACACTGCAATGTCAACCACCTCTAAAGATCAACTGACAGCAGTCTTGTGACATTCAAAGACAGCAGTCCTCCACACGAAGCAGAATAACCGTATGCATCAGTAAGGTTTGTGGGCTGACTCTCTGAGGAGCAGTGCTTTGGTAAAAGAGCTGGGGATCATGGTGAACAACAAGCTGAATATAAGCCAGCAGTGTGCCCTGGTGGCAGTGAAAACCAGCTGCATACTGGGCTGTATTAGTGTAGTCAACAGGTCTACAAAAGCGGTCCTTGCCCTCCATTCAGTGCTTTTCAGGGAGAAAGTCTAGAATGCTGTGTACAGTGCAAAAACACATTGGCATTATGGTAAACACTACAGAGAAATATCAAGCTCATCAGGGGATAGGAGCTCAGGGTGCATGCAGAGACACAGATTCCTGGATTCGTTATGCTTGGAAAAGAGAGAGCTTGAAGGACTGACTCATTGCTTTTAACTACCGGGACACTGTAGAGAAAATCGAGGTTCAGTGCAAAATAGACAATTGCTATGCCACACCAGTGCAGAAGAAGCAGTCCAGAGACTGTCTCTGACATTTAGATTAACAAGGTATCATACAGCACTGTGTGTACAAATAGGTGAGCAAGACCACACGTTCTCTTCTCCCCCTAACCTCCACTTTTCATTAATCTGCCCTGTCTAGGAAAAGCAAGGAAAAGCAGTTCCCAGGCTCCCAGCAAATCCTCACAGTGTGTCCTGCTAATGTGAAGCACTTTTTTTCCATATTTTAAGAGCAGGATGTAAAACAATGGTGTAAGAAATGGCTGCTGCAATTTATTCCAGTTTTCAAATTCAGTAGCAAGCTGTAGCAAACTGAAGACTTATGATTAAGGAATCTTATCAGAGAAGGATGCTTTTAAATGTTTAAAACTCTGAAGAACAAATGAAACCATTTGACACACACACACATGCTGAAAGATCTTTTCTGATGCAGAAGGTATTTTTCTTATTTCCACTTTCATTTTAACCCCAAGGAATTTAGTCAGTTCTGACCTTTTTGAAAGGTTTCCCTGGATAAGAAATAACAATTTCTTTCTTTTTCCTGGTTATTCACCTGGCTGTAGAAACACTAACCAAACGTTTGAGACCCTTTAGAATAAAAGGCTTTTTTTACCTAAGCTCTAAAAAGGCTCAAACGCATAAAAATCTGTGGAGCAAGGAATAGGTTACTAATAGAAAGACTTTGGGTAAAAAATGCTTTTCCATCTCTGTGGAAAACACCAAAGGAGCAGTTAGAATAACCTGCACCAAGATCTATAGGCAGGGGCTGGGAAGCAGCAGTGAAATGTCTCTTATATCAATATTGGAATGTCAAAGGATGTAAACTTGCTATAATGTGGAAGCAATGATTTGCAGTGCTAATTAACTCCTCAATGCCATGGCACACATGGCCTTAGTAACTATCTAGTAATTTATAAAAATGAAACAGCAAATAATTTATAAAAGTAATCCTGAGGGATATCAATGTACTAAAAACTACATCTTATATCATGCTATTAGGACTCTGTACTCTAATTCAAAACAGCAAGAGCTTAGGAAATATTTGTTATCACAGTAGCAGGTAGAGCATGCCAGTTAGCACTTCAAAAAGCAGTGTAACAGTCTCCTCACAAAACTGGTTTGAAACCAACCCTGGACAACAAATCAGCTCAGAAACATCTGAATTGTGGTGGTCCACTAATCACTGTGGAAGTCACAGTTCAAAAAGTAGTTTTGAAAAATAGTAAGAGGAAAAGCAAAGAACAAAAAAGATGTCGTGTTGAGTACATGGTGACATAGAAAAAACAATTTAAGATGTGAATGTCTCAATCTATGTTGAGCAAAAGTCATAGAATCACAGAATGGTAGGGGTTGGAAGGGACCTTCCAACTCTCCTGCAGAAGCAGGTTCACCTAGATCAGGTTGCATAGGAACATGTCCAGGTGGGTCTTGAAGACCTCCAAGGACGGAGACTCCACAAGCCCTCTGGGCAGCCTGTGCCAGGGCTCCCTCACATGCACAGTAAAAAAGTTTTTACTTATATTTACATGGAACTTTTTGTGTTTCAGATTCATCCAATTACCCCTTGTATCTGATGTCTTAAATGTATGTGCTTGACTAAATTGCAATCAATTACCTAATGTTGCAACTGCATATGATGTGGTCTTAGGATATGTATTTCAGGTTAGCACACATCATTTAACACAGAGGTTGTGATTGGGTTTGGGTTAGTGATAACGGGACATGCATTTGACTGCGCTATGTGGAGCTTTACGGAGCAGAAATGTCACTCATTTTTCTCCTCAAACACTTTTGTTCTGGCTGATGGTGCAGCATGCAGCTTTCCAGATCAAAAGTCACAGGAAGATACAAGATCACTTGGAGGCTGAGGTGTGAATGGACAGAGCACAAAGAATAGTGAAAGCTGAAGGATAAGAGGGAGCCATAAAGAAGTTGCAGAAGGGAAAGTAGTATGGGTATAGAATGAATTTTCATTTACTATTTTATTAAATTTTCTTTTTCAATTTTTAATTTTTTTATTATTTTTTTTTTTAAATTATATTTTCATTACTATTTCATGAGGCTGAGAAGGGTGAAGAGAGTCATAAAGGTTATGCATTAAGGTTATACAAGAAATATCCAGGAAGGGTAATGTTACTCCATAGATCTGTCATATGAAAGTGTCCTGAATCACTTTAGCCACTGCATTTAATTTAATCTCCTCAAACATAGGACTGCTGGAGGAAAATAAGGAAAGTACCTCAGCCACTTTAAGCCCCATACTGCCACAGCTACAATAGTAGATGGGCCTTGGGGATGCCTTGAGATGTAGTCATGTTGATATGTAAGTTGACTGCTATCATTTATTTAAGTACAGAAAGTTTGCCAATGCATCTGTTGCTGCCAGAAAACATCCCATATTGTGACCATTAAGTAATACTGGAAGCAAGAATTCTGGCCAGTCTATACAAAGAAAAAATGTATTTCAGTTCAATCTAGAGAAATCAAAAGATGGTTTCTGAACCAAAGCTCAGAGTAAAAAGCCTGTTATATTTGTGATAAACAGCAAATAAGCTCTGACAATTCAACAGAGTATACTGAACAGGGCACACAATATAGCCTTTTATTTGAGTACATGCACTCAACCATCAGCTTTCTAGCACTCACCCATAAAAAAAAAACCCTCTTTAGGTAAGTAGATAAAACTCTCTCAGTATTCTTTTATCTCCTTTACAGTCTATATGGTGCAAACATTGGGCTAGTAGGCTGGGAGTACACCTGTTGGAAGTGGGAACCATTCCAGTGACATCAAAGGCATTAACCCCCAGTAGCAACAAGTGGGAATCTGGCCCAGAGTACGTTTTGACATTTACAAATTGTGACATTCTTTTAACTTCTTTCCATATTTTCAGACAAAAATCTGCCTGTCTCAGTTGCTTCTCAGGTCACATACACATGTGAAATAATCTCAAATCCCACAATTCTACTTAAAAAAAAGAAAGAAGAAATTAGTGTCTTTTGCAGACAACTTAGGAAAGAGAGTAATTAATTAAAGAAAAAAAAAAGAGAGGGAAAAAGATTCTACTTAGCCTTTCCCTGCCTTTAATTGACTTACTTTCTTCTGGTTCTGTTTAATTTCACTCACTCTTATAATTAACATTCTGCTAATAGCTCAGACTCAGGCTGATAGTAGCAACTGTTCAATGATTTATAGTACACAGCTTAAAAAAACCACTGAGATAACGAGAATCCTATTTATATTTTGCAGTGCCTTTGTCAAGGGTGGCACTAGAACACTAAACTTTACAAGATTCCCCAAAACTCATAACTTCTGCTCAGGCACCATCTATGTCATACATTCTGCACATGCACCCTACGTCCGTGTGTTCAAGTGCAAAGTGAATTTGCAGAGACTAAGCAGTAAGATTGAAGTTGCTGCCATGCAGTGTAAATATTATGCACACATAGGTAACAGTCTTGCCAAGATATTGAAGAGAGCTTTAAAACAAAGTTGCCAGGGGAGAGGAACCTCAATCCATCCCACTTCTACTACTTTCATGCCAGAGCCAGCAATAGATGCACAAAGCTTGGAGAGGAATTATAGGTCAGCAGAAGAGTACCTGAAGAGCAGCACAAAGGGCTTTCAACACTCCAGCAGATCCAATGGAAACAAAGGAGGTGACAGATGATAGCTAACATGGCTTCACTAAGGGCAAATCTGACTGACAAATTTGTGTTCTACGGTGAGGTTGCAATGTGAGTGGATAAGGAAAAAGCAACTGACATCATCCATTTGGACTTGTGGAAAACATTTGACATTGATCACAAATGAGATCTTTGTCTCTAAATTTGAGAGACATGGATTTGACTGATGAACCACTCAGCAGATAGGATGTGACTGAGCACTGTTTAACATCTTTGTTGGTGACATGGGCAGTGGGATTGAGTGCATCCTCAGCAAGTTTACCAACAATGTCGAGCTGTGTGGTGCAGCTGACACACTGGAGGGAAGGGATAAAGCTACTTTGACATGCTGAAGACCTGGGCCCATGCAAATCTCATGAAGCTGAAGGCCAGGTGCAAGGTCCTGCACATGGTTCAGGGCAATCCCAAGCACAAATACAGGCTGGATAACAAGTGGTTTGAGAGCAAGCCTGCAGAGAAGGATTTGGGTCTGTTGATAGACAAAAAAATGAATATGAGTCAGCAACGTGCATTTACNACATGGCTTCACTAAGGGCAAATCTGACTGACAAATTTGTGTTCTACGGTGAGGTTGCAATGTGAGTGGATAAGGAAAAAGCAACTGACATCATCCATTTGGACTTGTGGAAAACATTTGACATTGATCACAAATGAGATCTTTGTCTCTAAATTTGAGAGACATGGATTTGACTGATGAACCACTCAGCAGATAGGATGTGACTGAGCACTGTTTAACATCTTTGTTGGTGACATGGGCAGTGGGATTGAGTGCATCCTCAGCAAGTTTACCAACAATGTCGAGCTGTGTGGTGCAGCTGACACACTGGAGGGAAGGGATAAAGCTACTTTGACATGCTGAAGACCTGGGCCCATGCAAATCTCATGAAGCTGAAGGCCAGGTGCAAGGTCCTGCACATGGTTCAGGGCAATCCCAAGCACAAATACAGGCTGGATAACAAGTGGTTTGAGAGCAAGCCTGCAGAGAAGGATTTGGGTCTGTTGATAGACAAAAAAATGAATATGAGTCAGCAACGTGCATTTACTGCCCAGAAAGCCAACTGTATCCTAGGTTGCATCAAATGAAGCATGGCCAGCAGGTCAAGGGAGGTTATTCTTCCCTTCTACTTCACTCTCATGAGACTTCACCCAGAAGACTGCATCCAGTACTGGGGCTCCCAACAACAGAACGATGTGAACATGTTGGAGTGAGTCCAGAGGCAGACCATAGAACAGAGCAGAGCACCTCCCCTGTGAAGGCAGCCTGAGAAAGATGGAATTGTTCAGCCTGGAGAGGAAAAGGCTCCAGGGAGACTTTAGAGAAGCTTTCCAGTATTTAAAGGGTGCCTACAAGAAAACTGGAGAGCAACCTTTTACAAAGGCATGTTATAACATGACAAGGAGTAATGGCTTCAAACTAAAAGACAGCAAATTTTGACTGGATATTAAGAAGAAATTCTTCTCTATGAGGGTGGTGAGTCTCTGGATGGCCCATCCCTAGAAGTATTCAAGGCCAGTCTGGGTGAGGCCATGTGTAACCTTGTCTATTGGAAGGTGTCCTGGCCATGGAAGGAAGGTTGAAACTAGATGATTTTTAAGATCTTTTCTAGTCCAAATCATTGTATGATTTTATGATGAACAATGTGCACAGGGTCTCTTAAGTTCTCCCCATTACAGTTGTAGTATTCTAACAAGTAATAACTGTCAATTGCCTTGAATTGCCAGAAAGCATTTCCAATGTGGTCTGCATAAAATTGTTTTTCTTAAAGTGCTTTCCAAGGTGAGCTTTTCATATCCAGGGTTTGAAATAAAATCAACTTAAAAAAAAAAAAGTCTTTTAAAAGCATAGGCAATTTAATTTACTGTAATTTTCTGTAAGCAGGAAAAAAAAGTGTTTTTAAAAATGTGTTTGTTTACAGGAAAGCCTGTCTATTCTCTTGGCAATATGTTATTATTGAAGGAGAGGCCTGCTTTTGAGATGGTAAAGAAGGAAGAAAAGTGCATTTTAATGATACATTTCTAACATGTAGACTAGGAAATTATAAAGATTATTTTTACATAGCTCACCTTTATAATGTCTATCCAAATACCACCTAAAAAAAATAATTACCTAATCAAGGTAAAAACAATGTTCTACTTAGTGTGTGTTCAAGTAGTATCTTCTTCATTCATTGCAACTTTTACATCAAATTAGTCACTGCAGTGCTTGGATAAGCTTGAAGACCCTGGAACACCTGAACTACTTATTAATTTTTCTTTTTCTACTTCACTTTCAGTATTTTCAGCATAGTCACAGAAAGAAGAGCAGTGGATAGTGCACATCCCTCTTATTTCCTGGATATATTCACATTGAAACCACCATACCTAAAGTTTATCTATCCTCAAAAAAACCATATCCTCCTGTATCAGATAACTAACCCTCTGGTAACTTCCTCATCAGATGTAAAACTCAGGCAAGAGTTCCATTTGCTTTTCTTTTTAGGACTTTTAAAGTAAAAGATGAGGCAAGAACATGATAGAAGCACAGACTGGCTGAATATGTACAGTTTAGTCCTGAAGGATTTGGGTCTTATTAGCACTGTTCATTATTTCACTGGAAATCTTAGACTAAAATGAAATAAAATAAATCATTCTGGATTTCCCATGGATTAAAAAAAATAGTTTAAATCACATGGTTATTTTTTCTTGTTTTGGTAAAGTTGAGTAATTTTATTCTGATTGTTATCTCTCATGGCATGTTATATACATGAAAAAAATCCCCAAAATTCTAAACTAAAAGTTATTCTGAGAAGTGAACTTAGAGCATTTCAAATGATCAATTCTTTACTTTCATAACTCATATTTTGACAAATGTCCTTAAATGAAACCTCACTGTCTGTTACATATAGGAGCTGTTAGAGATGTAAAATTCTCTGCTTCCAGCTCCAGCCTCTCCAGTATGTTTCTCAAGATGTAGGTACTGATCTGCCATTACACATCTGCAGCATGTCAGAGTTCATGACAGAGCTAATTCAAGCATTCTCAGTCTGGGATGCCATTTCAGGTCATCTGCCTTTGAGGAGGATCATCTTAAAAGTGTATGTTTTCCTGCAGCAAATTGCATGACTTGAGTAATTATTTCAAATCAGATATTAACAATAGAGACATGTGAACAGGGGAAATTAAATTAATTGAAGAAAAAATAAATCACTCAGTACTGGGCTCAGTTTTTTAGAGATGGAAATATTAAAATTCTTACAAACCATTAATTTTCTGTTTTAAACATTTAATATCTTGATTTTAAATTTCCCTGAACTCTATTAGAACAGACAGAAACACATGCATTAAGAAAAATACATTATTGCAATGATCTGTTGTCAACATTTGGCCCTCTCGCATCTTCTTCATGCTTCCACTCTACAGTTTAAAGCAGTTTGAAGAAACTGCTTTGGAGCTATACTGTCGCAAAGATGTGATGATGGTTCTGCCAGCTCAGAGGACCATGTAGCAGGAAGCAGAGCTGATAGTTAATACTAAGAAAGAGAAATCAAGAAGAGTGTGTGCATCAAGAAGGGTTTATGCCCTGACATCTTCCTTATTCCCTCTCTCTCTCCCTAATTGTGGACACTCCACAGGATATGAGATTCCTTGGGACAATGTTGATCAAAAAGTCAGCATCAATAGTCCATTAATGTCTCAACTTTTTCTGTTTCTTTTCTCTTTTTATTTTCTTTTCCTTTTCTCCTTTTCTTATTTTCTTTTCTTTTCCTTTCCTATTTTCTCTTATTTTCTTTTCTTTTCCTATTTTCTCTTTTTATTTTTTTTTTTCTGTGTCTGTGGCTTCTTTTACCTACTTCTGATCTCCACCACGTTTAACCATCACTTTTATAATCTTAATACACATTTCTTTCTCTGAAAGCTCAAGGATCTTTTTGTCTGGGAGAGTAAGTTGGAGTTCTTGGAACAGTCAGGTGTGCATCTGTTTTAATGATTTGATTGCAACTCTCTTCCTCACTGCCTCAAAGAGCACCTGTGCCCCCTGCAGTTACATACAATATACCTAAACATGCACAGTGTTATGGATTGTTTCAAATCAAGAAAGTTATTCAGGTAACTATTTAAAGCTTAGGAATGGGGCTTTCTGCAGCTATATAGCAGTATTGTTCTATTTATGTTACAGAAGGCTTTCACATATGTGTTTATACTTTTTTCTGGCCATAGGTTTTTCCAAAGTATTTCTTAGTTTTGGCTTTCTGTAGTTTGGAAAATATTCTAAACATTTTTTTCTCTCTAGAGTTGTTTAGGATGACAAGTATCTTTTTAGAGTGTTTGGGGAGATTCCTTTGAGACTTAAAATGGTATATGATATAACGTAAACAGTTTTATATATTGGGTATAAAAATTAATCTTTAATGCACAGTGGATAATGTGCCTGTTGGGGTAGAGAGGACATACAACAATAGGATACCACAATGTAGAGTAAGGCCACTACAATGCAGGTGATTTGAAAGCACTAGTGTTATCAAATTTACTCGTATGATCCACCATGATACTATTTCACCCTTAGCAGACTGATCTCAGACATGCACTGGCATTGTGACAACGAGCCTTTTGTCTCCAAAGCCCTGCTCTGAATGCAACACAAATTGGTAATAAATAAAGTAGTTACCTAGCTGCTGGCACTCACTGGCTTATATAAAATTAATTGCATGCTCTCACATATTTTTAATGATGTAGTGTGAAAACATCATGTTGCCTGATTCTATTCTGCCAGCACTTCTACCTGATTGACCACAAAATTATTTCAGAATGCTTTTTTATGGAGTTTAAGGCCAGAAGAGACTGATAGAAGACCTACACAGACCTCATCTGAGAAATAGGTGATTGCATTGTAGTTAGTTATCCTTGTAGTGAGGTCATTGATAGCAGTGCTGCCCTGTGCCAGACACAACAGGTTCCAGTCAGCCCCAGCAGACCCACTCCTGAGTCCAGAAGCTAAGATGGTGGTGCCTTGATGAAAATGTATTTAAGAAAGGGTAAAATGCTTCCTGGCATCAGAGTATGAGGACACCAAGGTCAATGGAGAAAGAGTGGGAAGAGATACTCAAGTTACTGGAGTACAAATTCCCCTGCAACCCTTGGAGAAGACCACAGTGATGCAGATTGTCCCTTTGAAACCCATGGAGGTCCACATCGGGTAGATATCCACACAGCAGCCCAGGAAGGACCCTCACAGCACAGCACGTAGATGTGCCTTGAAGGAAGTCACAGCCTGTGGAGGGCACACACAGGATCGGGCTTCTGGCAGGAACTGCAGCTCATGGAGAGAAGCCCACATGGGTCCAAGCTTTCTGGCATGTGTGGTGGCCCTATGAGGGACCCACACTGGAGCAAGGGAAAACTATGTGGCAGAAGGAACAGAGGAGCTCACCATAAACCTCACTTCCCAGGAATGGCAAGTGAAGCTGGGCCTGGAAAAAGGAAAGGAAAATGTCTACAACCTGTCTCCCAAAAAATCTCAACCACAAACATTCAGTGCTACCTGTATTAAACCAAATGTTTAAAGAAATTAAATTTAGTTTCAAAGAATGCAAACAGCGTCCTTCCATCATCAGCCCAAGGCAGATGTTTGAGGGTTTTCACACCCTTATAAAATTATATCTTATTCTCAAGGTAAACTTGTCAAAAGTCATCTTTGAGACACCAGGTCCTGGAAAGTATTGCAAACTAGACTGAAAAGATGTAAGAATTTTTAGATGTAAGATAAGCTAATGACTAGGTACAGTGACTGGTTAGACAAGTTAAAAAAAAAAAAAAAAAAGAGAGACCTTAAACCTCTTGAGCTTCACAACAGAACTTTTTTTCTCCCAGACTCTTGATTACTTCATATCCCTTTCCTGAACTCTGAAGTATTCTACATCCTTCAACAAGTCTGGGCATCAGGAAGAGACTAGCAACATCTTACTCATGCTGTGTTTACGGGCGAAGTGCTTCAATAGATATTTCTGTTCTCTTTTTCTTATGTCCAGAAAATTGTACCAGTTGTATCTTACCCAGCATTGTATGGAGTAGTTGTCTAAAATATAAATCTTTTGTTCCCAGGAGAGATTCTCCAAACTTTTAACTCTACCTGCATACTTGTTTCTCATGTGATACTTGCATTATCCTGTATTTATTTGCATTGTATGGAATGATTCACTTAAAGTTAAAGTCAGGGTGAAGTGTCTTGCATCTCAGATTGTAATGAGGTGGAGAGAAAAATAAAAGTGCAAGGAGACATTTTTTTTTTCTTTTTTTGTTTTTTTTTTTCCTGAGCTGAATGAACATCTGATGCTATCTTGAATTGAGTCATAAGCTTAAAGCATAATTCTGCAGCACATAGCGTAACTTTATTCACAACATTTAAATGGGAGTGTGATTCCTGTGTAAAATATTGAAACTTTTTTTATTGTACAGAAATGTCTTTTTGCCTCTATTTGCAGAACTCCTTTTCACTACTAAGCTGATCTTAGCAGTGTAGAGAAGCAAGGGAATGCACCTTTAAAACAGAAATGAAGGAAGCAGAGCTCTGTCCTCACTCTTGGGGTGCACCAAATGCAGGGAGCTGAAGCTGGGGCTGAGTGGCACTTAGCCCCACGTGCTACCACTGTATCTGCAGCTGATGCATGACTCACTCTCACAGGACCAGCAAGTGACTGCCAGAATTAGCATCCTGCCTGTAGTTTAAAAAGAGCTGGGTTGTCTGGTTGTGGTAGCTTATATCACATCCTGGGATCCCTTACAAAGTAGTGGTTTTATTTCCCTCAGTGAATTACCAACAGCAATGTCTATTTTTTTTCAAGTGCAAAAAACACACAAAAGAACACTTTTTAGCAGTGTTTGTGCTTCCTCTCAAACTTCTCTTGAAAGTCTATATCTTTCCTGCACACAAATGAGATTAACTGAAACTCATACAAATAAGAGCGGTTTTGGGCTGAGGTTCAAAGAGTGCAGCTGCTGAAAGAGATAGGTTTGCCTTATTTTCGTTTTCACTCCTGATAGGTTACAGAACATAAAACTCATGTTACAAGGAACAGTTGAATCCTAATTCCAACAAAAAAAAAGACCAGGCTTGTGCTAACAGGGAACACTGACCTTCATCTCAGCTGATTTTGATTCTGAGAACATTATTTACTATAGTATTACGAGAGCGCTCTGGCTTAACAAGTAGGTACTTTATGGATTCATTCAGGTGACAAATACCATCACATGATTTTATCAGGATGATAAAAGAAATATGTTTACCTTACTCTGATGTAATTTCAGGTTTACTTTAAAGCACCGTGAAAGCTAATCGAACCAACATAAGTATTTGTGCTTCACTGTTGTTTCACTCAGGTCCTAATTTTAATATAAATTACAGGAAAGAACTTTCTAGACAATTTCACAATGTGAGCTGTGGAAATCTGTCTTACATGGATATGATCTCCTGATCCTAGTATTTCTGTATGAAATCATCAGTGTAATTGTTAACTACTGAACACCGACACTTTCTAAAAATAGCCAAAAAGACATTCAGGCAAAAATTTATGTCATATAATAAACATAGCGGTTCGATTGCATAATTCACTCCATGTTAGTTCAAAATCTTACTGGATTCATGTATAAACTTCATGTATAAACTAACTATTCTCTCCAGTTATTACTGTGGTTGAGTATTTTTGCAGGTTTTAGAGCCTTGCAACAGGAACAAGCAAAGTCAAAAGAAACACAGACCATTACTTACATTTAAAGGCTTTTTAGACATTCTAGTCAACAGAGCTCAACGACCAGTTAAATCCGGACTTGTGGGTTGCCAAAAATATATCATAAATTGTCAGGTGGAAAAAGAAAAAATAAAAGGAAAGAAAGAGAAAGACAGAATGAGAGAAATAAATGAAAAGCCACATCATAATTAATTTCTTTATGTCATTATTAATTAATAAGCAAAATGGATCATCTCTGACTTCTGAAGCCAAGTGTTTGCTATCTATTTCTTGAGTAGCTTGCATATTTCTAATTAATTATGTGTTTGGATTGGAAGAATATCACCCCAAATGTCAACTTTTCCCTTTTGCATTAGCAGATTTTTAATGCTCTAGGGACACTGCCAAGAAAGTTTGACAAAAAATGATTACAAGGTAACCTGAAATGGCCCAGTTCATTAGCCCTTCTGGATTTCAAATATTCTTTTCCACAGGCAACCTCTAACAACATAGACACAGCGCGTATGGAAAGATCTGGAAATATCAATTAGAAATCCACTAAACAGATCTCAGCATTTCTAATAAAATACCATATTTCTTCCAGTGGCAGAAACTAGAGTTTCTGGTCCAAATTACCTTAATGGCATTCAATCAAAAGAGTTTCTCTAAGTCTGATGTAAAATAGAATACGTGACCTAGTGCTATGCAGGAATAATATTATTTGTTCTCCTTAAATTCTTTGCAAATAGTCGGCAATCTATAAAAGGGAAGGAAAGTTGGCAACACTTGAAAGTGTTCCAGGGCACCTTCATAATATGTTCCTGTCTCAACAAGCAAGTTAAAAATATGAAACAATTTACTTGAGCATCCTTAAACTTAACAAAGCTTTTATCTGTTTTCAGTAATGCAGCTGTAGGCTCTGGACATGACAAGGTGATTCAAGGCCATGGCTCATAAGCAAAAACTGTGTTTACCCAGGCCATTCTCTATTATGTCCACCTGCTTCTGCAGGGAGGTTGGACTAGATGACCTCTAAAGGTCCTTTCCAACCCCTACCATTCTATGATTCTATGATAATAAAATCAAAGAGGTGAAAAATATGCTCAACCTTTTCTGAGAAACAATAAATATGGGGATTCTGTGCAATCATTTTCCTCAAAAGAGCCTTTTCCTTCTACTCATTGAAAAAAAAAAAAAAGAAAAGGAGAGAAAAAGAAATAAAAGATATTAAAAGTATTCAATTTCAAATCTCCTACAACAAACTAGGAACTGGGAAGGTTTGTCTGAGAACATTAGCTCATGGAAATTAGCTTGACTCATGTCTACAGTGTCTTTGTGATGACTTTTACCAAGTATAGATTTGGCCCATAAATGCATCCAACCTAATTTAGACTTTTGTGAAGCATAGTCTTGTCAGTAGTATATTTTATTGAAAATAAATCTACTACTAATTACCTCACATGGGGACTGAGAAGCACAGTTTTATTTAGCCCAGTTGTTTTAAGGATGCTCATTATAACTCACATAGCCTTACACTGCCAATGTTGGCTTTCTCCAGGGGGGAATCCTCATCCCGTATCAGATTTCCCAGCAAGTGGTCAGCAGGGTGCTTGAGATCCATTCTCTTATGCACAAAGAAGGAGGCTGTGTCTGGCAGAGCCTTCTCTGTGAGCTCTCCAAGACTTGGAGCTCACGTCTTCCCTCAGTCCAAAACAGAGTGAATTTGGTGACCTTCCAGAGCTGCTACAAAAAAACATCTGTTTGGGTGGGGGAGGTGGGAGTGGGCGTAGAAAAAGCTCAATATATTTTTGCTACAATGGAGAAGGGGCAGAAATGACCTTTTGTAAATAGCTGACTAAGTGATCTTTTATTGGACTGATCCTCTCATTACCAACACTGCATCATATTGCCAATGCTGCTTTAAGGTTCTTATATCTTGGAAAGAAGACCTTTCAGTTATTTTTAAAATTAAAAGTGTGATAATTAAGTGTGGAAACTTGCAGATATGAGATAAGAAAGTCTATATTACCCACAATTTCTGTGATTCTCAATGCATGAAAAGAAACATTTAGAGACTTTCTAGATTATTCTTAGGGAAACAATGTTAAACACAAATAACTAAAAAACTTACAGTAAGCTATAGTGAATGGTTTTGATTCATGTTCCCTATTGACTTTGTTGTCACTGATCTGTCTGGTCACTTACGTCACCCTAATGCTGCACTGAGATGCATGAAGGTTGATTTTCTTTGCGTTACTATGAAACACAATAGCAGTTATAAATGAAAAGTAGTTTTCAATATAGCATTTATAAGTCTAAATATGGAAGACACTCTGAATGCATTTCTGCCACAATAGAAGTAGTGAGAAAAGCAGATGATCCAAATTCTTTAGTTTGGAATTGTCATCCCAGGCTTGTCATCAGTATTAAAACCGTTTTATAATATCCCTATAAAGCATCTCTGCAGACCTCTATATAACAAATATACTCAACAATGCAATTGTCAACCAGATTCAGGACTCTGAGATTCTTAACAGAGCAAATTAATTGGGATTATTTCAAAAATCTGGTGGAAAAAATATCTCCCTGCTGTGTTTGTCTACTGTGTTGCACAAATGTAGCTGTTGAGTGCCGTATGAAAATAATGTCATAAGGAATCCCATTGAGCTTCCAGATGCTTTTCCAGAAGAGGATTTCCTTTTGGTCACATTTCTAAGCCTCTTGCAGATGTCTCAAATACCATTAGACACCTAAAATAGCACTAGATGTGTAAACTGAGGTACCTGAATTCCTGCCTCTGACAGCTGGTCAGCTGTAAGACTCCTGAGAGTTCTTTCATAGAACAGAGTTATTGACTTTTATGGGATCTTAGTCCCTACGTTTGCCAACAATTATGCTAAAATGTCTTAACTTGGAGCTGAATCTTGATTTTGAGATTATAATCAAGAAATTATTTGAGGAATTTTTCAAAGAAATCCCAAACTGAATAAACATGAGTGAGATTTTTCTTCATTTTCCTCTCTACATTTTTCCTGAGTTCATCTAGTTGGAAAAAATGACATCAGCTGCACAATGAGCGTGCTGCAAACCAGACTGACTTTTCCAAAGGACCTTTTCAGCAGCTTCTTTAGAAAGTCTGATGAACACCGTTGAGTGAAGCAAGGTATCATCGTCTTCAGATATGTTCTATCACTTTTCTGTTTACAATTGTGAATGATTTTTGCATTCTTGAATCTCTAAAGAGTTATGTCCTCCCCTCTGAAAGCCAGCAGATGCACATGCCTTCTAAGTCAAGACTCCGATGTTTTCACATTCCAGGAGCCATTGCACGGGTTTGTGCTGCCATGTCCTGTGACAGTGGTTTTACTGCTTGTAGAGTTTCTGTTGTATTTTTTTTAGAAATCATTGGATAAATCATGCTACAAGAGAAGAAAAAGAGAGTTTGCATTTAGCCCTGTTGCCTCACTGTGTACTTCCATACAGAGAATGCACTGAAAGATGTAGCCATTTTGAAAAAGTGAATATTAAACTTGTTAAATACGCTTCTGCATGTATTCAGCACTAATGAGAGTGAAGCTGGAATAAGAGTCAATCAGACAACAAACTAATACTATGAAGAAATTGTAGTCTACTCAGCCTCCTTGGAGCTAGGAGAATTCCTGATATTTATTTTTAATTCTGACACCAGTGTTTTAGGTGACTCAGCTGTATCCAGAATCACATTTTCCTACTTCCCTACTAATTTTGAGTGGTTTACATTTGTGCACACTTTAATACATTGCATTTAGCTTTCTTACCAGCATCTGTCCCTACTGAAGTTAGAGGGTCAATGGGTTGTTCTCTCTGTTATAAAATACGTATCTTAAAGGTTTCAATTTGTAAATCAGGGAGGTAAGTAAGTATTATAATGAGGGGTCTGTAAGCATTTAGGCAGCATATAGAAACTGTGAAATTCATTAGCATGAAGGAATCCTAGTATTGCAGCGCTATGAAACAGTCAATAAACAGTTTCTGTAAAGCACTTGAGAAAAAGACACATTAAATATCAGAGTTTACCCAGGTATAATTCTGCAGTGAAAAATAGATCTGTGAGAGATTAGGGGAATTAACAGTTTTCATCAATGGTATTTTACAACAGAGATTTTAAATGGGGAAAAAGCCATTCAAACAAAGTGCTAAGGATTTTCTGTCCCACAGGTTGCATTCCCTCTGTAGCACCCAAGGTGTAATTATATGCTATCTCAAAATGCATTATTCATTTGCCCTGGACCAGCAAGCTAATTCTTTGCAAGTCAATGGAAGGCACTCATCCAGAGTTCTGGCCTGTATCAGGAACAGTGCCGTCAGCAGGAGGAGGGAGGTGATCATTCCCCTGTACTTGGCTTTGATGAGGTCACACCTCAAATCTTGTATCCGGCTCTGAGCCCCTCTCGACAAGAAGGACATTGAGGTGCTGGAGAGGATCCAAAGGTAGGTTACCAAGCTAGGAAAGGATTTGGAGCATGTCTCCTGTAAGAAATGACTGAAGGGTCTGGGGCTGTTTAGCCTGAAGAAAAGAAGGCTCAAGGGAGATCTTCTAGCTCTCTACAACTACCTGAAAGGAAGCTGTAGCGAGGCAGGGGTGGGTCTGTTCTCCCTAGTGACAAACAATAGAACAACATGAAACAGCCTCAAGTTGTGCCAGGGGAGGTTCAGGCTAGATAGGAGGAGGAATTTCTTTCCTGAAAGGGTTGTCAGGCATTGGAATGGGCCGCCCAGGGAGGTGGTGGGGTCACTGCCCCTGGAATTAAGAGACAAGTAGATGTTGAACTTAGGGAAATGGTCTAGTGGTTCATGGGGCTGGGACAAAGGCTGGACTTGATGATCTTCAAGGTCTCTTCCAGCCAAAATGATGCTATGATTCTATGCATCTGGACACAAGGAAGGTTGGTTTTATTGTGGCTGTATGCATACTTGGGGTATGCATACTTAATATTTGTTACATGTTGTTCCTGCTTCATGGCTATTTCTCCACAGCCACTGTTCACTGTTGCTGTCAGACACCCCTGACACAAACAAGCTTTGGAGGCACAAAGAATTTTCTGACCCTACAGACTCCACACATAATGCCAGGCCAAGCAAACCAGAGAGGCATTCAGACCAATCTCATAGACACAGAAAATAAATTCTTTCCTATCTTTCAAGCACAGTTTCTTTTTGCCCCTTTAAACCTTCCCAAATATCTTGCAAGTCAGTTGTCTCTGGCCCCTTGCTGTCTTTTAAACAGACTTCTGCAGCCAGAGTTGCCTGTATTTTGGAATACATGAATCTCTCACTTCTTCCATATGTTGGCTTCAGTGCATGGCCTCTACTAAACCTGAGATTTGGGATATCATAAGTTCCTGAGTAAATTAAGCAGGGCAAAAGAAAAAGTATGCTAGTATCTATTCAAGTACACAATAGAGGAAAGACATCTCTTCCAAAGTTAAGTTCTGATCTTCAATCTATGGCCACAAAACAGGGTTGTGTTGGGAAATCGTTCTTTCCGTCACCCAAGAACTCATCCCAAAGTGCAGGACTATTTACTCTTTTCCCAGATATGGAATTAGCAGGCATAAAAGCCATCAGTTCCTCACAGTTACCAAGTTGAGATGTAAGATGTGAAATTCTAACTTGAAGAAGTTGTTGGGTGAGGGGGACTGATCTTTCAGTGATCTTCAAACCAACATGTAAGTACAAAAACTCACTTTCCTCAGATGCTAAAAACTGAGAAATCTTTAGGACTCTGAATCAAGTTTTGCTTACTTCTGTACAAATGCACTTTTAAAATGAAAGTATCAAACGTTTCTACCCACAACATCATTTGGAGTGTTTGTAAATCTCTGGAGATGGATACTTAAGCAGGTACCTCATGAGTGAAAGATATTTTTTCCCATATAGAAATTGCAACAGAAGTACTAAACACCTAAGTAGATGGATCAGGATACAATGAGCACTGTGTCTACGTTACAAAAAGAGGTGATATCACTTTTCAATAATATTTACATAAAAGCCTTTTACTTCTTCAACTAGGATCTGGGCAAATAATACCAGAGGTTTTCTACTGACGTTTTAAAGATTGATGTAATTAGCTTTAGCTATGTTCATGCTCCTTTTGGATTACTTTCTGTGAATATGCAAGTGATTGTATTGCACGTTCATGGAAAGTGGATTTCAAAGTTACATTCAGAAGCAATTTCACAAAACAGATTTAAATGTAAGTTAAGAAGGCAGTGAGATTTGAAGTCTATGCACGCCCAGCTACTCAGGGAACAGGACAAGTACAATATGTCTTATACTGTCATGTAATCTAAGCAGCATCACTTCTACTTGTAAAGTTGTGGTTCATCAACAGAGTAACACATTTACAGATTATTATGGAATAGATTTGAATTATAGATAATTTAGAGAGAAACTGATCAGTTCACAGATGTTCTCTGAACTTAAAACAAAGCTAAATTCTTTAGAAACCATTAATCTTTAGAATCATTCATTCACTTCTTCTCTGAGTGCAGAATATGGTCTACTAAAACCCAGATATACTTCCCTGGGTGATATCAATAGCTAGGAGCATCGACATAAATGTCAGCTAGATGGAATCTCTCTTACATTTAACTGAAATAATAGTTTGATATAAACCCTTGTTTAAAACAGTTCATTTTCAACAACAGGAGAAAACCTTAAATCTAGACTGACATCTCAAATTTAGGCATGAGATTTCTACAAATCCGAAGGTTAGTTCAGTGCCATAGCCATTTTTATCTGGCATCAGACTGTGTCTTGTTTCCACTATTTTTGAAATCACAGATAAAACCACAGGCAACTGGATCTCTCCTAGGAAAAAATTGGATAAGAAGTAAAAAGAGTGTAATATTCTTCCATCGTTTAGTCACTAAAAGAACATTATTTTTATTTCTGTTCTCATTTTCACTGTTCAACAGTTGTAGTACTTAGAAAAAAAAGAAATAGATGTTCTTACTACTCAGATATAGTATTAATTATCCTAAATACTCAACTTATTTTAAGCATACTTGAACTGTTAATAAAAAAAACAAAGTAAAGCAGCATTCACCTTATCTCTTTTCAAGATTAAAAAAATGAACGTTTCAAACAGGGTGAGATTGGGAAGAGTCCTCTGTTAAACCAGTAACAGAAGCAAATTCTGAGACAGTAGGAGTTGAAATGTAGCTACTGGGGACACCCTTGGCATTATCTCCCAGTGTATTTTTCATTGCATATCTTCCTACATCCCAAATATTGTTTTTTAATATAAAATACCCTAACATTCTTTTTGTGAGTAATTACGGTCATTGTAGTTTTCAGTTCTGCTAAATGAATAAAAAACCTTCTACCAGTCTGAATGACTTGAGTAAACTGGATTCAATCTGGAAAAGAGAGAGTTGGGGAGATGTGGGTAGGAATAGAAGTCTTTAAAATTAAGGTGGCTTGGTCAGGGTGGACAAGGCTTGACTGCTCATTTTTTCTCCCAATACAAAAAAGTACAGGACAGCAGAGAAGTGAGATTCAAAGCAAGGAAAAAAAAAGTCTGACACCAAACACCTGGCCATCAGAACTCATTGCCAAAGCATGCTGTGTGTTCAAAGTTTATGGACAGCTAACGACAGGCTGGACAAACAGATGGAAATGACATTCTCTGATGGTCACCGAATCCCCAAAAACCACATATAACTCAGAAAATTCCCTGAACCTAAAATAGCTGAAGCTTAAAAGAGGATTGTTCTGTGCTTTTCTTACCCTCTCCTTGCACAGCTGGAGTCTGCTACTGCAGATATATACTGGGCTACCTGTACAATCACTGATTTGATATGGGCCTGCTTATTTTCTCATACAAGTCTCTATGAATAATAGTATATCTACTAATAATAAGTGGCTTTAGTATTTTTCTTCATGACTTGTTTTTTTTTAAGCTAATTCATACATTTTTTTCAAAATTTCAGATTGTTAAAGGACTTATTTCCATTTACCCTTGGGAACAAGTTCTACAGAAAATTTAATGTATGCCATCTAGTGCAAACCATAAAGAAGGCTGCTTGATCTTTGAAACTGTAAAAACGCCCTCCAAATAATCTTCAATATCCATAACACCTGAATTATTTCCTTCAGTGAAGGTCAACAAATGCAGGTGGACAAAAAAAATACTTTATCTTTTCTGAAGTTCAAATATGAGAGAAGGTAAGCCCAAATATCGGTACCTGAATTTCCATTAATTTTCTGTGTTGAGCCATATGGCCCAGTCACACATGAAGGCCTGTAGGGCATCTGAATGAGGAATGGTCCTTTCAACTTCTCTCAAGCTGCTACTGTCCACACTGACTCATTAACTTTAAAAGCTGCTGACATCTGTCTGCCTGATGTTTCCATCCGTGGACATAAAACACATCAAAATAAAGTTGTTTGGGTTTTTTTTTCTGAATATTAAAGTCTCAGAGAGACTATGGACCCAGTTAACCCGACAAGGTGACATGATTATAAAAAGTCTCAGACAAATCATGTAAACACTGAAAGCTATTTATGCCATCCTCAAAACAGCAAATTTCCCTTGGATAAATCAGAGTTAAATTTGTCAAGTGGTCATGTGCTTTCTTACCAAACAATGCCATCTTATTTTCACTTTTCAAACTCACAGATGTCTCATACATATACATCTATGCCTTGCTCTCCAGGTTTATATTGCAGCTTCTGCAGCCTAGAATGTGTGTCAAAGACTCTTGGAAACAACTGACCATTTCTCTGCTGTTTAGGTGGTTCTCATACCTTTTAATTATACAATAATGATCTCAGGTGTATCAGATCCACATGTAGATTTACATGACCCAGATTGTTTCTACATGTATTAGAAACTATGCTATAGCCACTGAGCTTATATTATTACTACACATTACTTACATGTCCAAACAGTAAATTAAGGGTGGATCTTTCTTGATGTATATATTTTTGTAACCTAGTAGATATGATTATTTCAATAAATTGCTAGGTTTAAATAAGTGTCCAAAAGCAGGACTTGAACAGTATTTAGTGACCTGAATCCCAAATGTCTGTGCTGAAAACTTCTCAGTAAGCAATTCTAGTAACTATCCCAGCCCTTTAGATGCATACACTTGATAGGTGTCCATCATTTTGACATTGTTTAGTTCATATCCATGCTCTGATCTGCCTAAGTGTGTACATATTAGCAGTTACCCTCTTAGCCAGCCAGTATTCAAAGACAAAGCACTCTTTTGCATAAGTGAGGCCTCATATGACAGGGACAGACCCCTAAAATGCAGTGATGAACTTCTCTTTGTTTTGCAGTACAATTTCTAGGAGAGAAATTTGGAGGGTGTAAAATACCTTACACATTTCATCTTAGTAATTAGAATACTCATACAGGAAAATGTCTGTCTTTGTCTGGTAACATTCAGATCTCCAATTTTTCATGCCTTAAACAATGATTTTGTAGGCAGAGCACTATCAGGACTGTTCCTGTGAAAGCTGATGCACTCTTAAGACTAGATGTCTGATGAACAGAGAGAATGACTGTTCAAATTGGTGGTTACTGTGGTTTCTTTTGAGAAGCTAGGTTGTTTTCTGGTCTCTGCTCCTATTACTCTTGTATCTTTTTATTTCAAATCTGCCTAATACAAAATACATTAAAAGCCTGAAGTTCTAAAAACAAGATCCAGCTTACCTTTCCAACCTTGATGCCCCACACTGAGTTGTGTCTTTTTAGCCTGACAAGTCTTGAACTACCTTCTAAATAATTCAACTTGAGGAAAAGGCTTCATTTCAGGAGGAAAAAAGTGAGTTCTTCAACACATTGCTAACAGTGATACTGTTGTCTAAAGTCTGATGTGTTCAAAATCTGAAAAGCTCCTCTCTTTTGATTTCTATCCCTTTTTGTCTCAGGAGTCTGGTTCTTGCAATGAGGAGGGAACCTTACTCTGTCTGGAACGGTGGATAGTAGACAGAAGGCATCAGCACCTGCCCACAACCCTTTGCAAGATAGTTGGTCCAGGTTTCACCAAAGCACCAATACCTGGCTTTCCCATCAGCACGTTCCAGAAAGCTTTCTGCCCAAGGTGGTGACGTGCTAGATGTTTTCAGCATTTTGTCTAGAGCTGAGCTTCCTAACTGGGTTGTAAGGTGTGCCAGAGAAACAAAGGACTTTGGGGCTAGCACATCAATTGGCAGGATGCAGGCCATATTGAGGAGGTCATTCTTTTTCTGTAGGTGTCTGGAGCAAATCCAGGAACTGAATGTGAACTCAGAATTACAATCAAATAGTCAGGACAAAATGCTTGTGACCTGCTGAGCTGAACAGAGCTATTTGAATTCACTGGGCAAAATATTTCTGTGAAGAACTGACACTGAGGTCAGCTGAATTTGTGATCAAAGGGTCTTATTTTGCTCTTAAACTTTGGTTGTATCTTCACTGGAGTTTTGAACAGAACCAAAATAGTGCTGACTTTACAGGACTGATTTCAGATTTTCTGGCAGGGAGGCTGAACTAGATGATCTTTCGAAGTCCATTCCAAACCTTAAGACTCTGTGATTCTGTGATGTATTTTGTTTCTGGCCCTAAGAGGCTTGAAACAGGCTTTTAACCTCATTGAGTGATTTACTTCATTGACTGCAGATAGAGAGAAGTCAAAACATCAGATCTGATACTAAGATTGAAGATGAATTTTAGTCTGTCTAATCCCAAATAAGAAGTCGGAGGACTGAAACCACCACCAATAACTGAAGCCATCACTCTGCTGAGAAGCTAGGTATAGTCACAAACCATGTTTCCCAGAAATGGTCTTTCTCAGACCCGCTACACTGTGGGTATTTAGCAGCATATCCACATGTCACACTGTGAGCAGGTACAAGCAGGTACAAGCTGGTTTTCACTTAAGTTGCAAACGTTTAGCTATCATTAACACTATACTAAAACCGTACCAGTAAGCAATGAGAAAGAGACAAGACATACTGTCTCTGCATCATGGCCTTATATCATTAGGCTTAGGAATGCCTTGTATAAAACTAACAGACCATTCAGTTTATTTGTAGTACATAGTTGAAAATACATATTTCGCTAAGAAATACCATGCAGAAAAGTATCTTCTCTTAAACATAGCCCAGAGTGAGAAATCAAACTTTCCTTTGGCAATCTCTTCAAATGGTCAGCTGTTTCCCATCTCCAGTTCAAATGACAAAGCATAATAGTTCAGATGAGCACAACTTTTTATTAATAATGGCAGAATCTAGCAAAATCTACTGTGGTATGCTTTCAATATATGATGAAGATATATAAAATTAGAGGCCACTTCTGATCTTTGCCAGTGAGAACTCCTTGAAGGAATTACCTTAATTGAATAAAAAATGACACACAAAAATAAAATAAATAAATAAAACCGCAAATCTATCTTTCATATAAATGTCACACACAGTGTTTGCTACCTTATTAATAAATGTCTCTCCCTAATTTTCTACAAGAGTGATTGGGAGGTTCTTAGACCAGCCCCTTCAAAGCTTACTGTCAAATAATTTTAAGACTATATACATTCCAAGGAGAATATAGTCTATTATTTAAGCATTTCAGTTACTTATGCTGAACCATATCTGATATTACTGCACAAAAAAAATTAATTACTAAATGTAGTATAAATATTTAAATAGTGATCTATGGCAATAAATCGATATCTGTGTTTTGCTTCTCTTGAGGAACCTAAATAGAAGAGTTATGTTTAAATATCTTCAAGGTCACATCTTTGCAAGGGGAACATATTATAAGAACTAACATCAAGGTCAAACCTAAAAGAACTATTGCACAAAGAAAACAAATTAGTTGTTTCAATCACTGAACAAAGAAGCAGCAGGCCTAACTATCTGGGCTACATGGTAAATGGAAGGGAAAAAAAAGTGTTGTGTTACACCACAGATTGTGGTGTGGGGAAGGGGAAAGGTGCCTATAAAGATTTGTCCCTTTGTGGGCCACCTTGCTTGTGACTGCGCTGGTGGGGATGGGATGTGTAGCTCATGCTATACATGCTGCATAAATTAGTCTTATAAAAGGGGAGCTGTATGTAGATCTAGGAGAGGAAGCACAGAAGCTTTTTTTTCCTCACAAAAATGCATTCTGCATGTACAAGGAAAATACCAGTGTAAGCCCTTTGAGAACTTAAATCTCACAGAGGAAAAGTGTATTATTATTTCTGCCTACACTAACATATCACCACGTTCAGCACACTGAGTCAGATCTCCAGTTTGCATAAATCAGAGAAATCCAGTGAAGCTTTATCGATTCACATACATTTATTTTTTTTTTAACTCAGTGGTATTTCAGACTGTAGAATTATGATTATAATCTATGACAGATTCCTAAAAGAAAATGGAGGCAAGGCAATACAACGAAACACAGAAAACTGAAATATATGTAACCACATAACCAAAAGTAATACCTCATTATTGCACTTGGAGTTCCAATTACTAAGTTTGGTCTTTTTCCTGTTTCTTTTATAACTTTGCAATGGTAAGACAATGAGATCCTCTGGGAGAGAACACTACATATTTTGCTATGAAAACCCTAGCTGCAAAATTCAATCTGAGAGAGGTAGAGTAAGGCTTCTGATATTTTTCACCTTTTTGTCTCTTTCTGTCAATAGAAATCCAGAACTATAAAGATTGATATTCAAGTTAAAGCAACATTCAGTTGAGAAATACAAATTTCACAGAGAAAGATAGTTAAAATGCACCTATGAAATTATTTGAGTATCAAAATATGGATCAGGCCAGGAGGAGCTGACTGAATAATAGTAACAGAATTATATACCAGCTGGAAAACAGAAGCTGTCAGTTTTCTTCAAGCCATTTTCTTCACGTCACAAGTCTGCTTGAGACTTTTCAATATGTTTGACTCAAATATGTAATAACTAAGACATTAAAAATGTAGTTCAACTAAAATGTGCCTGGTTCAAAGAAGAAATCTGTGGATATTCAGTAAAATATTCAATTAGCCTGGAGTAAATTTTTACCTGTAATAGTGAGCCTGTAAAAAAACTCACACAACAAACAATTGAATAATTTCATATTGTGAGAGTCTGAATTCAAGAAGGTTACATGGAATAGGCTGCAGTAAAATAAGCAAGAATTTTATCAGTCCAAGGCCTTCAGGCTGATCAGCCTCACCTCCATACCTGGAAAGGTGATGGAACAGCTCATCCTTGGTATCATCTCTAAACACATGAAGGAAAAGATGAGGGGGACTCAATACAGATTAACCAAGGGGAAATCCTGTTTGACCAATCTGAGAGTCTTCTTTCTATAAGTGCATAATCAGCTAGCTAGATGAAGGGAGAGCAGCAGATGTCATCTACCTTGACTTCAGCAAGGCTTTTGACACTGTCTCCCACAACATCCTCATCAGAAAGCTCAGGCAGTGTGGCTTGGATGAGTGGACAGTGAGGTGGATGGAGAGCTGGCTGAATGACAGAGCCCAGAGGGTGGTGATCAATGGCACAGAACTGAGTTGGAGCCCTGTGGCCAGTGGAGTTCCACAGGGATTGGTTCTGGGGCCAGTCTTGTTCAACATCAACAACCTGGATGAGGGGACAGAGTGTACCCTCAGCAAGTTCCTTGATGACATCAAACTAGGAGGAATGGCTGATTCCCCAGAGGCTGTGCTGCCATTCAGAGGGATCTCGACTGGCTTGAGAGTTGGGCAGAGAGGAACTTCATGAGGTTCAACGAGGACAAGAAAAGAGTCCTGCATCTGGGAAGGAACAATCCCATGCACCAATACAGGCTGGGGATTGACCTGCTGGAGAGCAGCTCTGCAGAGAGACCTGGGAGTGCTGATTGATAATAAGCTAAACATGAGCCAGCAATGCTCCCTCATGGCCAAGAAGACCAATGGCATCCTGGGATGCATCAAGAAGAGTGTGGGCAGCAAGTCAAGGGAGGTTCTGGTCCGCCTCTTCTCTGCCCTGGTGAGGCCTCATCTGGAGTCCTGTGTCCAGTTCTGGGCTCCTCAGCTCAAGAGGGACAGGGAACTTCTGGAGATAGTCCAGTACAGGGCCACACAACTTGTGACTATAGTGAGGTTCAAATAGTGGTGGTCAGATACAGGTTGTGCAGTTAAACCTGAAGTATTTTGCAAAGCACTGAAAAATTTATAATAATCCTGAGGATCTGAATGAAAGATGGCAGAAGTAATATATTGTTGATTTACATGGAGTTATGAACAAAGAGGGAAAGTCCCCTGAGACTACATACATATTCATAGACTCTTATTTAACAGCTGGTAATCCTTGAAGGATCTATGAGACACCAGTTGATCCAGCTTCTGTCCAAAGAGCTATAACACAAATTAGGACTCAGACTAGGAAGGCAACAACTGAAGTGGAGGACTGTGATACTATAAAAAGTCATTAAGGGAATGAAGAGAGGTGACTAGGGCATGATGATTCATTATTTCTCATGGTCACGTCTGGCCCAGTGATTGTTCACTGAAATTATTGTGCAGTGAGAGAAAAGGGGAACAAAAAGGATGGAAAGATGCGGGAGGACTATTACTCAGTCTTGTCCCAGATTTTATTCTCTTTTTCTGATGGAGCTAGGATTTCAGGCTAAGCTGATTTTTTGTGTGATCCAAGCAGGCAGTCCTTATGGCTTTATGTTCTACGTGCTTGAGCTTTTCAGAAAAGTAACTTGGATAAAATAGCAAAAAGATAAGAGGATATGTAAATCTGCATTCTAAAAAGAGTGGAAACAAACAGGTTAAATTCTCTTGCAGCTTTCATTTTTAAACAAAACCCTTTCCCCATCACATAATCATTTATTCAACAGTACAGTTTGTTACATTTCTTTTTTCCTACATTGTGCATGTGAATGTAATTTTCATCCTCAATGCATTTCTAATGTAATTTTCCTAATGAATATTATTTTGTATTTGATTAATAATGCTTTATCTGCCTTAAGAATTGTGTCAAGATCATTAAAATACCAAAATGGAAAACTACAGTTGGATTGTCTTGTTCCTTCTGTGCTGAAAACGAAACATCAATTTTGACACAATCATTTAGATGAAATAAATGTACTATGTTTTCTATCCCCACAGTACTGCTACTGCACTCTTGAATCCTGTTAGTTCAATTAATATCATGCATTCTTCAAACTGTAAATTATGGTCACATTTAGTATTAATATCACATCACTCTCTGCCAAAGTATTTTTCTAACGTGAGTCAAAATTATCCCTACAACTAAAAATAATCACTGTTAGACTATATATCTTAAAAAGAGTTAATGTTTAAAGTCAACATTTTCAATGATGTGCCAAAAAAGGCAATTTTGGACATCACTCTGTGGTTTACAGTACCTCTTGTTGAAAACTTTGGCCTCAATCGGTAAGACCAAGGGGTTCCAAATAAATTAATCTGAACTCTAAACACATAAGAGCAATAGAAATTCAGTTGTTTCAGTGGACACAACCTTACAATAATAAGAAACCCATTTATTGATGCATATATTTAACACTAAATGCACGCTTATGTGCTTCAATGATTTGGAACATCAGCAAGATAACAGCTCAGTGGGACTACACATGAACTTATGTAAAAGATTTGGAGTTAAGACAGACATTAAATTAATTGCAGGATGAAACCTTAAACTGCTGTTAAACCTCCAAACTGTATCACGCATTCCAACTAAGAACTGGAAGAGTGAGGGAAACCATGATGCTATTCTGTTCGTCTATTCAAGTTGCCATACAACATATCCATGGGTTTGCCTTGAGTATGGTAACAGAAACTATAATGCAACTGAAACTGCAAGTGGGAAATATTTTCCACATTTTTGAATTGACATAGAATAATACAGTAAACATTTATTTTCTCTAAATACCTCATCAGGACTCCTGCTGTAGGACACTATAATCTGGTCACATAGCTCATTTTAACTGCCATCTCTTAGTTAAATGCTAATAATAATGGCCAAAGCAAGTGACAGTAGAATTTATTCATTACCAGACAAAAGCATAACTAGAGGTGTTGTGCCTGATGGCATGTAATACATGGGCTTAGCTTTTCTTGGTTTTGTTTTCCTCTGTCATTTTCAATATTAAAGAACAACAAAATCCAATAATGTGTTTTTTGCTTCTTAGCACTTTCACTGCAGGAAGGGAACATTTCTGAATAACGTTTCCAAGTCAACTTGTCTCACAAGAGAAAGAAGTAAAAAGTCTTGAATCAATGAGGTTATAAATGTAAATTTAATCTATTCTTAATGGCCCGTGGATGTAGTTCACCAAGGTTCCCTGCCAGTAATTTTCTGCTGTTCCTTTGGAAAAAAAGTAATTAATGAAACAAGTTAAAGCTTGTTGTGTAATCCTCTCTTGAAAGCTGTATTCGTACATTTTTCAATAAGAATCAGCAGCTGATTAAAAATGCACCAGTCTGAATGCTTAGAGCTGTTGGAACAGAACCTGCTGCTTAATATGAGGTTTATTAATGCTGCATTGAATTTTTTTATTAACTTTTTCTTTCTTTTTTTTTTTTTTTTACTGTTCATGGTAGAAATTGATTTATCCTTAGCAAAGACATCCTTGGATCAAATGAAGTTCACGAGACATAAACATAAAAACGTACATCAGCGACATCTATTAAAAGTGATTACACTCAGAGAGTTTACATCTACTTTGGATCCAAGTTTTCAGATAATAGGAATCTCTCTCCTGGGAGACATGACTATAAATCCTACTGTCCTGAGGAAACAACAGAAGCCAAAGATGCCACTTCAGTAGCAGGTGCATTGTTTGAGAAGTCACAATAGCTCAATGCACGCACCCTACATGTGCTGCCCATGCAGCTCACTCTCCCCATCTGGGTTGCTCACAGCCCTGTGGGAAGTAGGATCCTCCACCACCCCCTCCACTCCAGGGAAAGACGAGACACATCTGGATACATAAGCAAGCACTGAGTGCAAAGTCAATACCTGTGCTGCTGTTGACCTTGCTACTCCTCCCACTTCCCAGCTGACCCAGGCCCCAACATTCCTCACTGTCTTGCTGCAGTTAAAAGGAAAGAGCAAGATCTGCTTGGATTTTGTGAAAGTGACGTTATCTATGGGCAGCAGCAAAGCATAGCCCCTCAATTCAAAATGAACAGACCCTCCATCAACCTCTGAGTCATATCTTCTTTCCTTGAACCAAGAGAATTTAATATATTCAGGAGTTCCTGTACATTTGTAATCTAATATTGTAATTAAGCTTCTGTGGAGCCAGAGAGCTGTTCCAGTGGTTCTACTGAGAGACTGGGCTATATACATCTTGTTTGCTTGTTAAATAAAAGAAATGCAATGACAGCAAAAAGAGAGACTATTTTAGTAAAGTTTTCCCTTCAGCTCCACTGCTGTGAAAATCCTTCAAAAGAGAAAACTAGTGCTGGCAGAGCTATGACAGTAACATTTTAAAAGGACAGAAATATCAATAAAGATTGAGACTTGATAAAAATGACTCAAGTTGCCTTTTTTTCCCCCACCTTTGCCGGCCCTAAGAAGTACTTCCTTACAGTGCCGGCTGCTTTGTCAAAGGCTTCTGCAAGCTGCCCTCTCTCTCTGATCCATTTGGATTCTTTCTTAGAACAATTCAGTTCTTGATTTCCACTGTGCACTATTTCATTTTAAATTAAAGACCTGATGGCTAGGGAAAGGGAGGTGGAAGTGGTGGAAGTCAGAAATCCCTTCCAGAGAGCCTGTAGCTGCTGCTGATTTGCAAAAGTTCATATATTCCAGGTCAGCATTAAATCTTGTACTGAATGTTTCTGGAAACTTGAAAAATTCAAGAACTCACCAGGGATTTCTTCCCCTTGCTCCTCTCTGCCCCAGTACCTACTCAGTCTGCACTAGTATTCCCATGACCTAAACATAAGTACCATGGATACACAAACTTCTCTGTCAATGCTGTAATAAGCAGTAGCACAATATTGATGAGGAGAGACATTGAATTGATTTAGGGCTTGCTTTTGCAGCTGCTCAAATTTGGACTCACCATTACCTTCAACAAGAATTCTCAAAAGGGAGTGGCTGCAAATTCAGACCCAAAGAAAGCAGTAGCACATTAACAGCTCACTCGTCCAGCCAGACTCTCTCTCCTCTCTGTGACCTGACCTGACCCAAATCAGAGGATCCAGGCAGAAAAAAAACTAATGGTGGCTGGAAGGTGATTTACTGCAAATAGAACTTGGCAGCCATCTCCTCGTGCCACCAGCACCGTGCCTGTAAGAACCTAAGATGGGGAAAAGACAACTGGATGAATAATCATAAAATGAATTTCCGTTCTAGCTGTGCTAATTATGAGGCATTAGCAATGTAGTTTGTGTCCTTTTTCTATCCTCCACTTCCAGCCGTTTCTTCTGTTCGCCTCTTTCTGCAGCTGTGTTCTACAGTCCAGTTTGGAGCAAGTGATAAGATTCCAGGAAGTACAAGTTTGAAGGGGTATGGAATACAAGATTCATTAGCAAAAATGAAACAAATGCACCAAGCATTCATACAGAGAGACTCTCTTAAGTTTTTTATCCTTGTATTGCATGCATGCTGTGCTAATATTAGAGACTGTAGATACAGGGAATCATGTCAGAAAAAAAAATACTGCATTTTTTTGGTGTTTAAATTGTGTTATGAGCCCAGAGCTCATACTGGTAACTGTTACAACTGTCATAATTCACACAAATGATTGGAAGAGTCATTGTGCACCGTTTTTATTTGACAGAACTGACCTTATTTTTTCAAAATAGGAATAGAGCTCTGTCATGAAACTCAGAGCTGTGTTTCAAACATATCAGGTTGAGGTGTATTATGATCAGTGGTACTAAGACTGGGCTTGTCTCAGGAGATCTTGTGTGAACCTTGAGCACAGAGATTTTCTCACAGTCTTCCACAAAAATGAGAAGCTCCAGGCTTCTTTAATTCTCTGAGTTAAGCTGTGTGCTGAAAGCTGCAACTTAACTACTAGCAAGCATATCCTCTCTAAGCTACATCAAAACATCCTCAAATGTTTCAGTCTTCTTGATTTTCTTCTCTTTGCTGTACCCCTTAAAAGGAATAAAGAAAGTCAAGGCATTGTTTGAAAGGAGAAAGCCCTCTGTAAACCCAGCAACAGAGTCTACTCTGAACCATTTAATGAGATTATGATTCCTACCACTATGGCCACGGTTAAGACAACTCGTTAGCACCACCCTGTGATAGGGGAATTTATATTTAGCAAGATTGAACATGAAATTGATCAACTCAGCTGTGTGACATAAATCTTCAAGCACCAACAGAATAAAATACCTTCCAGCAAAAAAAAAAAAAGCCTGGGCTATTGCAGTAAGACACATATACTAATGATAAATTAAATACATAGCTGCAAAATGTAACAGATTTAATCTCATTTTCTGTCTGTGCTTTTTACTTGCTAGCTTAGAGTACTTTTTGGCATGTATTTTTGTGATCACATTTCAGCTTATTAACTGCGAATGAACTGTATGCAATTTATTCACCTCCACCTGAACTGTGCAGTCACTCAAAATTCACGTTCATAAATTCATGACTGTTGAGAACTGAGCAGGCTGTTTAGTTTGTATTTCCTGACAGATGGCGTAAAACCTCTTTTTTAATACATAAACTAGTTCCATTTCTACCCAGAACTAATTTATTTTGCTCAAAAACTGAATTTGATTTTCTGAGGAACCAATGCTTGTTCACAGGCCTAACTTCATTTCACAAACATTCATACTAATAATTTTATGGAAGTTCTTCAGAAGCAAAAACATTTCTATCAAAGAATGGTCAAAGTGAAGATTTCCTTAGAAGCTTTTCAGCTAACCACAAGTAACGTTCTTACTGTACACAAATTTCAATCCCCTCTACACTCAGCTGGAATCTTTCCATGGACTTCGGGGGAAATGAAACTGAATTATATGAGTCTAGTTCCAAAGAATGCTGTAAAACCTCAGGAGATCATTCATGTTTTTCTCAGGAGCTTTTCTTCAGGTTACCTCCCCTCCTGCCTGCTGTAGCCCTGTGAAATCATAGAATGGTAGGGCTGGAAAGGACCTTTAGAGATCCTCTAGCCCAACCCCCCTGCAGAAGCAGGTTCACCTATGGTTTTTACTGCTCTAAGCACTTCACTAACACCACAGAGAGAAGCTGTGTACAAAGCAGATGTCTGAAGCCTGTGCGCAGTTCCTCCAGGCAACACCATACCTGTCCCCAGGTACAGAGCTGTAACCATATCGCTCTGACACAGTCATTTTATTGTAAATGCACGTCTTTCCCTTGTGTGGATGACAGCAGAGAAGCTGAGGTGAACCTACATTATACTTTTTTCTTATTTTTTTGAAGATTCTTATTTTTTTTGAAGATTTTGAAAAAAATTGTGATCAGTGCTAGCTGCCACCCTGTACAACAGAGCAAGAATTTCCTCCCATCCAGCCAAATGAGGTATGTCAACACGCTTTTAACAACCGTCTGCTTCCCATTAAATATTCAGAAAGGTGTAAAACTGAAAGGAATGATTAAACACAACGAAGCACTATACTTCTAGGACTTAATATGTAACTGCACAGAGCATGCAAGACGATTTTGTTTTACTGTCACAAATTAATTGTTGTATACACTTATTTAGACAGGATAACTGTAATTCAATTATATCTGTTTTGAAATACAACGTTTTTTTTCTCCTTAGCAGGTTGTAATTTAATGCTATGTTTCAACTTAAAACTCCTTTAATGTAATAGAAAACAATTTGGAATGACAAATAAAGAGCTAATGTGCAGATATGATTCATTTGCACATAAATCAGTTAATCTTTTTAAATGGAACTCCTTTAAATAATGTCTTTTTTTTTTTTTTTTTATCAGCTGTATTTCTGCTCTTTATACTCCTGTTGTTAAGGAACAAGTATTTTCCCAATGACGCACCAATACTGGCAGGAAGCACATCCTAAGTGTATTTTGTGACTCATTTCAATTTGCTCTTTAGTGTATTCACAGTTTGCTCATTAACATCAGCACTGGTGGCTAATGGATACTCAGTCGGAAGTAATCTTTTTTCATGAATGTTTCATGGAGCAACAGAAACAAATGTGAGAAAGGTTTTCACCAGTGACAAGGCAGATGGTGGCTGGACAATGGGCCATGACCCAGGGCTCAACAGCAGCAGGTAGCACTGTTGAAGAGAACCACTGCCCTCTGTACCAGGAGCCCCATCAAGATTAGTGTCTGCTGTAGCACCTACACTCCCACACCTCATATGCACACAGCTCATGCACCTTGAAAGCAGAGAAAAAGAGAATGATTTTTAGACTGAAAGAAATTGATATCTTTATATACTGATCCTTGTCATTGCACCACAATTGAGGTTTCCAAATACCATGGTTGTTATAAACCTGATAGAATATAGAACAGACTTACCTGAGTAATTTTGCTGTATTTTGTATGGCTAATTTTATTTAAAAAAATAGTAAGAGATAAGAAAAAAAAGACACTGGAAGAGTCTTCGTGTTACCCATAAAGCACAGAAACCACTAATAATTTTTCACTCAGGTGTTCTGGCTTTGTTGGAGTCATTAAAAAACAATAACAAAAAAAAAAATCATTCCCTTTCCCCCATACACGAAAGAAAAGAAATATAAAACTGTAGCTCATTCCTTGTCCAAAATTCCCATTATGTGGGTGGACTGAACTGGTCTTAGTGTTCAGTTATGAACGAATCAGGTTTCTGACAGATTTTGTCTGTTGAAAAGCCTCTTAAAGAAAACATCTTCGCTCTGTGCTTGTCTTCAGTTGAAGTTGTGAACTGCAGCCACAGTCTATTTGCATGAGCTGGACTAATGTTACATGCACGATCGTTTCCCTAATTCAGAACACATCAGGGCATTCCAGTGACAACAACACATGTCTGTAGGCTCAGGCTCCATCAGACCATGCAATACATGCTAACACACGTAAAATATAGATCCTGAAGGCAGGAGAGAAAGACGTGTGCCATCATGACCATGATCACCCATAAGTACCAAGGGCCTTTGGAACACACTAAGGACAGGGAGGACTCACTCTCCTCTCACAGTCCTAGGCAACACAGACAGAACTACTCACCTTGGGGAAGAAAACAGAAATGAATCCACCAACAACCAAAACTGTAAAACCCCTAAAAATAACAAATAGAAAACAAGACCACCATACTCCACCCCCTCCCCGATTCCCAGGCTCAGAGCCATCTTCCCCCAATGACTGGCTTGGGGACTCAGGGAATGGGGGTTTCAGTGTGTCCTTTTCCCATGGCTCCTGCCATTTTTCTCTCCTCAGGGCAGGCAGCTCCTCACAGGGTCCCTCACAGGCAGGGCAACCCTGCACAGGCCACTCCAGAGGGCCTTCATCCCAAATGCTGTAGGTCCTCTCCACTCCTGTGTTTGTCCCTGGGGCCCACAGGCTCTCCAGCACAGCCTGTGCCATGACCACCTCCTCACACAGTCTCTTGCCCGTCCAGGCGCACTCTCCCAGAGCTACTGGTGGCTGTCAGCCCTGCCATTGCTTTCCATCGGTTGTAGGGGCACAGCTGGGTTCTTGCTGCAGAGGGGTCTCTAGTCCAGCACTCCTGCTTTTCTCCTCCTCTGACCATGAGGTCCACATGGTCACCTCCATCTTTTACAATGTCCTCTTTCACTCCAGACATCCCTTCTTAAATGATGACGACATAGGTGCCAGATTGGCCCAGCTGGGTTGGAGGTGGGTCCACCTCACAGCTGGGGGAGGTTTTGGGAACTGCTTACTGGGACCAGCACTGCAGCCCCCTCCCCATTACCAAGCAAAAAGCAACTCCACACAAACCCATGACAATGTGAAAGTCAAGCTTAGGAAAACCCTAAAGTGACCCTCTGTGCACACCAGGAACTGTATGCAACTGGGTCAGCAAACTTTCATTCTCAAGAAAAACAGAGATTTACATTATTTGTATTGTTATTAGTTATTTTTTATACTAGGAATAATAACAAAGTCAGTATGGTCTTCAAGGTGCACAGTGACTTTTATTACACTCTCACAGGTTTTTCCCAGCCTCTAGCTGTTTCCTCAGTTTTATAACAATGACATCACCAGATAAGCAAAAGAAAGTGCATTATATAAGGTAGTAGGAGAAAAAAAAACCCAAAACACTTAAGTCCAAAGGCAGAGGATGGGCCAAGTACACAAAAAGTATGTATACAAGAACTCATGCCCTGAATATTACACAGTTTAATAGACACATTTAATGTTGGTTCCAAAACAGCTGCATAATCACTTAGAAACAAAAAGTAGATGCTAAAACAATTGAGAAGACATACTCAGGTGCCAATGACAAAGTAAAAATGCTCCAACCCTGTGTGATTCATTCCTTGCACACACACATAAACAAAAGCATACTTTTGACCATATATGTAGTGTAATTAACCTGGTACAGAAATGGAAACACAGGAATAAGGACAAAAGAGATCAAAGAATATTTAGTTAAACTACTATCATGACAAGAAAAAAATTACTCTAAAGTACTTAACTCTTAAGGAACAAAATTAAGTAATTATTAAACTGTTGGACAATACTGTGAAGACATGGAGGACAAATAGCACCCTGAAGTCTGCAAAGGAATGAATGCGTTATCCCTTCTTATGGAGATAAGTTAACTACAGGGCAGTAAGAGCAGTCAGTCTGGCTTGGTTAAGGGAAGATATACTAGAAACTCTTTGAAAACCTAAAGAGAGCGATGAAATAATGAAATGGCCAACATGGATATCTCAAGAACACATTGTATCAACCTGATCCTTTTCAGCTACATATTGGAACAGAAGTTGTTTATGCAATTAAACCTATAAAAAGTGCACATCAAAGCAACTTGGCAGGGCCTGCATGTACTTTTGTGAATAAGAATGGCATTCAAAATGTCCCTAACCATCTGGACAATGCATATGCCCTCTGTGAGGAGGACAATGAAAATGATTGAAAAAAATCTGAGGATGAAGATTGAATACTGTGTAAAAAGCAGTGAATATTGTCTGCAAGGTAGGATTATGTTAGATATTCCAGAGAGAGGCTGGGGGATTAAAAAAAACCCATATTTTATTGCAAGAATAGAAAACAACTGGAACTAAGCTGTCTTCACACCACAGCCTTGAGACATAAGAGAGAGTGATTAAAGTCCCAGCTGCTATGGAGAAGCATGAAAATGGGTTGAGGTATTACTCTCACTTCTCCTGTCACTACTGTACTCACTCCCTCTGCATCTCTCTCATCAGCATCTCACAAAAAGAAGAAAATTAATTGTTGGAATAAACCATGCAAAATGTAGATTTTTCATCAGAGGGCATTTTGGACACCATATCTGCCACCCCACTTCTAATATTTGTAGTACTATAAATATTTCAAAAGCTCTGTGACTCAGTTACTAAGTCAGATAAAGTAATGAAAAAACTAGTATGTACCTGGCAGCAAATTCTTGTATTTGGAGAGAAGGAACACAGGGGTTATAGTAATCTTTTTTGAAGGATACTATTTAGATTTGTCTGTGAACCATCATTCAGACCAAGTGACACGAAGGTCCTGTTTCTGTGGTTTCAGTCCACTCCTGTTTCCATTAATTGATGTGAAGAAACTAAATTTGATGTTATGTCATAGATTTTTAATAGGGACATATATTGAAACATTTTTTAAAATGCAGATTGTTACTCTGGCTCATTTTGTTGAACCAAATATCTTTGGAACTGGAGGAGGATTTTTTTTTTTTTAAATTAAGAATTGCGACACAGTTTACATAAAGTTTTCTATGTTTTTCAGGAAGCGGGAGGAAATATAGTGGACCATGTCCTCAACAGGCTGGAGAACTGGACAAAAAGGAATCTCATGAAGTTTAACAAAGGGATCACCTTTCATAGGTGTTTATGTTTATATTACATTATATATATGTAGAGAAGGAAGTACAAACTCCCTTTCAGTGATTTCATCCAAGGAGGGAAGAAGCAGCTCTACTCACCATGAGAAGAAATAAAAGATATCAAATAGATATTGTACCCCAGAAAAAACCTTTTGCATGCCTCTTTAAGGAACAAAATTGTATATGGAGAGACATCTTAAGGAACTGTCAGAGCATGGAAAACAAATGGGTAATGAATCATAAACCCATAGAATCAAAGAATCACAGAATGGTAGGAGTTGGAAGAGATTTTTAGAGATCATTTATTCCAATCCCCCTGCCAAAGCAGGTCTACCTAGATCAGGTAATCATGCCTCAATATCTGGTGCTCTGCAAAGGTAAGGGAAGGATCCAGAATAGATGGGGTACAGTGGCCTTACTGAGGGACGATGCACTGTTTTATACAAACTGAATATCAGCCCACACTTTCCTCCCTCCAATTACCTTTCTGATGACTGTAAGAGCAATTAATGGGTGAACAAGCAGACCTTGCTACATACAAGAAAAAGTTACATGTGAAAGAAAGTGCATGGCATGACAAGTGGCCATCTTTCAAGAATTAACCAAGTTTAAATTTTTTAGGGTTTGTTTTAGGGTGATAAAATTTTCAGAGGGCACATCTTGCAAGTCATATTTTTAGGTTCAAAGAGCAAATTTAAGCCATTCAAATTCTGGATTTTTAATATAATTTTCTGTGTCTAGTAGAACAAATATCATGGTACAACAGAGAGCTGGAAATACTCCAGAGTCAGCATTTCAGAGAGTTTTCTATTTAACAACAGGGTAAAGAAAGATTAACTTCTTGTACAGTCAGAGAAGTTAACATCACACAGCTTCAAATCCTTTATGTACTGAGGACCTCCTATAGCCCAGCTTCCACCTTGTTCTGAAGAAACAAAAATAATCCCTAGAATAGTACAGTGAAGAATGTGTGCCCTAACCAGACTGCCAGACCATAGTTTTCTTCCAGGTGGCAACAACCTGTAAGCTCATCTCTCCCCAGCTGCATTTCTAGAACAAGACTCCAAACAAATTTCAACTGCAAGAAAATACTGATGGTCTGGAAAAGAGCACTGCTGTCTTACTAGAGAGCAGAGTAAACAGCAACAGCAGCATCTTTTAGCTATTGAAAAATGGAAAAAAGATTGTTTGGAAAGGGAACCAACTATTCATTTGACAGTTTAGTCTGTTCCTTTCCCAGCCTCTGTAGGAATTACTACATTCTCACCCTAATAGCTACAAGAGATCCATAGCTAATCATTGCAGGCAACATGGTGCTCTTCCTTGTGCAACTGAATCTTCAACAGCGTTGATGTGCTGTATTTCAAAGCCATCATCATTATCATTTTGTGGTTCCAGCAGGTTATGCACATTGCATAACAGCGAAACTTGAGGAATTCTTGACTAATTTCATGCCATAAAATTTTCTTAGTACTGCATTGGACCCTATTCATGCTACTGGAGTGTTATTATCTAATTCTGATAACTCCTTACACATATGAGAAATCATGTACCCAATAGTAGGAAAAAAAAATGAAGTTTAATAGTAGAATACAGTAGAAATCATTAAAATCACAGACTAGTAGGGGTTGGAAGGGACATCTAAAGACTATTTAGTCTAACACTCCTGTTAAGCAGGTTAACTTAGATTATATAGCAAATCCTGAACTTCTAGGTTTCGTCTTCAGAGAAACCTACATTTCTCTTCAGAACATTCATATTAAATTCCTTCCGATTTTAGATTGTAAAGTTTAAAAAATACATGAAGGAATTTAACATTTACTCACTCTTTTTTTTTTCCCCTAGTAATGACAACATAATGAAGTGTTCATTACCCAGGTGTATTAATCTGTAAACATCTCCCTCTGAACCTGCCGTAGCAAAATGTCATCTCTGGAATTGCTGTGTATATGATATTCAGAGTAAAGTTGTCTACTGCAGGTGCAGAAGAAAAAAAGAAGTAGTGCTTTTCTCTTTTTTTCTCTGGGCTGACACATTTCTTTTGTCATTCATTTAATTATTAATTTATCACACAATATCATGTTCTTGTGACATCAGTTTAAATCAGGTTTGGCATCAACAAGTGCTGTTTAAACTTTCCCTGACCACACACAACTTTGCCAACAAGTGATGATCTTTATCTGGAGCATACCTCTGCTTTTACAGCTCAGAGCAAACTGTGGAGCAGAAATCGTGAGTGCCACATAAATGTATTACAGAGTTTGGTGATTTTTTTTTTTAAGTAGGAATTCGTGGAGATTATAGTGTCCTTTGAAAAAAAATGATTCATTTTCTAGGATATCAGACAAGGACTACTGTTAAACTGCTTCTGCCACGTGCTTTTCACAGTGCCTTGTAAATGTCACATTGGCAAAACTAATAGAAACACTTTGATACTTGCCATCTCTATAGCTAATCTTTCCATGTTCTTTGCAGCTAATGGATGCATAGAAATATCTAGAATGCATATAATCTCATCCTAAAGATGTCTAGAATTGGCTGACTATTTAGAACACCTACTCAGCTCAATTGTCTATCAAGAGACATCTAAAGAGCGTGTTAGACATGGCTACAACATACGTATAGAAAACTAGGTGAGCTCAGTCCCACCATTTGTGCCTGACTTCCTCCTTTATTCAGTGGGCTACAGAGTATTTACTTTCAGAGAATATAGATAAATCAACCTTTCCTTCTACAATGTGTAAAAATTTATGTTCAAATGCATTTGCTTCACGTACTGCCAGATAAACTTGCTCTGGACTGTAAGGTACTGTCTGAAGCATTGGCAGAGACCTGGTTGAGGCTCTGAGTCACCCACAGTGGCTTCCCCCATACCCCTGGATGGCAAAACACCATTCTTTTCTCACCAGGAATATCCCCACACTGGCTGTTTTGCATGAAGAGTTCTGCTGCAGACATGGCAGCTCACAAGAGTTGTATGGATCGACCCATTACCAGAGATGTTCTCCTGACCCAACAACTAAGCATGGTTCTCCTCCAGACCTGGTTGCTGCATGCTACTCTAAGCACAGGCAGAGCTGGCCTGAGAGTCAGCAGAGAGAAAACACTCTCCAACAAGCTCAAATCAAGCTATTTGTAACCTCCACAAATGAGGGGGGCAAGGCATTCATTTACTGCCTGTCCTCTTAGCAATTGAACTACTCGTCCAGATAAAACTTCCATTCAATTTAACCTGCATCACTGCTTAAGGAATTTCAACATCAGCTTATTTTTCTGCTGTTGAAGAGCCTGGACCACAAATCTTATGTAAATGGAAAATGTTTGTGCTGACAGATCTTCTGATCTTCTGTGCTTTGGATCGGTCCCTATATTGTGCATTTGTTATCTGAAAAGTAAACAAGACAAATACTTCATGGAAGAATCCTTTAGCATCTTGAGTATGTGTAAGACAGCAAAAGTCCACAAGGGTACTTCTTGTAGAAAATTTAATAAAACTGCAGAACATCCCAAAAAGCTTTAAAAAAGAAGTGAGGACAAAATGGAAGTAGGAAGACTTATAGTTCTGCAAAATGCATGGAATTTTACCAAAAATGTCCAGCTTATTTGTATTCATTCTAGCTAAAATACCAGTGGCATGAGAATACTCTCTGATACTTTTAATAACCTTTCCTTTATAATTCTATAGAGATTTCAGTAAGTTACAAAACCGCTTTCAAGATTTGTGTGAACTACACTCTCATTTCACTTTGATAACAATGTGTTGGCTTATCCTAGCTATGGAGTAGATCTGTTAAAGATGAACATGCTTCACTTTAAGGTCTAATTTTCCCCACTTCCTCTACTTAGCACAGATTAGGATCTTGATTTTTTCTGAATGTGAATTCTACACTTCAAGACCAGATGTAGCCTTCTCAGATAAACAAAACTAGATCTATGACTGGATCTTGCAAAGGTGTTGAAAGATTGCACACAGTTAAAACTTACTTTGACACCAAAAATCTGTAAAGATGTGTTGAATCTAACATTTAGAATGTACATTGCGAATTGTGTTAGTCAACTGTCTATGAGCCTGATAAGGTCAGCTGAGGTGTCCCATTGTGCTAAGCAGAGACAGCCTCTGAATTTTAGTGACTGAAATCTCACTGCTACATCAGCAGCACGGCCTCCCTCTTCCAACACCTGCAGTGCACTACAGCCCTGATCAAGACAAGAACAGCCTTTAAAAAGCATGGGAATCCACTGCCAGTCTTCTACACATTATAGACATTTACTGTTTGTCCTCAATATTTATGATGTTGACTGAAGAGGTGGACCAGCTTACAGAAATGATAAATAAAAAGTGAGGTAGACTTGTCTTCTGTGGAATTTTTTCCAGTTTAGTCAAATGGAGCTCCTTGCCTTCTCTTGGCATCTCTCAGAAAATCACAAGCCAGGGTAAACTGGGACTCTGTTTTAGCACTTCATTGCGATGCATCATTTAAAAGGTATGACAGCTTTTCAGTTTTCCAGTAATACCAGAAAAATGGGGAAAGGTTATACTTAGGCTTAGCAAACAGGATTTTTGGTTCATCATTTGTGCTCCAAACCACAGCAGAAAAAAAAAAAAAAAAAGAGAGAGAAGGAATTTTTCATGGGACTCCAATATAAGAAGCTGTTTAGCTTTCACAGATGACTTTTAGATGGTACATCCCACAGTACTGGGGGAAGCAATGGGGAGGAAGTGAAGAAAAAGAACGCAAAGTACCTCAGCAGAGCCTTTTACAGCAATGGTGTTCATTCTTACACAGTGGAACTCAGCAACATCCGCGTGAGAAGCAGGCTTTGGTAACAGCTGAGCTACCAACGCACACTCTTAATGATTAAACAGCCACGCAAACAGAAATCCTTCCCTCTCCCATTAAGAGGACTTAAAGTGCTCTCTGGAAGGTAGTGGAATGGTCAACTTGCTCAGCCATCAACAGACTTGCTAACATATAGGAAGTATGCATCCTGCAGGCAGATGTGTCCTAAGAATGTGATCCAACATGAGACACAATTTTACAATGAGAAACACAAGCCCACAAACACTGGATCAGGAAAATTTCAAGAGTCTGGCTCTGTCAAGGATCAGTATAGGAGGGAGGCAGTCTTGGAACATATAACAGAATCACAGAATCACAGAATGGTAGGGTTGGAAGGGACCTTTAAAGATAATCTAGTCCAACTCCCCTGCAGAAGCTGGTGCACCTAGACCAGGTCACACAGCAATGTGTCCAGATGGGTTTTGAAAAAACCTGCAGAGAAGGAGCCTCCACACCCTCCCTGGGCAGCCTGTGCCAGGGCTCCCTCACTTCTACAGTGAAATAGTATTTCCTTATGTTTAAATGGAACTTTTTGTGTTCTAGCTTATTTCCACTACTCCTTCACCTGTCACTAGGCACAATAGAAAAACAGAGCTGCCCCAAACTCCTGACATTCACCATTTAGATGTTTCTCAATATTTATGTGTTCCCCCCCATCCCCCTCCACACCTAGTGTCCTCTTATCCAGACCAAACAACCTCAGTTCTCGCAGCCTTTACTCATAACAAAGATGCTCCAGTCCCTTGATCATCTTGATGGCCCTGTGCTGGACTCTGTCCAACAGTTCCTTGTCCCTCTTGAGTGGAGGAGCTCGGAACTGATTACAGTTTTACTATTTAATGAACAAAGTATATTTTCATTGTCACACTACCCCTCTTCGTTATAAAGGCAAATAGAATGAAGCATGGAAACTTTCTTCCAAATAATGACTTTTTAAGGTAGAACACATGATAAATGAAGGCCCTTTGACTCTCTCTTCACTGTTGCATTGAATTCTAGTTTCTAAAGTTCAAATTCTCAAAATTTCTCAAATTATCAGATTTCTCAAGTTTCCAAGAAAGTCCTTCTTTCCCTGCTTATTCAGCTTTAGTCTTTGTCACAATGGTTATTTCTCTCCAATATTAGGCTTGATGTGTTACTGTTTCTAAATGGTGCCATGCTGTTTCCCATTAATGGCCTTTAACTTGATGGATAGTATCTCCTTGCTTAGATGATTTGCCAAGACTGTCTCCTTACTCATCTCCCTTCTTGAGATCTCCCTTATGTCACGAAGACCATGAAAAATCGCTCTATTTTCACTATTTAAACATCATTCAAGGACAACACTAAATCTTAGAACATATTTATGTTTTCAAAACCCAGCATAACAAATTGATTTAAAAACTGCAAAATTTGCAGCTGCTCACTGAGCAAGAAAGTATACTGCTAAGGTAGATGAGGTCTTTGTACAAGTTTGAAAACCTCTCTAGATACACCTGACCATTTGGATACTGGATGAGGATGCCAAGAGATACTATCCTTCTGAAACATCATTTTCATTTTTCTTCTCTTCAACCCAAAGAAAATGCCTACCGTTATCTTGACAGTCTGAATTTTTCTAGTCAGTCATTACATGAGAAATCAATCAATAAAGTCTACATAGATGTTTCTGTGACCCTATTCTCATTCAGGTCCATAGGTTTCTTCCAGCTGACTGGTAAGGGATTCAGACTGCAAAGTAAGACTACACCAATTAGAATTGTACACACTTTGATTTGTTTATAAAGCAATAAAGCATATGGTATATGCATAACATATGCTATGTGTTAAAACTGTTATTTATAGAGTCATAGAATGGTAGGGTTGGAAGGGCAAGACCTCCAGAGATCATGTAGTCCAATCGCCCTGCAGAAGCAGATTCACCTAGATCAGGTTGCATAGGAACATGTCCAGGAGGGTCTTGAAGACCTCCAAGGAAGGAGCCTTCACATATTACTGCCTAAACCACAGTCCCATAACTCAATAAGCTTGAGTGCGACTTTTAAAACTGAATGTAAAAAGTGATTATATTTGTCTCGTTTTCAAAAACATTGACTCTCTACAGTGCCTATTGATGTTAGCAATATTTTCAGGGTGGAATGGTTCTCAGATTAAACTGAGTTAGCATCCAATGACATCTAGTTTCCTCTCTTGTTGGCAAAGAGAATATAAATAAGACACTCTGTGAGCATAACGAGCATTTGTTCAATTTCTGAGTCTTACAAGTCTTTTTAAAAGTATCAAGTTGGTCAGGCATTCATGTTAAACTGGTTATGACAGTCTTCTGACAAAACTTAAGTCTCAATGAGGCTCAGTGTTCTCCATTCAGAGAATTACCACTTTTGCCTTTCCCTAGTGAACCACTGTGTCAAATTAATCACAGTTGACTGAGAACAGATCTCTTCTGTTTACAAACTCTTCTTTACAACTGATTCATTGTATTTGGACTGTTCTTTTTTATCCCTGAGAGTTCTACATTCACTTTCTATACTTAATTCACACTCTCCCCTTCTTTTCTGATAGTACATTGCACTTATTAAATATACAATTTTAAAGTAAGAGAATAAAGCAAAATTAACACCATCTTTGTGGGTGATGAAAAGAGAAAAGTGATTTTCCATCTCAGATGGGATAGATAAAGAAAAATTCTATTCATTTACAATGACATGGAAAAGATATGTCCATGTGATTTCCATGGTTAGCTTCAGCCCAAAAGCAGTGGAAAATCAGATCCATATAGTTGTCATACTTGATGAAGTAGTAGCAGTTTCAGTGTGGTTTCTGAAGGAGAAAGAAAATATCACTATTGATGACAATAGTATTTGTATGGTGTTACAGTTCAAGGTATAGTGCTGCTTTTAGCTATCAGAAGTTAGTTTTAAGTTAGCATGTTTCTGCCCTAATTTATAGAGACACTCCAAACAACAATCCATTCCACCCAAATATACAGGGAACAAGTGCCTACTGACTGCATTTATGTTTCTGTGCTATTGCAACTTGGACAATGAAGTTAGTTAAGATACAGATTCATCTCCTCTAACACTGGTTATATTACATTGGTGTACCTGTTCTATTCTAGGCATCTACCTCCCCTTATAGTCACTGTAAAGAGATAAAACACATCGCATCTTAAAAAAAAAGTGCCTAAAACATGTGGGACAAGCCCACCTCTGGATTTGCCTCACAGTTGTGAACAAAGGAAATACAGAAGGCATAGCTCAGTCCAGACATCTAACTTTTAAATGGCTGAAGTTACATAACTGTAACCTTCCCCTCAGGAATAAGCAGTACACTTATTTAACAAAGTAACAAGCCTAGACAATGAAATGAAAGAACTTTAGAACCAGGTAAAGAATATGAAAGGGTATGGGGTGAGCATGACAAGTCAATGTAAAGGAACAGGTTGTGTGGTCAAACCTGAAAAACTCTATTTTAAGTCAGCTTAGTGACCTAGTGTACCATACCTTCTAGCACAGCTACTCCAGATATTTTTTTGGGTGTTAATCTGGTTGCGCAGCTTTTAAAGGAAGGAATATTTCCTTTACTGGGAAATATCAAGCAGGAAAAAAATGGCATTGGTATCTTATTTCTCTGTGTCTCCAGGTGAACCAGGCATTCCAAAGTCACCTTAAAGTTCTTCCTTGTCTGAAGAGGTAGATTGAACATACAAAAAAATTATGGTGCAGTTAAAATATGTTTTCTTCACAAGTACACCAAAGGAATGGTCTATGAAATGAAAAATATGTATTAAAATTTTCTGAGTCAAGTTCTGTTATGCTCATAAGAGAGTCATCGACTATGAACTTATAGCACAGGAAAATAGATTAAGACACATATTAGAAGCTAGGGTAGTCAAATCTAAAAAACATGTTTTGCACCACTTCCTAAACTCTCTCTAAAAGTAAACTAATTTAGCACAGTCATCCAATCTTTCACTGGTTTATGTTTTGGTCAGTGATTGCGGTAATCGCTCTGAGAGCATCAAAGAAAAAATGGGGTCCACACTTAAATAATAAGAAGTCCCAAAAATGCAGTATGACACACTTGTGTCATCCTCACCTGAACCTGAAGCCCTTGACAGCTCTTTTCTGTCTCTGTTTTAGGATTACCTGTACCATACTCTATTCTAAATGATGAAATTCATTCACATATAATAAAGAGCTGCAGAGCTTTAAAGCATATTGGAAGAAGAGTTTGGCTACTTGTCTTATTTTATAGGAAAAATAATTATGGTCACGTAAAAGGTGGATGAAAAATTCTTTGAACATTAATTCCTACTTTCCTTAATACCAAACATAACAAAATTGAGCAGGATTAAAGAGAAGAATAACATTCTTTCTTTAGTATGTCACATGGCCCCGACTCTGCAAACCATATAAAAGTTAGCTGTTCTTGAGGAGGCAGCCAAACACTGACTAACTCACATAATCAAGCTATGTTATTTTTCTCTCTGGCTGTTATGTAATTAAAAATGGATATAAGTATGTAATTCAATATGACTTAGTAAAGTATCTCCTCAAACAAAGCTGCAGATAGTTTAAGGGAAGACCATTCAAATGGACTACTACAACAAATGCTTTTAGCTTTACATAGGATGTTTTAATTTTATTATAAATGGCCTGCCTGTTGATTAGTCAAGAAATACTTTGTTTTCCCTCCACCACAAAAGATTTGATGAGATTGAAATCCATCACATTTGAACAAGGAATTAATTTAATCTAATGTGCATAAATAGATGTCATAAAAAAAAAAAAACACTTTTTTTTTTTTTCCTAAGGAATCTGTGCTTAAAGCTTCTTTAAATAAACCACTTTCTGGGAAGTTTAAGCATTATAAGGAAAACTCTTTTACTGTGAGGGTGACGGAGCAGTAGCACAGGCTGCTCAGAGGAGTTGTGGAGTCTCCTTCCTTGGAGGTCTTCAAGATCTGCCTGGACATGTTCCTATGCGACCTGATCTAGGTGAACCTGCTTCTGCAGGGGAGTTGGACTACATGGTTTTGGAGGTCCCTTCCAACCCTATCATTCTATGATTCTATGATTATGGGAATACCTGAGACAAGATCAGTCACAGTATAGACAGCCCTATATTTTGACTTTCATAGATAAGTTGTTTATATGATATCAGCATCACATAGTTTCCATATCAATATTAAATATTTCCCACATTGCAGTAGCTTAGAAGAAATCCTAACAATGGGCCACATACAGTCTGTAATTAGATGACCCAATGAAAGAAGAGAAAGATGCCCTTTACTCTGGGATATACTTCAGAAAATTAGCTAAACTAAAATTTTAGCTATTGAACAATAAATACTTCACTCAGGAGGCTTAAAAAGTGGTAGTACTATTTCGTGTCATCCTTGTCCTTAAAATATTCAGCAAAATAAACTTCCAGGTTCATTAACACCTGTATCTCTTTTCTCAGATGACAATAAAGAAAAAGTGGAAGATCTGTCAGTGTTGTTCCTCGGGTCCATAGCTCCCTAGCAGCCCAAGCTCTAAAAGTCTTCTGTGCCATACATTCCAGGGTGGCTCCTGAGATACATCTTAATCATTTAATTGTAAAATATTCACAGCTTGACAGTCCATCAGATACTGACTTGGTATCATGACAAGTTATGGGTGGACTCCCTTCCTTCAAAGCATTCTGGTTCTTACAGAAGCAAAACAAGCCACAGCAGCAATGAGAAGACTAGCTGTGTACTCAAATGGATCCCTGCATTTAGATGCTCCAAAGACCAAAAGTGCTGTGATATTTTTTATTTTACAAAAGCTTTCAAAAATGTTGGCAATTTTGTTTTACCTGATCACATCTTGAAGTGTTGAAAGGCAAGTACTTTGTACTTGCTCGAACTTTACTCATTTTCAGTTAAGATAACTATTTAGGGTCACTCTCAGGCAGAAAAAGTTAAGTGATAGCTTTCAAAGAAAAGCCAAACAGCCCATCAGCATGGTTGAGGGGCAATGGAAAACCTAGAAGATCATTGAGTCCCTATCCATGATAACCTAGCAACCACATTTACAGTCTCCCATATTATCTCATTAACAATCAGTCATGTACAAACTGTTATTTACAATTAATATTTCCTACAGGACTTGAAGGAAACCACAAGATCTGACTGTCCTCTGCCTTTGTGTTATTTACTGAAAGTGGCTGACAAAACTGGAGGGTGTTGGAGTGTCCAATAAGCTGTACAACTAGTTCCCCAGCTGCTGTGGAGATACAAAAAAACTAAAAGCTTTAGAACAAATGGGGTTGGAAGACAACATATCAAACAAAATCACTAGGATCTTCCATTTAAAAATCTGAAATATCACTGATCTCTCATGTAGGGAAATGTGAACATCTGTATTCCTTAGTCAGGTTTCAATGGCAGTTCCACTGCTTGATACCAGTTCACGTTGCTCCAGCTGTATTGCACCACCACAAATAAAGCGCCCACATCATTCAGGTACTTCCACACTTTTTTCTAATATAAATTCTGTCCTTTCTTATCATACCCCCAACAACATCACTGAGGTAATTTTGCTCAAGATCTTTATTTTTTTTTTTCCTGGAGTAAATAATTGGATTTTATATTCGTTTGGGGAAACTTATAATTTCAGTGTAAGACAGAGAAGTACAGCACAGCATGGCAACACCAATACCTACCTGTAGCTGAGTTTCCTTATGCCTCACTTAGATTTCTTCCTATGAAATAGGAAAGTACAGCTTTGGAATTTGTCATAGCAGTTAAACTACTACATGGTATATAAAACACCACTTTTGCCCAGAGCATGTATTTCAATAGCACAATCAGCAACAGGATAAACCTGAGTCTGTTAATATGTATCTGTTTGGAGAGAAAGGTAAAGTAACCATGATTAGAGACAAAGAACAAAAAATGGAAGGAGTGAGATAATTCCATAGTACAGAACATAGCAAAGGACTATCTCATGAAAGATGGGTGTACATGGGATGGTTTCCCTGCTTTAGTTTAATATTAATTTCCTGCAAAACCATCTGTTGCTGACAGAGGAGGAAAGATCTGTGGAACTTTGAACTAATCACTTAATTGTTGTCCAAGCCTACACTAACCTACAAGAGAAATATCTTCAGCAGTGAAAATAAATTAAACTTGATGTAGTTTATCATAATTTAATGATATAAGTTTAAAATGTGATTAGAGGAAGACATAAGAGCCCCTACAAAAATCTGGAACAAAACCTATAATCCTTTCTAACAATTTCTGAACCAAAAGGTTCTCAGTTTTATGGCCCTGTAAAGCCTAGCTTAGTGAAAGACAAAACCCAACATTGTGTTCATTTTATTTGGAGTGTTCATTGCCCCAGGCAGGTTTGTAGCCCCGAGTAAAGGGAAAGACCATGCAGAGCACCCCCAGCTACAGTTTGCCATTGTTTTCTTGTCTGATCAAATGGGTATACAGGCAGACAGGCTGAGGTCCAGCTGTACCTCTGTTCCTCTGAGGAGCTACAGATGGTCTGATAACCACCACTGGGAACAGGTACACTTGTAATCCCTCATTCTCGTTGCCAATGGTAAAGTCCTGCAGATGATTGAAGTGACTGGAAGCAGAGGGTTTTGGAGGACCCATAGTATCCCCACAGCTTCTGCCCTCACCTCTTCCATCTAGCAGGGACATGACCTGACTGATGGGAGGAGGCTTCAAATGTTCCTCTAATTTGCCTTTCCATATCGCTGTGGGCTGCCTCTTAAAATCCAAATGTCGCCATTTCTCATCAGAGTAAACAATAAAGTCTAAATTAATGCCTGATTGAGAATGGCAATGTTGTTTTTAAATTAAGAAACACTTTGGCTCCATCATTGTTAGTTTTGTCAGCTGGGCTCAATCTTCTAAAACAAGTGTTCAGTATCAATTTTTCCGTGTCTTTTTGGATTTCAACACGATATAAAGCTTAGTGCAAGAGGCAATATCTTCTGACATGAAAAAAAATTAATCAGCTAGTCTGCTAGGAAGTATTCTTCCTTGTCTCATTTGTGACTATGAGCTTCCTCATTTATAAATCCCAACTGCACTACAACTTTTTGTTTTACATAGTTCTGTGATTCCTGAGTTTTTAACATAGCCACTCGCAGTAGAGGGAGGGAGAGAGGGATAAAGGCATCAGCTGTTACACTGAAAGTTCTTACCTCTTCTACTGTACATTTTTTTTTATTTGGTGTGTGATTGTGTCATAATTAAAAGTCACAACAAAAATTATAAAAGTGTTTCCTCATTTCTCTTAAAGGAAACTTTTCCCTACAGGAGTCACCTACCTGTTGAGTACACAAGGAGACAAGACATAGAAGTAGTTGAAGCAAAGAAAATGGAAAGGAGTGGTCTGGCAGTATCATCATACTTTTCAAAATCTTCCAGGTCTTTAGTTATCTTTGTCATTTGGTGCCAATCAGTGTAAAAACGGAAGCATTATAATCAGAATAGACTTTTTTAATCTAGCTTTCAGTTTGTACATTTGTGTGCAAATATACTCCTTTCCTTTACTTTTGCAATTCAAAGCCAAGAGTGCCCATGTATTAGATAGGTATTGACTGAATGCTGCAACAGTCTCCTAGACCTTTATTTATGTATTTCTCAGGGACTTTGGTGTCTGAATTGGAATTAGAAGCAATTACTTAGTCACAGACTGAATTAATTTACAAGACAAATTGGTGCTGACAATCTCATGATTCAGACAGTATTTTATAATTATTGATTTAAGATAGACTCTAATTTGGTTTAAAAAGATAATGGATTGAGTATGAAATAAATGACATTAGATCTATTAATTCTTGAGCTCTCTTAGTTGAAATACTATCTATTCTTTTGTCTTTGGCCAATAAGACATCCTATTCTTTATTCACTTGATGATGGTAGGTGTCAGTGAGCTTAGGGGAAGAGAGCTGTGGCTTCCTGCTTCATTTTCCAGATCCTGAGTTCAGGTGAGATTAATGTAGGCTACATTACATCATCTATGTGATATAAATTCATGCTCATTTTTTCAGCATTTTTCCCCACACAAGACCACTTTGGGTTTTTGAAACACCTTTCTCAACAGAGAGCATGACATCTTTTTCTACTCCCTGACCTTCATGAAAGAAGAATAACAGAAGTTTTAAGAAAATGAAGGAAAGAGTTTATGGACACTGGAAATTAATAATTATGGAAAAGACACATTTTTCTCAGGCTACTTCAGCTCACTAAAATATGTTATCCTATGTATTTCTGTTCTGGTAGTGTTCTTTTAAACCAGCTGGGATATACAAAGAGAAAACCTGATACTCTTGAAGAGTGGCTTTGTGAGTTTTGTTTTAACTTAGATGAGCTTTGTTGGTTAGACTTCGGAAAAATACAAGTTGTTTCATATCTGGAGAAGTTTAGATCTCCAAGTCGAAGGATCAGAGGTAGATCTCTTGATTTATAACTTAGAGGGAAAGATTTGAAATGTAATGTCTGCAGTGAACAAAATAAAAGCATAGTAAGGAAGATAGCAGCAATGCCAGAATTCTTCCCCTGCTGTAGTATTGTGTGATTCATGAAGTAAATTTAGTCCTAGCATGAGTGAATATAACACCCATTCAAATCAATGACTCTGCTTATGCTTAAGATTTGCATTTTTCACCTGCAGTAGATTAAAATAGGAGGAGAGGAGAGGAGAGGAGAGGAGAGGAGAGGAGAAAGGTAAAATAACAAGAAGAGTAAAAAATTACAAAATTTGAATAGACAAATATGGCATAATTTTTGAGATTTGAACCCAAAAACTTGGGAGAACATTGAAATAACCTAGTTATATTAATAATTGAAAAAATATATGTTGCCAAAGCAACTTCAGACAGGACTCTATGAAATCCAGTTACCTGTAGACTTTTTAATTACTACTGCTAATTATTTTTCCATTTGTTAAACATCATACAGTTTATACTGGAGTCCTACAATGTAGAAGAATTTCCTGAGAAGTGTAATCAGCTCTTATTTCCTCATTATACAAGCCTATACTCAGTTTGGATGTAGTTCTTCATCACATAATGGTCAAATAATAGTGGGAAAACAAGCACAAAAAAAAAACCCAACTCTTTAATTGCAGATTTATCTCTTAACATGGGAACACAGGAATTATCTTTGTTTCCTTTACCTACAAATTTGCAATTTCTTTATTACTTTAAGCAAAGATTATGTAAATCAAATTTGGGTTTAGATGTAACTTTCAACGTTTGCCAGCAACTAGGAGTAGGGAATTCCTTAACCTCAAGCACTTCTTGCCACAGTAATTCTCATCTGTTTACAGTTTTGAAGTCCAATTTAAAACTCCATTTAAAAAGTACTCCATCAATATTAAAAAACAAGGGAGTCTTTAAAAACTTTTAACAGTTTAGTGTTATAATGTATACCCATAGTCAGGCAACTGCTTCATGACTCAGGAAGGCACTCTGATGAGTAGGATGTGGTATTATTTCAGCAAAGAAGCAATGTAGATTGGCAGTTTGTACTGGAAGAGGAATGTTTCTTTCCTTGTTTTCCCATGGAAAAAATTGTCCCACAAGCTATTCTTCCATTCATAATTCCTGAAAACAGTGATCGGATCTTGTTCCTCCATCACCCAGTACAGGTCTGCTGTTGTTGACTGCATAATTATGACTTACAAAAATAACAAAAGAAGTACAGAGGCAGGCAAGGGTAGCTTTCTTGTCACCATGAATTCATATCAGACCAAAGGAGCCACTCAAATGTCTTCAGTCCACTTCCAGCCTGGATCTGTCATGGGGCCAGGTCTGTCTCTGACCACCTGCACTTCCCTCACATGTCATTCTCCTCCAGGTGTTAGGATGTTCCTGTCACACAAGAAAACAACTAAACAAAACAAACCAAAAAAATACCAAATATTAATCTAGTCTACAAGAACTAACTTAGTTGGATTTTGTTAGCATGGCAAGATCTGTACAGAATTTTCATAAGAGTAGAACAAATATAGATGGAATGTAATTTAGCTTTGCTTTTCATATCTAAAAATAAGTTCAAAAAAGCTTGTTTCCTTTGTTTAATAGGTATATGCTATTTGTGTCTGTCATGTCTGGCATATAGACATCGTGGCAAATTTAGACCAGTTCTGACTTTATTTGACTTTATTTGGATTCTCCACCTCTGTTAGCTCAACTTGCTTCACTCCACAACTGCCTTCCAAACGTGGCATGAAGTTTTCTGAAAAAGTAAAGCAAATCTGGTAATGGTTGATCCTAGAAGAAAGAAAATCAACCTCCTTGCTCTCTCTCACTTATAGATTTATCTTCCAAGCTCTATTTTACCAACCAGAAAACACTGTGTTGCTTTGAGTTTCAGTAAAAGTAAATGCAAGTGAATAACATATAGTTCATTCCATGATATTTTTGGATTGCTTTTAGAGGAGGAAGAAGAGTCAGCACAGAAACAAAGTTATTTTTCTTTCAGGATAAAAATACCTTTCCACTGCCACCAAGCTTACAAAAAATATTTTGCAAAAGAAAGCTTAGCCAAAATAACATACAAGACAAGGCTTTACAACGATAGTATCTAATTAACTCCTAAGCCTAAACAGAGCTCAAGAATCTCCCACAGTCATTGTGTTTGAGTAGAAATCATCTCTGGGCCAGAAATGCACAGAGGACAACTTCATTCACTGAGAGGTTGAGAGGTATTTGGTTATGTGACGTTGGATTACTGATAAACTTAAGATCCTAAGCATTTGTTAACTTCATTTTTGAAAACTACTGTGCTCAATCATGTTCCATGCTCTCCACCCAGGGTGGATCTCCCCGAGTGCATTTGAGAGTGTTCTATATAATACAAGATAATGCTATATTATTATAGCACTTGCTATATATGGGCAGACAAATCAAATTACAAATGTATTTATCCATACCCCATTTTCTAGGAAGCCATGTAACCAATTCCTTATATGTCTGAGGTTTAAAAGAAAAGTGTGAGAACTTATGTACAGTGGACTGCCACTTTCTACTATGTATTTTGACAAATTTTTAAAGGACTCAAATCTCTTTAAAGACTATTTTTTCCACTTTTCCAGACCATTGCAAGTATGTCTGGATGCCAGATGGATGGTAGCAATGAAACACAGGCATCTGTCTGGGGGAGAGTTTGTCATGATTTTACCAAAACAACAAATAATAAAACATTCAGGTGCAACAGTGTGTGCAACTGACTGTTCTCACGAACTTTCTCTAGAGTCAGTAAAGGCTACTAAAACTGAAATAAGCAAAGTGAGTCTTGAGCTTCTGCAGAATAATTACCAGAACTAATTTAGAAATTAAACTTCTATTAAAGGTAAATGTTGTTCACACTTTAAGTATAACATCACAAAGGATGTCAGGGAGGAGCACATCCAGGATGTGAATCCATGGTTCCCTTGGCAACCAGCAGGGAGCTTGGGAAGGAGTGCAGGCTCCATAACCAGATTCTTTGAGATGCTGCAAGAGGAAGGATACTGCATGGTACTATGGAACTGTCAAGCTGTGTGCTTGACATTGAGGGCCAAAAGTCTGTCGTATATTGTTAAAATGCCATCCTTTGGGTAAACTTTGCTCATTATAATCTTGTTATAATACCAAAACTCATCTCCATTACAAAAGCTACTCACCTCCAAGGTGTGACAATTGGTCATTAAGAATGCACTCTGAATTTTTCTTAACTTATACCTTTAAAAGTGAAGTGAGAGTATTTTACACCAACCATAATGAAAGTTTGTATGACTAGAGTCACTCAAACTCCACCTTGAAGGTAAAAGATCATTATGGAAGATACCATCTTGAATAAGTCAGGGAAGATTCCATCACAGACTGCCCTCTGATTCCTTGGATCGATCAATGGGCTGAACCTCTCCTACTCCCCATAGAAACATCTTTGGGCAAGGTTGAGTTTCTAAGTTGCATGCTTGGAAAACTTAGAAATCTCTATTTAGAGTCTCTCTTTTTTAACTTTGTGTGCTGTATTATTTGTATTCTCGATATTTGCACATTTATAGACTCTTTATAGACAGTTACTATCACTAGCAATCCATAAGACTCCGTATTTGCCTCAATAAATGGCACTATTCAGTAAGCTGAGTGAACAAGTTTCTCATTGGGTGCCACCACACTCTCTCAGTCTGGCTGTGTGAGTCCATGGAGTGCAACCAAGCTGAGTGTGCAGGTTGCTGTTAGTGCATCTGTGACAGTTCATGGAGGTTGAACGTGAATGTGCTAAATTGGATATCACTCAGAATCTAAACCTAGTCACTTCTGACATCTGAGGATAAGATGGAACACAAAAGGGTTTATTTTCTGCCAAATTAGTTTACTCTTTTTAAAGCAACAGTTACAACACAACATCTATTTTAGACATATGAGAAATAAAATTGACTATAGTATGCCTGGAAGAAAAATGACAGAGAAATGTGAGCCAGTACAGCACTCTGGCTGTTTTATTTTCCCAGAATGTATGCAATCTCAGGGAATGTATGTGTTAAGCACATTTTCCATTCCTGGTGAAATGACTTTCTCTACATTGAGTATCAACTAGACTTCTGGATAGGTAATAATCAAAGCTTATACCCATAACAACTCTCCACAAGAAGAGTCTCACATTCCTTGTCTTGGTCTAGGAATAACCACAGCACTTTGCCAGACTCAGCTGTTAGGGTATGAGTCTTGATTCCAGGCTTAGTGTCAGTAATTCAATAGTAGCTCAGGAACTTGTTTGCAGGGCTCAGTCACCTAACATGTGAATGTCCCATTTGCCCAGTGAAACACTGCAAAGACCAGAACAGTCACCACATTTCATTTCCCTCTCAAATAGACACAGAACAAGTGGAATTTGTCTCATTATTGGATTCTACCTTCTTTTTTTGTTTATTTCCAGAATGGATGAATTTTTGGGGGGTTCTTTTGTTTTTTTTACATATATCTGGATGTGAAGTCAGCCTGTGTAAAATTATTGTCTAATTTTGTAAAACTTCCAAGCTAATTTATTGTCTTTTCTGTTCCAACATTTCTTGTATCATAAACTAATCTCAGACAGGTTACAAGGTAGGCTTTCTGCTGAAAATCTTAGAGATCATGTTCTTACTTATCCTTTTTTTTATGTCTTAGCAATAACCATCTTCAATTGACTCTGTCAATTAAATATTGTCTTCTTTTGCTGAAAATGAAGTAGGGGGTTCCTATTCAAGCATTGCTTTTACTAATGTTTCTCTATCTGACCTCCTTAAAACACCTTCTAAACACTTTTCTTGTATATCAGCTAGTCTCTGTTGTCTTTAACATATTCCTATGCCTTTTGAAGGTTATCCAGTTCTTGTAACAGTCTTCAGGAATGTCTCCTGACCTGAGTGAACTTGTGAAAGTATCTGTGAAAACATATCCTCTTTCTGTTTCCACTTCCTTGAGATCTCAGTAATATTTTCTCTGGACAGGACACCACATCAAATTTACAAGCTTATAACGTTTATAAGTATTTTTGGTGTTCCTTGCACAATTCTGAATCCCTCATCCCAGGAAAAGCCCCAGACTTAGGTAAACAACCATCACTCCTCCCTGCAAAATCAGATGCTTTTGCTACACTTTTGCTGCTTCTCTCATGCCAATCCCTGCTTCTGTATTGTAATCCATGAAAGTGCCAGTGTTTGCTTATCAACTGCTTATCTTATTTTAAAAAAATGCATGAGTTATTTAAAATTGTCCTAAAGATATTCAAGATCAGTTTGCATGTGTCTTTTTTCATCTCCTTTCTACTTTACTTCATCTTAATAGTCTACTCATTCACATATGCAAAGCTCTCTGTACATTTAAATGACATCAGCATTTCACAGTAATAATGGAATGTTGTTTTTCTGTTTCCATTTTCTATTAAAAAGCATTTTGCAGAAAATAACAAGTACTGATCTATATAAAAGCAGAAAGGTCCTGATTATTTCATCAAGTTCACAGATGATTTTTAATTTTTCATGATGTAAAGAAACGAAACAATCATCATCTAATCTCACCTCCCACCTAACCAAAAACAAAGAACCTACCTCAACCATTTCTGCAAAACTCTTACTACTTGCCTTGAAACTATATCGTACCTTATAAAACAAAGAGATTTCTTCATTTAGAGCAAGATAGATATCTTGATTTAAAAGAAGAGAATCTATCATGTTTTAAGGCACTTTTTTTCAGAATTTGATCACCTTTACATCCAAGTTTACCTTCATTCTCTAGCCTACTGATCATGTTAAGCCTTTTGCTGTGGAAATCGATATTTTCTTATCAGAAAAGACTTCTCTGTGTAGCTGTTTCTAAATTGTGATCATATTATTCCTTAAGGCATTTCAGAAGAAATAGACACTTTCTTAGGAGCTTTAATATATAAGCAACCTTTTCAAACTCAGATAACTCAGAGTCTATCCACTGTATCTTGTCTAATATATCTATTGGGAACGTTGTTGATCAGAATAGCGAGGAACATTTACACCCGTTTCTTCATTTTTTTTAAGTCTCTACTTCACTGCGGACTCTGATTCCTCTGATCTGCAAAGAACCATAAACTTCCATCCTCAGGGAAGTCAGAACAAAGAAAAAGGCTTAGTTTTGTCCAGATAGCCTGCAAGCAGCACAGTTACAGACTTTGCTCAGTTTTGCTGCTTCTACTCAACATAGTCCTATGGCTTAATTCTATCCGGATCACATCACACCATGCTTCTGCTTGAGAACACCTCTGCAATACAGTACTGAAGCAAATGCAACTGGGCTTGATGAAAGCATATGAATCAATCTTCTTATTTTGCCACAAATTCAAACTTGTGGTGAGAGAGGCAGAAATAATAATTTCAAAGTACCAACATGAGACAGAACAGATATCCGGTCAATATCTGTCGGGAAACCAGCCCACATTCAGCATTCTACTCAAAAAACAAATAAAACCCAAACAAAACCAATAACAGGAAGATAAAGGGCTGTGATGTACCTCAATACAGCTACATTTGCATATACAGCCTATCACGTACTGCTTGAAAGGGTTAAATAACATGTTATGATTGTCAACATGGCACCAGATATTCAAGGAACAAACATTCTTCCTGCAAATCGACAAAAACAACTGGGCTTGATTTTATCTCCTGCCCTCTACTATTCCTTTATGTAGACTTTCTCTTCACCCTTGCACTGAAGTACCACCTTCACCACCCAGTCCCAGCAAAAGGCCAAGTGTAGCCCAGGAGATGGTAATGAACATCAGACATGGTCTTGGGCAAAGTGGGAGGAATTAAGTTACATTCCTGAATTTGCTCTTGTAGGGCAGCCGCTGGATACAAGGATCATGGAAGAGATCCATTTCACTTCCCATCCTCAGGACTGCTTGGGACTTTTGCCCTTTCTTGGGTCACTCCTTCTACAGTATGCTGGTCATGGAGGCACTTAGGATATGTGCTGTAGACAAACTTCTGCAGCAGTAGCTCCAGCCAGCTGTGCACTTGCAGGAGCAAACCATGGAGACTGGTTTTTTTTGGGTAACATAACACCAGTCTGTTCCAGAGTGGGAAACAACATAAGGCTTGAAGTAGCAGCATGTCATGCAGGGATGACAGCCCTTCGCCTTGCAGAAGGACACATAGAGAAGCACACAGCTCACAGTATGCTCTCAGCAAGCTGAAAAGACATTGCACAGAAACACTGTTGTCATAGTAGACACATGCTATTTTCTCCCTTCTCTCCAGCTGTTAAGCACACTGGCAGGATTTCCCTCCTCCTATAAGCTCCCACTGAGATTCCCAGAACACTAAGATGCCACTATGATGCCATCTCCTGCAATATTTGAAACATTTACCAGTAGCAGGTGTGCTCTGAGCTACCTTCTGGGGACATAGCCATAGAATGAGATTAACCCAGGTGTCTTCACATCAAACCCGTGTAGCCCTGGGATATAGTCAAGTAACACTGAGGAATATTATGTTTTCCAAATACCACTGTGCTCTGATACGCTTGGTAAATCAGCTAAATCAGCCTCCAGACGTATCTCTGAGGAATAAGAAACTTTTTCATGCCTGCCAAGAATAATACCCACGTGGCTGCTGCAGATTGTTTGGCAGAAGATCCTGGAGGCAGTTCTGGACTAACTGCCCTGCAGTCATTTACCTGAGAAAGGAACCAAGGTGATATTAAAAGGGTAGCTCCTCTGGGTGTTTCAGAGCAGGGAGCTCTCTGCTGTGACTGCTACAGTAACACCACTGCTGCCATCCATCTGCCATCCACCAGGGCTGTTCTGACCTTTCCCAGTCATCTCCTTTTGCATGCTTTGGCTCAAGTCAAATACATATTGTTCACAGGAGCTCATGAGATGCAAATCTGTAAGGAAAAAAGATACTCCCTTTGCAATTCTGTTTTGAACAGTTTTTAATACGTGTTGTGTGTCGCTAAGCTTCTAGTAAGTATACCATTTGTAATTAAATTAAATATCTTACAGTAGCCTCCAGTTAGGTATCTGTGCTTCACTGTGACTGAATATAGAAATTTAAGTTGCCACCATATGATGAGCTGACGTAACTGCTTCGTGCTTTCTATCGCCAGTTGTGAGGTACTCTGATGCATCCTAAACCCTAAGCCAAACTTTCCCTCAAAACTGAAATGATCTAAAAGAACATGAACTATTCCAACAGTGAGATGATCACATAAGTTAATCAAGCTAAAAGATGAGCTTATATTTTAAAGTATACTTTATCTGCTACTGTTTTAATTTAACTTGTAATCACCTTATAACAATTTTTACCTCCAAAAGAAAATAATAGAAATTAATTATCTATGCTGTGACCCTTTAATTTTTGAGACTGTAGAATCAGAGAATGATAAAATGTTTTAGGTTGAAAGAGACCCTAAAGATTACCTAGTTCCAAACCCCTCTGTATGGGAAGGGACACCTTCCACTAGACCAGGTTGCTCAAAGCCCCATCCAGTTTGTCCTTAAACACTTCCAGGGACAGGACATCCACAGCCTTTCTGGGCAATCTGTTCCAGTGCCTCATCATCCTCACAGTGAAAAAGTGTTCTTCCTAATATTCAGTCTAAACCTCTTTCAGTTTGAAACTGTTCCTCCTTATCACTATACATCCTTGAAAAAAATTCCTCTTCAGCTTTCTCATAGTCCTCTAGATACTGGAAGGCTGCTCTAAGGTCTCCCTGGAGCCTTCTTCTCCAGGCTGAACAATCCCAACTCTCTCAGCCTATCATCATAGGAGAAGTGCTCCAACCCTTTGATCATCTTCATGGCCCTCCTCTGGACTCACTCCAACAGGTCCATGTCCTTCTTATGCCAGAGGCCCCAGAGCTGGATGTAGAACTGAAGATGGGGTCTTAGCAGAGTAGAGAATAGTCACCTCTCTCATTGCTGCTTTTGATGCAGTCTGGGATACAGTTGTTTTTCTGGGCTGTGAGTGTACATTAGTGGCTCATATTCAGTATTTCATCTTCCAATACTTCCAAGTCTTCTCCTCAGGGCTACTCTCCATCCATTCATCACCTAGCCTGTATTTGTGCTTGAGGTTGCCCTGACCCAGCTGCAGGGCATTACACTTGGTCTTGTTAAACTGCATGAGATTCACACAGGACTGCATCTAAAGCTAGTCAAGATCCCTCCGGATGGTATCCCTTCCCTCCAGTATGACACAGCATGGCATCATCAGCAAACTTGCTAAGGATGCAATGAATCCCACTGTCCATGCTGCTGATAAAGATGTTAAATGACACCATTCTTATAACAAACCACTGAGGAATGCCACTCATGTTTTTATTTCCTTTCTTTGGTAACTGCCTTTCGATAAGTCTGTCAAGGGTAAATATCAAGTTATTTCCTTTCTACTTATATGGGTGATATCTACTACTCATCTGACATAAGAACTCATCATTGACTGTGTTCTAATTTTCAGAACTCCCACGATATCTGTTAATGAAAATATTTCTAGCCTTATTCTTCCAGAAATTGTGAATGTAATTTCCCCACTTCGAGGCATTCACAAATAGCATGAAATACGAAAATATTTCATATGTTTAACTCACATATTCATATGCAAATCTTTCTCCGTTCTTTGGAGTTGTAAATACTTGTAGGATATAAATGTACAAATACAGTTGTGAGGGCTTTTTTGTTGCTTGGTGATCCAAAATTTAATTCATGAAGTGCAAATATGTTTAGAAAAGTAACAGTATTATATATTCTTTAATTTAATCATTTAAGTCAGAAAAAAATGCTTAAGATCATCCAGTCCAGTTGTTACCTGCCAAATCCACCACTAAGCCATGCCCCTAACCACTGCATCTACACATCTTTTAGATATCTGCAGGGATGATGACTCTACCACTTCCCTGCAANTCCTAATATTCAGTCTAAACCTCTTTCAGTTTGAAACTGTTCCTCCTTATCACTATACATCCTTGAAAAAAATTCCTCTTCAGCTTTCTCATAGTCCTCNTTGACAACCCTTTCAGTGAAGATACATTGCTTAATATCTAATCTAAACATCCCCTCGCACAACTTGATAACATTTCCTTTTGTCTTTTCAGTTGTTATTTGGAAGACAAGACCTACAATCTTGCTACAATCTCCATTGNAACAGGTCCATGTCCTTCTTATGCCAGAGGCCCCAGAGCTGGATGTAGAACTGAAGATGGGGTCTTAGCAGAGTAGAGAATAGTCACCTCTCTCATTGCTGCTTTTGATGCAGTCTGGGATACAGTTGTTTTTCTGGGCTGTGAGTGTACATTAGTGGCTCATATTCAGTATTTCATCTTCCAATACTTCCAAGTCTTCTCCTCAGGGCTACTCTCCATCCATTCATCACCTAGCCTGTATTTGTGCTTGAGGTTGCCCTGACCCAGCTGCAGGGCATTACACTTGGTCTTGTTAAACTGCATGAGATTCACACAGGACTGCATCTAAAGCTAGTCAAGATCCCTCTGGATGGTATCCCTTCCCTCCAGTATGACACAGCATGGCATCATCAGCAAACTTGCTAAGGATGCAATGAATCCCACTGTCCATGCTGCTGATAAAGATGTTAAATGACACCATTCTTATAACAAACCACTGAGGAATGCCACTCATGTTTTTATTTCCTTTCTTTGGTAACTGCCTTTCGATAAGTCTGTCAAGGGTAAATATCAAGTTATTTCCTTTCTACTTATATGGGTGATATCTACTACTCATCTGACATAAGAACTCATCATTGACTGTGTTCTAATTTTCAGAACTCCCACGATATCTGTTAATGAAAATATTTCTAGCCTTATTCTTCCAGAAATTGTGAATGTAATTTCCCCACTTCGAGGCATTCACAAATAGCATGAAATACGAAAATATTTCATATGTTTAACTCACATATTCATATGCAAATCTTTCTCCGTTCTTTGGAGTTGTAAATACTTGTAGGATATAAATGTACAAATACAGTTGTGAGGGCTTTTTTGTTGCTTGGTGATCCAAAATTTAATTCATGAAGTGCAAATATGTTTAGAAAAGTAACAGTATTATATATTCTTTAATTTAACCATTTAAGTCAGAAAAAAATGCTTAAGATCATCCAGTCCAGTTGTTACCTGCCAAATCCACCACTAAGCCATGCCCCTAACCACTGCATCTACACATCTTTTAGATATCTGCAGGGATGATGACTCTACCACTTCCCTGCAAACTGTTCCAATGCTTGACAACCCTTTCAGTGAAGATACATTGCTTAATATCTAATCTAAACATCCCCTCGCACAACTTGATAACATTTCCTTTTGTCTTTTCAGTTGTTATTTGGAAGACAAGACCTACAATCTTGCTACAATCTCCATTGGGTAGTTGTAGAGAGCCATAAAGTCTCCCCTGAGCCTCCTTCTCTCCAGACTAAATGCTCTCAGCTCACTCAGCCACTCCTCATAAGATTTGTGCTCCAGACTCTTCACCGGCTTTGCTGCTTTTCTTTCAACTTGGCATTGGGCTTACTGCAGTGTGTTGATTTCCACACTCTAATTTCAATTTTGCTTATATTAGAGTTACTCTAGTGTAAGTGCATTGGCCCTTCTGATTTTGTCTATCCAAACACATACATACTACAGGAAAAATACTGTTTCAAATTCATGTTTGCTTTCACCCAGCCACTCTTGCAGATAAAAGCAATTTTATCACTGTTAATAATGCAAATCCAATATGCTCAGGAACGAGCAATTGGTATGTTATTCTGCCCTACATATTATTGAAAAAACTGTCAGCCAAAATTTTCATTACAGGTTATTTGTCATCACCAGTGGAGAGAATAAGCTCATATATTTTGAGCCCATTTCTCCAATGGACTTTGTAGTTAGGATAGTTGGAAATATACTACATTTTAATTTGTGAACTCAAGAAAAACTTGGTCTTTGACTGCTTTTCACAGCTCAGAATGGATGTAAATTTGACATTACAGTGATCTATTGGTGATTAGAATATATTTGTGTGTATATATATGTGTATTTATTTGTATATATCTACATTCCTTTTAATTTGAGATGTATGTCAACACAATGCCAGCTGAAATTTCTAGGCACTTATCTAGATGTTTTTTTCTTATCTGAGAATCAACATGGCTCCTCTACATTAATATATAATATTCTGTGTGATTTTGTATTAAAAAATGGTAGCAATTTACAAAGTTCATAAAAATTTAGAGACTTGCTCCCTAGCTTTGCAATTCTTCCCTCCTACCAAAGCTTGGAAAATATCTAGACTGTACTTATGCTCTACTGCAGCTACATCTTGAGCAAGTATACAGCTGTCAAACACTTACTTTCTTGATCCTGTCAAAACAGGCATTTTGTGAGGTCCCAGGCCAGAGGTATTTGTTATAATCATCTTCGTAAAAAGCCCAACAATTTGTGAGACAGGCCAAGGGGCTGAGTTCGTCAGTCTAGAAAGTGTTTTATACTTGTTGTAAGCAAGTGAGAAGCAAGTATAAAATGTCACTAGTAAGAAATCAGTAGCTATCCTTGGAAGGTTTTTGAGGAAAAAAATCAGAAGACATAAACAAACACTCATGGTTAGTTCTGACACTCTATCAACCAGAAGTATCATGAAAATGCATTGTCCTAACTTCAAAAGCACTAATTTTTTTTTCTCTGTTCAAATACAACAGCAGTCACTTCATAATTTGACTGTACAAAACATCCTGTAATAGAGAATGGCTTTCATTTGCTTTTGTCCAAGAATGTTTTGGTACCATTTAGTATTTGAAGATGTACATTTCTGTGGATTGGGAGAAAGAGTTTTTTCAGATGAACAAAACCATTCTCCCTGTTTTCATTTTTTTTCTCCTTAATTGCAATTGAGACAGCCAAACTAAATAAGAAATTTATTAATTAAAAGTCTTCAGCTCTGGCTTCTAGTTGTTCTGTCTGATGTATGGCCAAGTTCTGCTCAAGTTATTTCTGAGATACTTTTAGTTAAGTCCTCTGAATAAAGATTTCATGGTGATAAAGTGGCTGATATATTATAATGGCTAAATGGCTTTCAGTAAGTGCACTCCTCTGCCTCAGCTGAGGGATATATTATACAGTGAGGGTTTTTTTTTTTCTTCCCAGAATCTGTGGTCATTCACCTAAAAAGAAAGTATTGTTTTGAAAGTGCTCATGAGGTTACAAAAAGGCATATTCAAGGAGATCCATTTAACTTACTTCCCTACACTTTTTCTTTAAAGTTAGTGCTATGAGACCTTACTGATAACCACAATGGGGGGAAAAAAAAAAAAGCTCTTGATATTTCTTTAAAGAAATGTTGTCCAAATTGAGTAAGAGAGACTGATGCTCTCTTACATAGAATCACTATATACTTTGTTTATATATTTCGCCGGTTCCCATGTTGGCCACTGTTAGAAACAGAACACTGGTCACAGTATCACACAGTCTTAAGAGTTGGAAGAAACCTCCAAAGATCATCCAGACCAACCGCTCTGCCAGAGCAGGACCACCTAGAGTAGGTCACGCAAGAACTCATCCAGCTGGATTTTGAATATCCCCAGAGAAGGAGACTCCACAACCCATCTGGGCAGCCTTGTGCCAGTGCTCCCTCACCTGAACAGGGAAGAAGTTTTTTTCTTATGTTTCTTTGGAACCTCTGATGTTCCAGCTTGTACCCATTGTCCCTTGTCCTATCATTGGACATCACTGAGCACAGCCTAGCTCTATCCTCCTGACATCCACCCTTTACATATTTGTAAACATTAACAAAGTCACCCCTGAGTCTCCTCCAAGCTGAAGAGCCCCAGCTCCCTCAGCCTTTCATCAGAAGGGAGATACTTCATTCCATCATCTTTGTGGCCCTGTGCTCCAGCAGCTCCCTGTCCTTCTTGAACTGAGGGACTCAGAACTGGACACAATATTCCAGATGTGGTCTCACAAGGGCACAGTAGAGGGGGAGAAGAACCTCTTTCCTCCTACTGCCCACAGCCCTTCTAATACACCCCAGGGTGCCATTGGCCTTCTTGGCTACGAGGGCACATTGCTGGCTCATGCTCATCCTGCTGTCCACCAAGACCCCCAAGTCCCTTTCCCCTACACTACTCTCTAACAGTTCATTCCCCAGTCTGTATTGGTACATTCTTTCCCAGATGCAAGACTCTGCACTTGCCCTTGTTGAATTTCATTAGATTTCTCTCTGCTCAACTCTCCATCCTGTCCAGATCTGGTTGAATGGCAGCACGGCCTTCTGGTGTGTCAGCCATTCCCCCCAGTTTAGTATCATCAGCAAACTTGCTGACAGTGACCTCTGTTCACTCATCAAAGTCATTAACAAATAATTAATGAATATATATAATGAATATATTGAACAGTACCGGTCCCAGCACCCACCACTGAGGAACTGCATCAGATACAGGCCTCCAAGTAGATCCTGCCTCATTGACCACAACTTTCTACCTTCTTCCCTTCAACCAGTTAACAATCCACCTCACTACCTGATCATCCAGCCCACATTTTCTCAGTTTTGCTGTCCCTTCACTCAAATTCATTAGAGTTGTTTTTCCTAAGTGTTGTTCTAAGTTTTACCCAAATTTTAAAATTCATTCTTCCTTTCTGTGTCCTCTTGCTACAGAATCTGGCAAAAAAAAAACAGTTCCAGCACACGTTGCCCCTTTGTTTGACCTTGCTTCATTTAAGATGGGATAAAACTGAGGATATGCACCCAGTGCACAGAAACCAACATCAGAAGAAAAATAGGTTTTGCTGGTGCTTTTAATCTAGCTGTGATCTAACTTTCTGACTGAACCTCCTTTCAGTGTAAAATATTACTTCTTCAGCATGTTCACTGTGGTAACTGAAGGGTCATGGAAAGAAGCCACATAATGGTTAAAGGAAGGCTATTGGTAGAGGGCAGGAGGGTGAATGATTATAATGTTAAATAAATATATACTGTCACTGCATTGGAAAAGAAGAAGCATGCTCCTGTCTCCAAATAAAATTGCAAGTAACAGCATACATCACAATTGCCAGAGAATATGCTTAGAAAACAGAGGTTAAATGCTACCAGATGACACGAACAGGAAAATCAATATGTCAGATTGAATCTCTGTCGGGAGATCAGATGGATATTTGTGGCTCCATTGAGCCCAACTGGAGAGATGTCCCGCAGCAAGCCCCAGCGTCTGCCTGCCACAGTCCAAGCTTCCTTGACGTCCCTGCCAAACAGTTCAGGATGGTGAAGGCAAAATGTATAGGGCTTAGAGACAATGTACACATGGCACTGCTCTTCTTGCTGCTCTTCTGCAGGCTGTTCTGGCATTGCTGCAAAGTCTCATAGCTCTGGATTAATGCAGTCAGATGGCAGACAACCTTATCACCACCTCACTTTTATATAGAGGGACTTTCCCGCTTATTTTGAGCTTAAATGACTGTGAGAACATGGTTGTGCTTGGAGCTATATGAATAGCTAAGAAAAAAATTACATCAGAATGTGTTAGTGATGATTAGAGGTGAAATACAGGTATGTCCGGAGGAACATTTATTTCATCTTAAAATAGGAAGAGTTAGTCACCTCGCAAAATGCTGTTTTCATTTACCATGCCTTTAGACATTATATTGAAGTTCTGCCATCCACGGGAGGCCACAATCCATTTCCAGCTACCAGTGGAATAAAATAAGCATAATAACAAGATTTCATTTTAGAGGGATATGCAAACAACCTACATGTCTTTGTTTCCAGATTTTTTTTGTATGCTGCTCATCTACCTAAAAAGCAGCTTCTGTAGCTGTTTCTTTTGGCTCCTTCCAGCAGGCAAAAGGCAACCTATCTTCCACAAAATTTTCTTTGCTTTTAAACCTGCCATGCAGTTTTGCCATATGTTCTGAATAATTATGGTCAGCAGTGTTTTCTTTGCTAGCTTCACTTCATTCCATATAAAGCAAAATGCTGTAGTCAAACAGCCTGGTTTACATCCCATTATGTGTTGTGCAAAAAGGCTAACATATCTGCATTGGGTTGTTTAAATGGATCTTGCAGCACTGCACACAGTCTAATTTGATAGGGCTTTACAAATAGATGCAAAACTCTTCTTAAATCTTGTGGGAACAACAGCTTTAGAAGCCACTAACTTTAAACACATGTGGCCTTAATTCAAGGGTTTGCTGCACATATTTTAAGCTGTTAATTATCAGGTTGTTTAGCTTGAGGGCTCATAAGAATCTGTAGATGAGGCAATTTTTCCCAAACATATCAAAATTCAACAGTTATTTTACTTCAGCAAACTAACATCTATAATGAAAGTGGGGTGAGACATTTGGAATAGAGCATGTGGACATACGACAGGGTGTAACATCAGAAGATGTTTTTTATGTCTTTTGCGAAAATTCAATATCTGTATGTCAAAGAAGTATTTGTTACATTAGAAAATTCTGATGTCTACTTATCTTTTCTCCGCCCTTTTCCTAAAATCATAGAATGGTAGGGTTGACAGGAATCTTCAGAGATCATCTAGTCCAACCCCTCTGCTAAAGCAGGTCCACTTAGATCAGGTCACTTTTCACCTGTTATTATTAGGTGAACTGAACTGTACAGGGCTGCCTGAATAAAAACTGAGCTAAAACAGAGAGAAAATTGTTAAATGTCCATAAAGATTACTTCAAGGGGAAAAAATCATCTAATTTCAAAAACTGAGCTCTCTTTCATAGTTGAATAACACTCTGAAGTATAACCAGTGATAATCCCTTTGAATGGGGGGCTATTATTGGAGGAATAGGCAAAGAAAGGAAAAATATTTATTTTGCTGTGTTTGATACTTCTTGGGCCAGGCTGTGTTTCCATTTAGGATTGGTTTAGGTTTTTCTTTCATCACGAAGGTAAGATCAAAGAAAACAGAAGCTCCAAGACCTGATTTCTTGGACTCATGGATGAGAAACAATTGTTATTCTGGTAACTTGCTTTGTTGTTAAATAGCATTGTACTGGGTACAAAAGAGTTCAGGAGAATGACCTTGCTGTTATCTCCCAAAACAGTTTTATTTCAAATCAAGAACTGCAGAGGACTGAACTAATCTCTACTGCAAAAATCCCTCTATCATGAAAGTACGTTTTCCTTGACATAGCATGTGACAAAATAATATGTTTTAGTAACTGTTCATGAACAGTAGGCAAGACTCTCCTGATTATGGAGCTATAAGCCAATGGAAGATATGTTACAAGAACTCAGGCAAAGGTGAAGAAAATACATGAATGAAAACAACAAATATCTAAAGGGTGGGTGTCAGGAGGTTGAGATATCCCTTTTTTCTGTAGTATCTAGCAACAGGATAAGGGGTGATGGGATGAAGCTGGGACACAAAAAGTTTCACTTAAATATAAGAAAAAGCTATTTTACTGTGAGGGTGATGGAGCAGTGGCACAGGCTGCCCAGGGAGGGTTTATAGTCTCCTTCGTTGGAGGTCTTGAAGACTTGCGTGGACATATTCCTATGTGACCTGATCTAGGTGAACCTGCTTGCAGCGAGGTTGGACTAGATGATCTCTAAAGGTCCCTTCCAACCCTGCCATTCTATGATTCTATAGTAAATTAGGAATGTCAAAACATGAGGTCACTCAACTATATCTGAAAAGTCAAATTAAAATCAGGGAGCAGAAAGATGTGAGTGACTGAAGCTGAAGTTAGGTAGCCTATGAGACATGGATGACCTGGACGCTGCCCGCTCCTTTCCTTTGGCCCCATTAAAGGAGCAGGATGTAGCATCTCTGGCAGGTGGATGATCTGAGGCATTCATTGCTCAAACCTAGTTCTGGGTGCTAAATCAGGTATTTGCAGATACTTTCCAAATGGCCTACTTTTTGGCAGCTCTAGCAAACCAGGTCTTGCTTATTTGTCACGTGACTAGTTTTTTATGAGTCTTCTGCCCATCAGTTCTAATTCAGACAGGAATCGGTTTCAAAGTTCAGATTTTTACATTGTTAAACTCTCAGGGAGAGATGGATGAGCCAGAAAATGATCAAAAAAAGTGTGGGACGTGGAAAACAGCGTGAAATTCAGACTGTTTTGTAAGTGACCCCATGTGGTTAAGTATATCATGTACATGTACCTAGGCTGAAAGGAAATTTCAGCTTTAAAGAAAATGGTATAGAAGTGCTTTGTTCAGGAGATAGATTTGATAAAACTACCCTATTATAACACTCCCATCCAGCTCAGTAGACCTGCTTACCATTGCAAACTGTATCTTTAGCACTGGAAGTTATTTTTCTCTTTTATTTGCAGGATAAAAGAGTAGTTCTGTGGTTTTCCTGAATTATATGAATGAGTTGAGTCATCTATGACTCTGAAAAAGAATGAAGGTAATCTGTGGAGAAGCATCATACTGAACAGAAATTCATGCTTGCTATGAATGATGCATGAAGATTCCCTTTTGGAAGAAAAATATGAAGATAATGTAAAGTCTCTACTTAATACTAGAGTAAGTTCAAAAATTTTTCTCAAGGCATCTTTGTCTATTTTTTCACTATTAGTAGTCAAGCTATTCATCCTCTTCGTCATAAAAGATATTACATGTCATTATGAATAACTATCATATTTTTCTTTATCATCAGTGTTCTCAGAGAAAAACATAATACAAACCAATAAAACCAGTTCTTTTTTTTCAGCAGAAATGTGATAGCCACATAAAATCATAGTTATATGTAGGTCATCAGTGAAGTAATTTTCAACAATAAAAATTGGTTTTCTTTCAAATAACATAAAACTCACATCCAGAAGAAAAAAATACAAGATCTTAAGACTTCTAGCTCCTGTATTTATTACTATAATATCCCAAACCATTTCAAGACAATCTCAGATGTCAGTGCAAATAGACAACAGTCTGTTACTTTGGGCCTCTTCCACTCCTTCTCCTTGCCATGCTGATTAATTAAAACCAATGAAAGTATCTGCAGCTGACAGTGGCATAGTAACAAGGACAATTTACTAATGCAATCAGATTCCGTTTCCAGACCTATAGCAGCCACCATCACGTTTCCTTCCACACGCAGTGAGAAGTCAAAACAAATAGTCCAGGACAGGGAGTTTTACAGACTCCTGCAATGCCAGGTGACAGAAAGTGGGAATTAGACCAACCACTTGAGATGTCCTGGCTGTAAGAAAGGCTGTTCTTGCTCTTAGGCACCCTTAGCAAGCTCTTTTCCATACGTAAATATATATATTCTGCAGATCCTCAATACTTATGTTAACTGTTTACTATGTTCATCACTCAGATGAAGCACATTGGATCCACCTTTTTTAGGGCTAACAGTTACAATAAATCCCTGCTCTAAATATTCCTAATAGAAATTTATAGGTAGGATCCTTCTATTAAATCTTAATTCAAAGAGATCATTCTGAATAAGATACTCTTCCTATATTGATAAGAAGCATCAGTCTAAGGCATTCTAATTTTGAAAGGAAGGTTCAAGCAGCAAAATGAGAGAGGCCTGCTGTAAGCAAGTGCATTTTTTAAGGCATTATGCTGTCCATTCATCAGAACTTAGTCCCACCAACCCAAGGCTCCCCTGGAGCACAGAGAGTCAGAAAATCATGTGAGCTATATTACATAAGGCTCAATCTTCTGTAAGATCACTAAATTCCTATGCCTTTTGTGACAATTCTGGACAAATGTGTAACTATCCAGAGTGTAGTGGGTGTGATTCTCAGGTCAGAAATACTCTCCCTCTTGGTTCCCTGACCTGAAAAACACTGAGCATTCATTTATTCTGGGAGATAACCCTGGTAAGAATGGCATTAACATTCACAGCAAATGGCAGTGGGCAAGGCACTCTTCATCTGAGATAACAGCCTTTTTCCAGTGATTACTCCTTGTCAGTTAGGAACACATCAATCCCAGAATCTGGTACCACAGGTTGCCATGTCATATATTCCTTTGCCTGGGCTCTATTTGTAAGAAGCAGTTAATTTCTACTTCTCCTGCCAGCAGACTGTTCCAGAGCCTCACGGTGATGGGTGAAAAAATTACTTCTGGCTTCCAGTTTCCATTTATTCATGACCAGTTTATAACCATTTCCTCCTGAGCCAATATTGTCCTTTAGATTAACCAGCTCTTTTCCCTTCCTGAGGTTTATCCTCCTGATATATTTATGCAGGACGGATGTATCCCCCGTTAGCCTTTGCTGAACAAGGTGAGCTCTGGCAGTTCCACTCATGGGATTAACTAAATCACTTCTGCCACCCAGCACTCAGCTTTCTTAAAGACATGTCTATTTGCTGTTCTGTATTTGCTGTTCTTTGGGCAGGCAGTGCAATCCCTGTCTTGACAGAGTTATTGTAATCTGGTTACTAGATGATCCCTATCTGATATCTGATTATATCTTACAGTTCTCCCAAAATGCAGGTTTTCTATAATGAGGATGAATTAGTTTGGGAAATCAGTACAGAGCCCTGGAACTGATAACTCATGTCCCTAAGTCTAGTATCCCCAGGAAAAGCAGAAAACCCAGTCTCTCTGGATAATAATTTACTTGCCTTGAAGTTTTGTTCATAAAAGGACTGCTTTGTTTCTCCTAATTCTCTGCATTTCTAAGTATAGCCTGTAGTATCTGAATCTTTCACAGGTGTAATAAAAAGAAAAGATAAAAATAAGTATTTTCATCCTGTAAGGAAATGTAGTGACATTTTAGATTTCAGAATGTGAATCTTTACTCTCCTTCATGTATATTTTCCTTTGGATTCCCTCCATACCTCTACCTACACATTTGTGGATGCTTCAAGTTCTGCCTCTTGCTTTGAAACCCAGAAAACACTTGTATTTACATTCATTCTGGATTCTGGCTGAACTGAGCCAGTAGAGTTCAACAAATATAACAGTTTCAACTAAATGAGAACCTGTGTCATACTATAGTTCTATATCATCGTCTTTTGAATTTGAAGCTCAACATACCCCTGAAAAAGTCCTAAGCTGCTAGGACTGGCACGTGACTTGGGGAGTTAGGTAGTTAGTAACCAAGTTACTAACTCTTGTGAGCTAACAGGTACACATAGGGATGGTTCTCTGTGTGTGTTAGGGCATAAAGCAGCCCAGGCAGGACACTACTTCTCCCACTGACAATCACAGTCCATGGGATATACCATAATTTCAGTACTTACTTACTCTTGATAGTTTGAGAAAGTGATGACAGTGAAGATCTATTGCTTTAGGATAGGCCCTTGGGATAAACTACTCACGCTCTTTGCATCCAGACTTCCACATTTGCTTTGGAAGAGTTAGTTGACAGTCAGAGAAACAGCTGTGCAGGAGGAAAAGTTCTCTCCCTCCATTGCTTGGAATTCAGATCCTTTGCCACAACTTCACTGCCACTAGTTGTCCAAAGGAAATGTAAAGCAGTGTTAACATCCTTTCTGGAAAAAATAAAAATAGGCAATAAAACGTCTGGTTTGGTTGAGAGATACTTGTCAAAGCATTTACCTGTTACTTGTGATACTTTGCAAGCATATCTGCACACTTTCCACAGCCAAAGCATGCTGGTATCAAAAGTAGGGCCCAGAGAAATGCCAAACTAAGGCACGTCATCCTTCTTTCCTGTTCAGTGTGGTTTTAGGAACTTTAGCCCTTTCATTAGCTGTTTAATTGTCCTGCAAAGGTCTTGAGTCAATATTTTTATTTCCTGATTTTACCTGCCAGTGGTGAACAGTTTGCTCCACTTTTCAGGGCATCTAACTAAATTTAACAGGCAAGACAAGGAGGTACACTCCCATGCCTGCTGGATTGGAAAATTGTACTTATACTTAACAATTTAAAGTATGCATGCAGAACCTGAAAACAACTACTTTGTTCTGAATAGGACTACTACTGCTAGTAATGTTTTTATATTCTGGAAGTAAAAGGGTCTGGATTATATTAAAGTATTTAAAGACAATAATGGTGCAGCTCAATGGATAGACTAAAAGGTTTAAATTCATTTACAAAACTATTAAAATGAATATTTGGAGGGTAATTTACAGTTTGTAGCTTCTGAAGTGTGAAATCAAATTGTTTCTTAGTTGCTGACTAGTCACAGTTGGAAATAATGGGATTTTTTCTTACTTAAGCTTTCATTCTCATTCTTATAACTTATGAAAGCTGATGTGAACTAGTGATTAATACAAAAAAAAAACCCTTTCTCATTACAAAAGGCCCATCAACTTTCCTGAGGAGGAGGACATTTCCATTTAGGAGATGATGATTGTTCTTCACAACTTCACAAGAAATACATTGTAGCACAGTCCTTTTGTAACTAGTATTCACTCGGTGTGATATCTGCATTTAGCTTTCTGACAGCATCTACGAAAAGGTAAGCTAATACAATGCTGACATTCTGTCTGGAAGAGTAAATTTGGGATATAGGGTTTGTTTTGTTGGATACAAAACAAAAACAGATCAGAGAAATTTTCCTTAAAACATCTAGTCCAAAATCTAGGTGAGAATGTGTTTTAAAGATTTTTTGGTGAGGCATGTTGGCATTGTTGTTAGTGAAGAATGGGAAAGGAAAAGGGCTGTGAATATGCTATAATGTCCTGATTCAACACTTTTGTCAACAACATTGGTTCATTGTTCTTTTTTGGTGGAAACCAAGCCTTTTAGAAAGCACTGCTGCAGAAAACAGTTGGCTTGATACCCAAAGTAAAAAGAAAAAGTGATTTACTGTATCATGGTTTTGGGAGGATTTAAAGGAGATCTACAGACAAGCTCTGTGATTTCATAAGGAGAAGCCAGCCTGTGCCAATTCTGAATTAGACCAACAAAAATGGGGGCTGTACATCTTAGCAAGACAGTTATCACATGAAAGTACAGGTCAGATGGGTTTACCTTGATGTACATCCAATTTTAACAATCCATTTTTTTAAATTATTGTTATTTCAAAAATCCCAGCTGCATTGTGTTTTCAGGCAAAGGGGAACAGAGGCAGCAGAAACAGGTATGGCTGAGTCCTTTGCCTTTTTAAACCTTACCTTACCTTACAGCTGGCACTTCATCGCTGTAGTTACACAGATTAATATTTTCTGGAGTAGTTGGAAGCTGTCTTGCGGAATCCAAGCAAACCAGAAAGGATGCTATTGACCTTCAAACATGCTAGTAGTGAAGAAATCTGGAGCTTGGATATCCAGACATGCAAGTGAGCTCTAAGGAGCCAAGGCTTGTACTGGATCAGTGTCATGGGGTACAACTACCGTATAAAGAGTACTCGTCTGACTGCTATTTTCCACTGAGTAAAACTCTGTCAGCAAATTACAAAACTGATTAACATGCTTCTATTTTCTGACACATAAAAGGAAATCTGGCTTTGCCAGACACAACCGTTTCATTGATTTAGCTCAGTGCTTATTCCTGTTAGCGGTGGATAAGTAGTTTGGCAAGTACTTTGTGACCCCTTTCAATGGGAATAAAAGAAGAGCCTTCTGGTGAAATAAACCCCTTCATGAGACTTTAATATGGACATATGATTTTATTAACCTCTTCTCCTCATTAGTGACTGCATTCTGGGGTGCAGTGTAAACCTTGCATTAAGGGAACCTGGTTTTTAAAAATAAATTGAAGACCTCTCTCTCTCAAGTGATCCTAGATGCTCTCACAGTAGGACTGTGACAGTTTGTAAGACGTTTGCAGAGAAGCAGGAGATATATCCCTGCTGATTTGTAATGTAATTCCAGAGCAAGAGGTAAGGCTGCAATGTAACACAATTCATTATCTCTAAACTGTGAAGCTACACATGTTGCAAGGGAAATGCAGTTTCTGGAAAGAGCACTCAGAAAAGGGGAAAAGAGAGAAGCAGAGAGAAAATTAAAGCTTGAAAATACAGAAACTACCAACTTAGAGCTGAAAACCATAGCTAAAACTAGAATAACTGTGCACAGGGTATACACACCGCAGATGCTTTTTAAGGAGAGATTAAACATTGTAAGAGATGTTTATAAATTTTCATTTCTCCTGTGCTAATGGCCATGAGCTTGTCAATCAGCCAGCTAACAGCTAAAGATATGCAGCATTGCTCACAACAATTTGATGCTTAATGGACCCTCACTACAGACCATCCAATGTGTAAATTGCTGAGTGCATATGAAATCAGAAAAACAGGTACTTTGAAGAGTCTTTACTCATACCAAGTTTTCTTTTCAAGAATATCCTTCTAGCATGAAGCATCGGGCAGGAGAAAGAATTTCCCATGATTAAAAAGAAGTGACTATAATCATTCCACCGGCAAATATTCAGCCCAGCTCTCTCCCCAAGACCCATCAGCCAGGCCCCACTGCACTGCACTCATCCACCAGAACTGAGATGGAAAGGAGTACTTTGAGTCTTCAGTATTTGCTACTCTTCTAATTATTTATGTTTTCAGTTGTTTCAAGTGCATTACTGCAGATGAAGTTGAGATAATCCTTAAAAATAAAGTTAAATTTTATGTTAAAATATTATTTCATCAAGTCACTGTTGGAATTACCATAGAATCACAGAATCATAGGATTGTTAAGGTTGGAAAAGAATTTAAGATCATCAAGTCCAACACTGTCAAGTCTATCACTCAACCATGTCCCTCACACCTCATCTACATGTCTTTTAAGCATCTCCTGAGATAGTGATTCAACCACCTCCCTAGGCAGCCTGTTCCAGTGTTTAACAACCCTCTCTTCCTAATCTCCAAACTAAACCTCTCCTGGTACAACTTAAGGCCATTTCCTCTTGTTACCTGGGAGAAAAGATCGACCCCTACCTCATCACAGCCTTCTTTCAGGTAGCTGTAGAGAATGATCTCTTCTCCAGACTAAGCATCCCCAGCTCCCTTGGCTGCTACTCATCAGACTTGTTCTCCAAACCCATTCCAAGCTTCATTACCCATCTCTGGACATGTTCCAGCACTTCAATGTCCTTCTTGTAGTGAGGGGCCCAGAACTGAACATAGTATTTGAAATGCAGCCTCACCAGCACTAAGTACAGGCAACAATCACTTCCTTGATCCTACTGGTCACACTATTTCTGATACAAGCCAGGATGCCATTGGGCACACTACTGGCTCATGTTCAGCTGGATGTCATTTAACACCCCTAGGTCCTTTTCCACCATGCATCCTCTTCCACACAATCTTGTCTTCACAGTCTAACAGCTTACACTGCAAATGTGCTGATTTTTCAAGTTAACAGTAAAATCGTATTTTTCAAAGTAACCACCACTGATACTCTCCACTTTGACATAGTGAGATCACTTTTCTCTCCCATCATAATGAGTGCAATAAAATATAGACAGGCAGACACTGGATATCTATAGTTGTGAAGGGCTTTGAAAAGGTGTCAGTTGAGTATATTCTGAATACTGATGAATTCATGTTATCAGCTTCTTCTGGGATGCTGTGCCATTGTAAAAAAA